>CM053026.1:142653718-142963718 GCA_028564925.1 Lithobates sylvaticus
AACCCGACGGTGCTCTCCCCCCCCCCCCTCTCCCAGGCAGGCAGCACAGCTCGCAAGCCCTCATTTTCCAATCGCTAAATGTGAGTGGAAAATTTGAGGGCTGTATATGTGTGTAAATTATATATGTGTGTAAATTATATATATATATATATATATATATACACACATACAGTATTATATATATATATATATATATATATATATATATATATATATATATATATATATATATATATATATATATATATATATATATATATATATATATATATATATATATATATATATATATATATACATACACACACACACACACACATTATATATATATATATATATATATATACATACATATATATATTATATACACACACACACACACTTGTGGGTGATGCGAATTATACAATTATACAATAAGTGTGTTGGTAACTGTGCCCATAGGAGGACGTAGAGGCTCCTCGTGCAGTGTCAATGATATCCCAAATGTCCGCTGTGAGCTAGGGGAGGCCGTATGCATGTACGTCTGCGGGTCAATAGACACCAGTCTGATAATCAGAGTGTCTGTTAGGTAGGGGTCACAGTAGTTGACCCAATCGTGGTGCCTCTGCATCGCCCAACAGACAGAGAATATGGCCGTATCCTTAAAAACATTCCTGTGTATCAACCGTGAGAAATCACATGAGTAAAGACTAAATAGAACCAGAGAACAAAACAAGAGGAAAGCACAGGTCAAGAGACCCAAGGAGACAAGAAAGTGAGGAGGGGCAAAAGAGAAAAGAGAGCGACAGAAGAAAATAAGAGGCAAGAAGAAGATCTTCAGTGACGGTGCAATACCCGCTTCCCTACTCAGCACCGGAGGAAGTGGAGGTTGCAGGTACCAGAGATATGTATTTAATCCAGGGTTCCCAGATAGCATCATGTTTGGCAACCGTATCCAAAAGGATGCTAGTTGCCATTTCCTGGGTCATTATCCATGAAATTTTTCTTTTAATACTGACATCTCAAAAATACCTTGTATTCACTGGTTAGGTTACCAACTATAGTTAACCAAATTCCCTTCTATTAGATCAAACAGGATTTTCAAGTGCGTTTCGTTTTAGTCACTGCTTTCTCTTGCAGGTCACGGTTTTCAGTACTTCCAAAAGACTGGATAGAAAGATGACTTGCAACACACATGCTGCAAGTAGAGTCAGTTTAATCAAACTCCTTAATATACATGTTACAGTTCAGTTACATGACTGGAATAACAATTTTTCCATGCGATGAGGTGCATTAAGGGCACATTATGTTGCGTTTTGCATTAAGGCAGCCCATTCATTATGAACAACCAGCCAATGCATGGCAACGGTCCAAAATATGCACATGACCCTTTTTTCGGTAGCACAATGCTCTGCAACACAGGGCATATGTGTTGTGATGCATTTAAAAGTTAGCAGCCTATAACCCAGGGTCTATGAATATCCAGCCTGTGTCCTGAACTGTGCAATTAAAACATTATTTTTGGTCTCGACTTCCATTTACAACCAGTTTTGCAAAGATACCGTCCTCTGATCATGTGGCCTGTCCCTCACAACGGGGTCCTGAATTGTACGTGAGGAAGTCGAGGGTCTGCTGGCATTCAAGGGCTTAAACAGGAGTAGAGACGAGTGTCAGCTGCCAGGGGAGAAATGAATAAGGCAAGTATGGCTCTTTGTTATTCACCCCTAGACTAAATTAACATTAGATCCTTAGTACCCAGGACATTTGGGGGAAGGGGTTAAACCTGGATATCATTTTTATAAGCTTACCAGAATTCAGCTATAAGTCTGAAAGTATTTAAACTAAACAATTTGCCTGACAGGCAGGAAACCATCACTCAAAAAGTCAGCAAAGGCAGCCTACATGTTTCTTTCAATACAGGTTTTCCTCTAAATAAGTCTGCATGAGTCATTTCTAAAGAACCTACTATATTTGTTACCATCAATGAGAAAATACTTAACCCCCAAAACTACAATTTTAAGGAGTAAAATCATTAAATCCCTGTGCTTTATTTAGACACATTCCCAAGTTTTCTTGACATCATGGTGACTGTGTGAATCATAAGTTAAAATTAGAAACTACAAAGAATAAAGTAGAATCCAGCACTGAACAGGGGACAGTACCTGTTTAATCTCAGCAGTCTTAGACACAGCTTGGGTAGGGTGTACAGATTTATTCTTGGCATTACTCTCTTTGCTCCTAATGAAACATTTTACTGGAGTGTGTATTATCTGGCCTGAGGGTTTGACAGGACACAAGAGCTATGAATAAATCCATCATCTCATAATACATTCAATCAGCTGGATGGGGTGCCACAGATTCAATCCAAAGCCTTTTCAGAAGCAGAGTGGCAGTCATTTCTGTCTTTCAGTACCCATGAAAAGGCTGGTTTCACAATTTTGATTTGTTTAAAAATAAATGAACAAGTAGGAAGATGATTGCAGAGAATTGCCATAGTTGTGCATCAGTTAAGGATGAATTTACTTATGAGTTTACATGGGCAGTTTTGTTATACTTTGGATGCAACACATCAGCACTGCCTAGTGGATCTAAAGGAAGGAAATACATAAAACGGCTTTCCTATAACTTACATCAATGGAGAACAAACATGTATTTATGGCTGCATGGCCTTACCCCCCTTGATAATTTAGTCAGTTTTTGTGATTAATCAAATTTTTTGGAAGCCAGAGTTAAATTTTACTTGCTACACTCAGACTTGATTATTGCCAAACCTGTTTGATCAAGAAATCACTTAAATAGAAGCTGTATGACAAAGTGAAGCACACTAGCAAGTTCTCAATAAGCAGCACATAAGGCCACGATCTAAAGAAATTCAAGAACAGATGAGAAACCAAAAAATTGACAGGTATCAGTCTGGAAAAGGTTACAAAAAGTATTTCTAATGCCCTGTACACACGACCGGTTTTGCCGTCGGAATAAACTCTGAAGGTTTTTCCGAGAGAGTTCCGACGGAATTCCGCTCAAACCGTCTTGCATACACACGGCCACACCAAAGTCAAGAACGCGGTGACGTACAACACGTACGACGGGACTAGAAAACGGAAGTTCAATAGCCAGTAGTCAATAGTTACCGCCCAGCAGTTCTTTAGTACTTTCTTCAGAGCATGTGTCGCAAGTACTCGTACTTGCTTCAGAGCATGCGTCGTTTTTGGTGTGTCGGAACAGCATACAGACGAGCGTTTTTTCTCATTTTTTGTTGGAAAAATACAAAACATGTTCTCTATCTAAAATCCTTCTGAATTTTCGACAGAAAAAGTCCGATGGGGCATACACACGGTCGGAATATACTATGGAAAACTTTGACGTAAATTCCGCTCGTGAGTACACGGATAAGGCTCTGGGACTCCAGCGAACCACGATGAGAGCCATTATCCACAAATGGGGAAAACTTGGAACAGTGGTAAACCTTCCCAGGAGTGGCAGGCCTACCAAAATTAATCCAAGAGCACAACGATGACTCATACCAGGAGGTCACAAAAGAACCGAGAACATCATCTAAAGAACTGCTGGCCTCACTTGCCCCATTTAAGGTCAGTGTTCATCATTTAACAATAAGAAAGAGAATGGGCAAAAATAGCATCCATGGAAGAGTTCCAAGGCGAAAGCCACTGCTGACCAAAAAAATAAAGGCTCGTCTCACATTTGCCAAAAAAAATTCTGATTATCCCAAAGACTTTTGGGAAAATATTCTGTGGAGTGATGAGAGAAAAGTTGAACTTTTTGGAGGGTGTGCGTCCAGTTACATCTGCGTAAAACTAACACAGCATTTCATAAAAATAACATCGTACCAGTCAAACATGGTGGTGGTAGTGTGATGGTGTGGAACTGGCTCAAAAAAACAAAATTAAGGTTTAGGAGTGCTTAGTCAAAGTCTGGACTTATAGCAATACTAAAAAGTTTTGCTTTTTTTTTAGGTTAATAATAACAAATATGTTTTACTTACCTGCTCTGTGCAGTAGTTTTGCACAGAGCAGCCCAGATCCTCTTCTCGGGTGCTTTGCTGGCGCTCCTGGCCCCTCCCTCCTGCCAAGTGCCCGCATAGCAAGCAGCTTACTATGGGGGGCACCTGAGCTTAGCCACTGCTCTGCATGTCCATTCAGACACGGCGCGGCCCCCTCCTCCCCTGCATGTTTTGAGTTACAGAGGAGGTCATAGGCGATGTTTAAAAAATTCTACAGGTTGCATGATTTGAGTTACAGAGGAGGTCTAGTGCTAGAATTATTACCCTCGCTCTAACAATCGCGGTGATACCTCACATGTGTGGTTTGAACACCGTTTACATATGCGGGTGCTTCTCACGTATGCATTCGCTTCTGCGCGATTAAATATTTTGTCTTTTCTTATTTATTTTACTTATTTATTTTTAAACTGTCCTTTTAAAAAAAAAAAAATTGTGTCACTTTTATTCCTATTACAAGGAATGTAAACATCCCTTGTAATAGAAAAAAAGCATGACAGGACCTCTTAAATATGAGATCTGGGGTCAAAAAAAACTCATTTACACTGAAATGCAGGAAGGGGGGAAATACTTTCTCAGAGCACTGTATGTCCCAAATAAGTGCACACCAAAGAATAAATGCACTATAAATAATTTGCCTGGGTTCCTTTTTGAGACAAATAGCAGATAGGCCAGAACTCCAGATGAAAGCTTCTTCACTGACATAAACATAGAGAATCTGACGTGTCAGCGCCCAGCAGGACTACTGCATCAAGGTAATGTAAAGCATTATGTTACCTTGATAAAGGGGTCCTGCGGGGCCCTGAAATATCAGTTTTGCTAGGTTTATTTCAGTAAAGACCCCTTTCATCACATATTCTGGAGTACTGGCCTATGTTACTCAACATTACAGTACCTCCCTCCCTTTTCCATGCATGCATTTCACACTTTAGTGGTCTGAATGTGGAATGGATTTGATCACATTGGCTAGACAAGACTGTTTTTATTTTTTTTGTCTATGCGTTACTACTTTTACAACAGTGTGACATTTACCGACAACAGAGGATCTCTCTGATAAAGACTTTTTGACCAACGTCAGTAGATGACAGAAGTGCCAATGCCGAGCAGATTGCCCATGTGAGAATGTAATGACTTCCAGGCATGATGTCACCTCAGCAAAAACGGTTCTCTATGCTGAATGAGGGTCCCTATACACAAAGACCATTTGCTGACTACAGAAATCAACTTAAAAGCTTTTTTAGATGTCTGCTAACAGTCAGCAACCTGTCAGCAAGTATTGAATCAGTGTTTACATTAGAAAAGGGACTGTCTCTATGGCAAATTTTGTACAAAATGCCCTCGAGAGCAAATAAAAGCAGAAAACTTCAGGTAGGAACAGGGCCAGTGACAAGGTACTGGTGAGTTGGATCCATTACAGGCTCAATATGTGGAAAAAAGAAATAAACACTGTTCACGTTCAAACTGAAGAATACCAAATCAGATTTCATGCAACTGTGGTTAGATGAGAAAAATCTTTAAATAATATAGGTGGCTTGAGGCGGCTGCAGTTTGGACATCTTTGCACTGGCTTATTATACAAGTCCATTTCGTGTTAATTTTTTTCATTTTCATTTAAATAGCGGTGATGCACAGTATGATCACAGTAGCTGATCCTTGCCATTTCATTATCAGCATTATTAAGCTTTCCCAAAAAGCAAACAAGCTGCTATAAAAGACAGTGGGAGCATCAGACAGTTTCTAATTTATGCAGACGTCGCATTGTGTTACTCCGAGATTAACAAGTATATTTTCACATTAGGTCATTACAATATATCACTGCTGCCAGATTCTCTACACTGTAAGCTCCATCATGGACAAGGAGCCCATTAACCCGCCTGCAATGATAAGAATGGTCACCACATTTTAGAGATCAAATCATTGTAACATTAACTTTACTATATTTCATATTACTTTATATGACTTATGTGGTCGGTCTCCCCAACAGCAGCTCTGTGAATCAGCAGCATAATGAGCAATAAATAGATCCTAACTCCTGCTGCAGCAGCAACACTGATTAAATCTTACACTTCAGACAAAAGAAAATGACTGCCAAACAAAAAAAGGAGTTACTTATGCAAGCAAAAGCACAGCTGACTCCCCAAAAACTGCAATTTTCTAGATGAAGAGAAAGGGTTAATATAAAAGGTGCATATAAATTACAATACTGAGAACAAGACAAATTACTGTATGTCAGATCTTAACATTGAACTCCAGGCAGATATAAAAGACAGAAATTACTGTAGCTCTGCATTCATGAATACATCATTAGGGGCCCATTCACATCAGGAACTGCGCGTCTGTGCATGCACAGTGACTTGCATTTGAGATGTGTATTTTATGCACACTTGCATGCATTTGTGGTGCATTTTTCATAAGCTTGCATTTTTGTTGAGGTCACTTCTGTCTTCTTTGGACTTTTATGTGCACTGCACTGTGTTTACATGCATTTGGATGTGTTTTGTGCATTTGCAGTGCAGAAAAATGCAGCTTGTACTTTATTTACACTGCGCCCATAGGCGGCCCCTTTTTCACACGGATGTTCCATATGTCTGTTTTTCCCTCTGTTCATTGACAGATGAAAAATGAACAACAATGCACATCTATGGACAAACGGATGTAAATGGTGTTTCATCAGTTTACATCCGCATCTGTTAAGATCCGTTTTTAAAACAGATCATAGCTCTATTTTTGTTCCGTTAAAAAAATGGAAGCGGACCTAAAAACGGACAAATGATCCCTTTTTGCATTGGTTGTTAGGTGTCGATTTGTGCTCTCCGCCGAAAAGTGCCCACGCATGCGCAGCGGAAGGGCACTCCAGCTTATTTCCCCATCAGCTGACGTGACGTCGCCACAGCGCATGCGCACATCGTAGGAGGCTTTTTGAGACAGAAGATACCATTTCACGGGCACAATCGAATGCTATGCAAACAGCGGAGGGACACTGTATTTGTCATATTGTGCCTCGCTGTTGTGGCGCGGGTTTACAGTGTGCTCAAGGTCCACTTTTGTCTGTGTTGCAGGGTGGGTTTAGTGTGTTGAACGGTGGGTTTTGCCTCTGTCTAAGGGTGGGTTGCAACACAGACAAAACCCGTCCTGCAACAGCGAGGCTTAATCTGACAACTACGGTGTCCCTCCGCTCTTTGCATAGCTTTCAATTGTGCCCGTGAAATCGTATCTCCCGTTGAATAAAGCCTCCTACGATGTGCGCATGTGCTATGGTGAAGTCATAGCTAGCTGATAGCATGCGTGGGCACTTTGAAGGCGGGCACTATTCAATAGAACACCAGCACTTATCAGCGTCCTAACAACCAATCAATCACTGCTTTCTGCTGTCAGTGGGTAATTCCCCGCTGTAAGCAGAATGTAAACAACAGAGGGGACAGTGTGTACAGCATGAGAGGGGCAGTGTTTACAGAGTGTGGGGAGTGTGTACACAGAGGATCTGTCACTTGCCTGCAAATTACATTGTCTGTTCTCCCTGGCGCTAAAGTAAAGGGGCAGGGTCATCCCGTGACATCAACTGGATCTATAATTTGCCGGCTCCAAATCAGTGGCAAGGCAGAATGACAGCTCTGCTTCTCTAGGTGCTAAAATATACAAAGGGGTGGGGGTCACCAGGTGATGTCACAGGATGATCCCGTCCCTTTGCTTTAGCGGCAGGTAGAACTGACAATGTAATTTGCAACCAGCAAGTGACAGATCCTCCGCTGCATGCAGATCTACAAATGACAGGTTGCAGAATTTGAGATAGGGATTTGGAGGTCTGGTCCCCAACCAGAACCACCAGAAGGACAGGAGCTAGCGGACTATCACGGTACGTATTACACAGTGTTAAATAAATGTTTACACAGGTATATAAAAAATATATCTGGTTGATTGGTAATCTATAATGCCGCTACTAAAATATACCACCACTGCGCCAATCTAACCAACAATGTGTGGTTAGATGTGTATACACAAACTCCTATAGTAATCTAAACTAATACAATGCACCAGCTGCCACTCTAAAAGTGTATATCAATGGAAAAATAGATTATAATCGAACGTGTGATACCGTGTACGAATGTATAAGTATCAAGTGGCGCTCAAACAAACAAAAAAAAAAATATATAAGTGATAATGTGACATAAAAAGAAAAAAATATATGTATATAAGATAATAAAAATACTATAAACAAATAACACCACGTGAAATAATGTTATAGTGAATACACAAAGAGAGGAAGAAGTCTTGATGATGAAACATGTCAGGGGCGTGGCTACACGGACACTAAGACACTAAAAACAACCATTTGTATTGCTGGCGACTTTGACCGTTTGTGGATCCATTTTTCGCCCACCGCTCTGCAACCTCACTATCCGGGACTTCTGGATAAGGACCCACACCAGGAGTAGCGTTGTGGGAGGTGGTGAGATTCATTGCAACTAAGTCTGATATCCTTGGTGATCATATGTGCGCTCTGCCAGCTCATCTGTCATCTCAGCTTGTGGTGGATTGTTTGCTGTATTTTGCTGATTTTCACTGGTTTACATGTGAGTTTGAACATTGAAGTGCGAGTGTGGCAAATTTTTGAAATAAATTGTTTTATCACAGAGTTACGCTATGTGGAGCAATATTTATTTTATATTTTCACATATGGAGAGTCAAATTTTGGATTGATCGTACCATTAACCCAGGTGTGGTTTAATCGATCTTTTGCCAACCATGAGAGTGGGAGGCAACACCGTCTGGTGAGTGCGGTCTCATTGGGAGAGGGAGCACAAGGCACGTCGGTGTGGTGGAAGATTTAATCGATCATTTATTGGATATATTTTGGTGGACATATTTTCTTTGGAAGATCGATTTAATTATTTTTTTCAAACACAGTTACAAATAGACTCTTTTTGTGTATTCACTATAACATTATTTCACGTGGTGTTATTTGTTTAGAGTATTTTTATTATCTTATATACATATATTTTTTCTTTTTATGTCACATTATCACTTATATTTTTTTTTTTTTTTTGTTTGAGCGCCACTTGATTATACATTCGTACAGGGTATCACACGTTTGATTATAATCAATTTTTTCATATAAAAAATATACATGGTTTTATTAACAAATAACAATTTAAACAATAAACACTAAAAAACAGGTACATATGGTGGGGTATTTCGACTAGTTTCGCTATTCAATAGCTTCTTCAAGAAATACACAACATATATCTGAAAGACAAATTTTCAGACATATAATATGGTAACAGATATTACATATTTACCAGATATATGATAAAACAATCAAGTGGGAAGGGGAATTGGATGAACAAAGAAAATATACAGTTTCTTACCCCACTTTAGTACCATCAGAGCATAGCAGGCAACCGGCAAAGCCTCCCGCGGCGACTGGGGGAGGGTCTTCAACCGGGGACTCAGGTCCGCCATTTGGGGCAGTAACTGGTTTCACCACTGCTAGTTTGGTTACCAACAAGCACCACCTTATATCGCCTACCGGAACCTTCCCTCCGGGTCTTTTTACTAAGTGCAGTCTGTCAATCTGTACACCAGGTATGCATTGATGTACTATCTTTATAATAGGGGTCCTATCCATCTACACAGGGGACCTTCACCTTGCTATTCACTTTCTCTCTGGTGTAATACGGTTTTTCCACGTTTTTTCCAACATTTTTAATATGTTGGGCACGTTCACCGTCGCATGTCAGTATTATTTATTTAGAGTTTATTATTCACCTTCCTACTTTTTCACACCCTTTTTCATGTGGTCTCTAACCAGGAGGCTAACTGCTATGCCTAATATGTCCACTCTTTGTCATAGGCATTTTTTATTCACTTTTCTTTAACCCACCTGGTTTTACTTTGTCCACTGTAACCTCTGTGGATTGACTCTTTGCCCCCATATAGTTCAGGGGGTGGCTTGAGGGTATATATATATATATATATATTTTTTTTTGTATCCACTTCTCACTTAGATATTGGCCAATTGTCTAGTTTAAGACCCTCCCCCAGTCACCGCAGGAGGCTTTGCCGGTTGCCCGCTATGCTCTGATGGTACTAAAGTGGGGTAATAAACTATATATCTTTGTTCATCCAATTCCCCTTCCCACTTGATTGTTTTATCATATATCTGGTAAATATTTAATATATTTGTTACCATATTATATTATATGTCTGCAAATTTGTCTTTCAGATATATGTTGTGTATTTCTTGAAGAAGCTATTGAATAGGGAAACTAGTCAAAATACCCCACCACATGTACCTGTTTTTTAGTGTTTATTGTTTAAATTGTTATTTGTTAATAAAACTATGTATATTTTTTATATACCTGTGTAAACATTTATTTAACACTGTGTAATACGTACCATGATAGTCCGCTAGCTCCTGTCCTTCTGGTGGTTCTGGTTGGGGACCAGACCTGCAAATCCCTATCTCATAGAATTACGGATGATGGTACGGTGATTTATGATATTTTGTCTTGTTCTATTTAGTGAGGCCCCACACTTTTTTCAGGTTGCAGAATTTGACTAAACAAACAAAAAGATGCTAAATAAACAAGCATGACCTAATAGTTTAACGCAATAGGTCCTGGAGGCATATTTTGCATTGAATGAAATGTAGAGATGTACCTTTGCAAGACAACCCAAGAGCAAACCTCCAGCCCAGTCACTTCACTAAGCAATTGTAAAAGTTTACAACCTCTTTAAAGCGGAGTTCCACCCTTTAAGCACTCGTCACCCCCTTACATTCCACATTTGGCATGTCATTTTTTTTGGGCATGTACCCAGCTCCCACTTCCCACCAGTTCTCCTCTCTCCCTCCCTGCAATCTTCTGGGACACGTCACAGGTCCCATAAGATTGCCCAGCCACTGAAGAGGCGCATCGCAACTTGCGCATGTGCAGTGTGCACCCGGCTATGAGGCCACAAGCCGTCACAGCTGGGTGCTCACACTTGTGATGCCGGCACCGGGGAGAGACGAGGAAGAGAATCGAGGGTTCAGGTGGCCGCATCGCTGGATCGTGGGAAAGGGGAGTGTGTGTTCATTAAAATTCAGCAGCTACAAAAAGTATAACTGCTGACTTTTAATAAACACAAAAACTACTGGAACTTCGCTTTAATGAAATTACCTCAGGGAACCCATAGTGATGCTTTTACATAGAAGAGCAAGGCCTCCCGAGAGACCTGCTGAAAAAACCTAGATGATCGACTATATCGGTCTTCATTACTTCCTAATCACTAACCTGGAACAAGCATGTACTGCAGATCAGGAAAGCTACAAACACCTGACCTTTCAAATACAAAAGCTACGGATTTAGCATGAAAGCCATTCAACTGGCGATTTCAATGGACAGTAATGGCAGTCTACATACAGTACTACTCCAAGATAACTGTTGAAGCACAGTGATGAGAACTTGGTCAGCATTCACCTTTAAAGATATATTATGTTTAAGAAACAATTGTTTTGAGTTTCAACCAAAACTTTGAGAGAGCCGATTACAGGGATGTTACTCACCGTGACCCCTTTGTGCAGAACTGGAGAAGTCCCTGGAGTAGAATGGCCAACGGGCATGATGTCATCTTCAAGGCTTCACTAGTGGCCTCTTGAAGAAGAGCCGGCCAGCGACTGTCGGGAATCTTTGCCTGAATTAAGCAATATTTCACGGAAAATGTTCACAGTACATTACTTATTAATTTTCGTCAACACAAAATCAGTTAAAATCAATGTAGACAGCTAAACTGAAATCAGCTGCATGAATAAAGAGAAGAAAATGCACTTGCTGCCAGCTCAGGGGTTTTTCTTTAATTCTCAAGTTTTACTGCATTCAGGGAACCTCACTGGTGTCTCACCAATGTCAAGTGAGGTAAAATAGTAATATATTAATTAGCCTGTATGCAAAAAAAAAAAAAAGCATTAAAGATCCGTATGGCTGATTCATATTTTATGCTACTTAAAAGTTTTCAGTGGCTCTCAAATGTTTTATCTAACCTCCACGTGTATTATATATTTTGTGCAAAATAAAAGCCGTTCTTTTCTTTTGAGGGGGAACATTAAAAGATGCATTAAGGAATGAATGTTGGCGCAGGAATCGGGTAAAGAGGAGCAATTCTCCAAGACCTGGACCTCATGGTCTATGTTTCGATACTCCTCGGAATTTATCCCATGGGCAACAGAGGACCCCAACACCACATCTGTCTGACCTAAGTGGAATGTCTCCTTCTCAATATCTACTCTACTGCATTGACCCCTTTATCTTCTATCATCATTCCCCCTCCTCTCTTTAACATGATGCAATGATACCCGAACACCCAAAACATAATTTCTAGTCTCGACAGATGGGAACTCTGTGACCCACATAGAGATTCCCCCTACGAGAAATTGCATTTAGCACAATAACAAAAGCCCTAGCACGTTCACAATAGGTGGACACTGCTCGTTGAGTGGATAGTGGTGCTCACCAACCCTCATTATGTCATAATAGATGCTATGGCCACACAGGCTTATATACTAAATCAATTCCGTTGAAGCTAACAAATTCTCTATACAATGTGACGTTATGACAAAATTGAAATGTATGTTTCTATATATGTGTTAATGTACGATATACTCGTGTATTCTATACCTCACCTTTCTTAATAAAATAAGATTGAACTAAAAAGATGCTTTACAATACCTACCAGCCTGTCTGCTTAAAGCTGAGCTCCAGCCTTCCCTTCAGTTTGTGCAATCATTCAGGCTCAGTACACTTCTCACAGTGTGCATTAGAAGCTGCAGCAAGTCAAATAGAGCCTGCTCCTTTCCTGGCTGAAGGATGTCCAGCATCATCTAGCTCTTTCCTCCCCAGCTTTACTGTTCCTCGTTCACCCCTTTCATTAACTGGATTTCAGTTCTTGCAGGGAAGCTCAGCATTAAGGCCCCTTTCACACTGGGGCGTTTTTCAGGCGCTACAGCGCTAAAAATACCGCCTGTATAGCGCCTGAAAAAATCTGACCCCTTTCACTCCAGTGTGAAAGCCGGAGGGCTTTCACACTAGAGCGGTGCGCTTTCAGGGCGGTCAAAAAAGCCCTGCTAGCAGCATCTTTGGTGCGGTGAAGGAGCAGTGTATTCACCGCTCCTACCCATTGAAATCAATGGGACAGCGCGGCAATACCGCCAAACCACACCACTGGCAGCCGAAAAACGCTGCTAAAACGATGGTAAAGCAGTGCTAAATATAGCGCTGCTTCACCGCCGACGCCACTCCCACCCCAGTGTAAAAGGGGCCTCAATGTGAGTATTTCTTAGGGCAGACTGCATGCAAATATAGCATGTCTAGGAACACGCCGCTCTTCCAGACTGACATATCCCATGAACTAATTTCAATATTCACACACCTCCTCCCAAAAGGCAGCCCACTGGTTGCATCAGGGCTGCGGGCTCTTGAGAGGAGTACTGTGGAAGGGTGCTGTGATAGTTTTGGGAAGCTATGTACAGCGCCCTGCCGACCCCTCCCTACAGCCTTGATGTGCCTGCATTACAGAGAGAAGCACAGAGACTCATTTATGATATCACTGGATTCAAAATTAGCTATATCCTTTAAAATGAAAGGTTTTATTTTAAAATGCCATTAGCATGGAAAAGTAGAATTACAGAAGGCAACATAAGTAGACAACTTTAACACAAGTTTAGGCAACAAGAGGCTGGTTTACAAGTATTGTGCGGACACAAATCTTTTTATTTTATTTTTATTTTTAACTTTAGTATGTTGCTGTCAGCACTTAACAGGTCACCTGGGTGTGATCTGCTACCAAGCTTAGGTGACCCATAAATACCATGAGTTTTTTTGTACCAACACATCTAGGACATAAAATTATGTGAAAAAGCAACTCAACTTAAATAGAGGGAGATCTCTCAATTAATATCCCATGAACTAAAAACATGAATCCATGCTAGAGGAATTGTTCTTTGAAAGACTGTTTCAGGCACAACACACAAATGTGGGTTGTGGTTTAATCCGGTATAAACAGTAACTGCTTTTAATAGGATTCAAAAAAGGAGTGCATTTTTCCACTCCTGTATACTGCACTGTACTGATCTGCACAAAGACCTGTCATTTAGTTCATACTAAGACGTGTACATACATGTAAGATCATACATGGCCTTTTTATTTCCTATTGCCTTTCAGGAACAAAGGACCACTGCTGAACCAACTGATATTGGTTCCATGGGTGGCCCTGTCAGCATCACCCAGCTGTTTGACACTTGGTTGTTTTTTTTTTTTTTTTTTAGTATGAACATTTTTTATGTTTTTTTAAGAAACAAAGCATATACTATACAGTTTAGTTACAACCACAACCAAAACATACATAAGAAATGACTTTGATAACGGCAAATCTCATGTCTAATCTGACAAATAATGAACAATATCAATGTGATCTGCAATTTGGTTGGTTTTTTAATTATCACACAAGGATAATTATTAGAACACTGAAACTTAGTTTTACCTAGGTAGGGTCAAGTTCCTATTTAGTATTAGAAATTTTATTTCTCATACAAAAAAAGGAATCAAAAGAACTAAAAATTTAGAAAAAAATACTTCATAGGCCTCATCATGAAAAACAGAACAGAAAGCTATGCTGGAAAGCGAAAAACTGATGCCCGACACATACCATACAAACTCTCAGTGCGAGAAGTGCTAATCGCAGCAGACTTGAGAGCTTCCCACTGAAGTTCCCTTGCTGTGATGCCAACTGAAGACTTTTCCTGTAGCACATCTCAGCATCCATCATCATCCCCTGAGACTGGTACATGTCAGCCAACCACTGAAACAAGAGCAAGGCACATTATCACTTCAGAGATGTTCAGTGCTAAAAAGATAAAGAATGCCCACATACAGCCCACATACCGCTAAGCTCATTACAGCCGACCACTCATTTATATTTTTTAATAGTATCCCACTTTTATTGGTCATTTGAGATGATATTATTGTACAACCACACATGCTAAATGTTCTGTATTATAAGTGGTACAGGGATTTTATGATTAAGTGAGCAATGTCAAACTAACAGTGGTCCTTTTCTTTTTTTTTTTTATTGTACTTTAATTACAATTGCATATGAAAAATGACTGCATGTAAAAAAAATGAAATACATTATTATAATATATTATATATAAATAATACACACACACACACACACGTGTAAGCTTTCAGTACAATCTCTAATAAAGAATGAGTCACAATCTTTCACTAGGTATATAACTATAATACTATTGATTCATGAAGTCAGTTCATACTCTAAATAAGGATGTAAAGTTAGCTGTGCAATACCTATGTGGGCTGGAGAATGAGTCACTAAGAGCAAACCTTTTTCAACTGCCTAAATTGTATAATTTCTTTGAAATACCAAGGCCACTTTCTGTGGGGGCTGACTGTGAGCTTCATAATAGTGGAAAGTCACAGAAATAATTCTTGAAGTGAGTCTCTGGTCAGGCTATGGACATTAAAGCATTCACGTATCCTTAAAAAGTGATAACAGACTCCCCTCTGCGGCTGTGTGCACCGTTGAACGATTCATCCTCAAAAGATCACAGCACTGTAGACCTTCAAGTGCTTCTCTCAACAGCTCTGCACACGTTCTCCCAGCAGTGATCCATCCTTTTAGTCACCTAATTCTAATCTATAAAACACAGAGCAAGTGCTCTTCAGCTATAAATTTTGAGGATGAATTGCTTCGCAATGAAAGTGATCCTGTCAAATAATCAAATGTTTTAAACCTTGGAATGAAATTCAGCAGCGTGAGTGGCAGGAGAGGCAAGTATTCAATCACTTTATTACAGACATGGGCTTGGTTGAGAGTATTTGATTATGTGACAGCATTCCTTTAAGGTTTAATCCCTGCTGTAATGATTGGAAGCGGAGCACAACAGGAGCCTCGCTGTCAAAACTTCAATGTACACAGTAAAGGAACATATATTGCACCAACGTGGCATCACATAAATGCCCACTATGGGAAGTGCACCGCACATCACTGAGGTTCTATAAGACATCATAACTCACACAGGCTCCATTCACACTTGTACGACTCCAAAGTCGCATGACTCTGGAGTGCAACTCTGATGTGACTTTGGATTGGTGCTAATAGGAAGTGAAATGTTGTCCCAATGCTGCATGTAAAAAATTCAAGTATGACTTGGCACTCAAGTTGCATGAAAGTCGCACCAAAGTAGCGCATTAACTACTTTGAAGTCACTGCGACTTTTATGTCGCACATATATAAATGGTTATCATTGGAAAACATGGGGTACAACTTGTCATGCGACAATAGGGGCAGAGCAATAAAAATATGACAAAGGCTCTAACCCTGGGCTTTAATCATGTTGCAAAATAAACTTTCAGGAAATAGTACAAAAATACAAATACAGTAAAACCTTGGTTTGAGAGCGTTTTGCAAGACAAGCAACATGTTTAAATACATTTTGACTTGATATACAAGTGATGTCTTGATATACAAGTAGCGTCATGTCACAACTGAGTATAAAAAGGAAGAGAGGCGCCTCTAAGTGTAGCAATATGGTTACATTTAATAAAGGTACAACATTTCGCAACCTGCATGGTTGATGATTAAAAGAGGCACATCTAAGTATGCAAGCACCTGGGGTAAAGCTGTCCACATAAACCGTCCTCTGCAAAGCCATCAACGCCATTCCTTCCACTAAGTGCTCCATAAATGGTTCAAGCCTCGTTTTCAGATCGCTCAACTGCAGGATAGTCTTTCCGGTTATGACTGCAGACTGATAGCGATGAGAGCCGGCGGTGCGGAGGACAGTCTATGTGGACAGCTTTACCCTGGATGCATGCATACTTAAATGTGCCTCCTTTAATCATCAACCATGCAGGTTGCGAAATGTTGTACCTCCATTAAATGTAACCATATTGCTACACTAAGGCCCCTTTCACACTGGGGCGGTGAGCCGCGGTGACGGTAAAGCAGCGCTATATTTAGCGCTGCTTTACCGTCGTTTTCACCGCGGTTTTCGGCCGCTCGCGGTGCGGTTTTACCCCCCGCGAGCGGCCGAAAAAGGGTTAAACACCCCCCGCAGAGCGCCGCCGTAACCGCGGTATTGCCGCGGTTTTACCGCGGTCTCCCATTGTAATCAATGGGAAGGAGCGGTATAGGAGCGGTGAACACACCGCTCCTATCCCGCTCCAAAGATGCTGCTAGCAGGACTTTTTTTTGCCGTCCTGCTAGCGCACCGCTCCAGTGTGAAAGCCCGCCGGCTTTCACACTGGAGTTAAAGGGGCCGGATTTTTTCATGCGGTGAACAGGCGCTATTTTTAGCGCTGCACCGCATGAAAAACGCCCCAGTGTGAAAGGGGCCTTAGAGGCTCCTCTCTTCTCTTTTATACACTGCAGGCTTCCATTTGTGGATGGACATTTTATGGTTACACAACCTGGTCACATTGCTATAATCTTGTTATATGGAATATAAACTGAAGGAATGAAGCATTTGAGTTTCCATTATTTCTTATAGGGAATTTCGCTTTGATATATAAGTGCTTTGGATTACAAGCATGTTTCTGGAACGAAGTATGCTCACAATCCAAGGTTTTACTGTATGTACTAAACAAATACAGGAGGTCCCCGAGTTACGAACCTCCAACTTGCGAACAACTCCTACTTACGAACGTCAGGCGGCGACGGCGGACACATCGGAAAATAAAAAGTCGGAAAACGCCGTTCTGCACATGTGCGTCCAAATTACAAACAAATCTGACTTAAGAACAAACAGGCAGTCCCTAACCTGTTCGTAACTTGGGGACTGCCTGTACACTAATGTTCCCTTTTAAAGGGCCAGTACATAAACTGATTTTAACAATTTATAGGTCAACATGTAAAGGTTTCAGATCTCTAGTGTTGAGGGGCGCAATATATTCCAGCACATGACTGGCTTCCTGTCTAGTCATTCTGTCATATTTTTTTCTTCTTTTGAACTTTCGTTGTTTTCATAGAACAACAGGCTTCAAAAAAGTTGGGTAAATATGAAATCTCAATGTAAAGCAGAACTTTTGTGACAATCTATTTAAAGTATATGCAATCAGATACTTTTCTAATAAATTAATACAGTATAAATTTGTTTTGTTTTTGTTTTGTTTTTTAAGCTTTAGTTACTATTTTAATAACTTAAATGATTCAAATTAAAATCACTTATTTTTATTAACCACCATAGCAAAAAATGATTATACTGCAACTTACTAATTCTTATGCCACGTACAGACAATCGGACATTCCGACAACAAAATCCTGGATTCATTTCCAACGGATGTTGGCTCAAACTTGTCTTGCATACACACGGTCGCACAAATGTTGTCGGAAATTCCGAACGTCAAGAACGTGGTGACGTACAACATGTACGACGAGCCGAGAAAAATTAGGCCTTTGATAACGTCCTATGACGAAACGCGCAAGCCACACTTACGTCATTTTTCGGTACGGCACAGGAGGCTTGGAACGCAGTTGGAGCACACACTGCGGACCAGCTTCCCTGTTTGGGTTAGCGTACTCTACACCAGGTTGTACCCATTGCAGGGAAAACCTGTGTGCATGTTCTTTGTTTTTATTTGCTTTTTAATAAAAACACCCGGTTTTTATACTACACCATGAGATTCCTTCATCTCTTTCTCCTGTGAGGAACTGCATGTATTGAATGCTGAAACCAGAAGCAGTCCCAGTGTTAACTATAAAGGAACCCGGATCACCAGGGCACCCAGTGGAATACCCCGCATAGGATCTAGGAGCTGCCAAATATCTAGGAGCTGAGTGGATACCAAGAGGAGTCTGGAGTGCATCACCTGAAGAATCACCCAAGGGTCTCTCCATATATGCTGGTTACCCCTGCAGGGGTAGTGAAGTCTGGTGAGTGGGGGACTTTAAGGGGCAGCACCAAGTCACCATTCATTGAACTTTCTTCTTATTTATTTTTTCTTCCTTTTTGGTTGTCCCCTTTTTTATGATCAACTAATTTTTTGGCACATACATTTTTAAAAAAAATTTTGGAATGGTTACTGGACTTTCTATTATCTGTTGTGTTATATTATGGGACTGATCACTGTCATTTATATATTTATTGGATACTGCCAATATACTGATTCATAATAGGGTCTCAGTGTGCTAGGTTTATCACCTCGTTTGGCAATATATTTTAGCTTATTATCATATTTGTGCACGCTTGTCTGTTAAATTTACAGTGCTCACCCGGTTGAGGATTGCACCATTCACCTCTAGGAGGTGTTAGGTGCACATCTCCTTTATTGGAAAGTGAAGTCACTACCTGTTTTATTTTAATTTATTTTATGATACACACTTTGTGTGCAAGGTGATATAATTAGCCTTCCCAAGAGGCTGTGTTTGGTACTACATATAACGTTTTTCGCTCACTGTGTATTACACATATATATTTCTTTGCACCCACTTATTTAATTTTAACACAAGGAGCGCCAATATCCCCACCTACATTTTATACTATTAAAGGAGACTATGCAATCAGACTGTATAGTGCATGGCTATCTTAACTCTACCCTCTCCCCAGATTGACAATGCTACCATTCAAAGATGTCCCAGCTGCTACTTCATAGAGTACAGCCACCCTAAACCAGGGTAAACACTTTCATGTTTGTTTTTTTTAACAAAAAAAAACCTGACAGATCCCTGCATCAACAGAAGCGATGTGAATGCAGGGATCTCTCCCACTGTTCTGTATCAGAATGCACAGATTGGTGTTGTAGCTATTGGCTGCTGGCACTGATCAAACGTAGGTTTACCAGCATGACTGTTAAACAAAAGTCGGTCATTAGACTGGCTTCTGTTGAACAGATAGCGGTACACAGAGACAGAAATTCAGCCACATCGTACTAAACCATCGAGTTTTCGGTGTGTGTATACCTTGCTTTAGACAGGAAGTGTGTTACTTGCTGGATCTCCACAATGCAACCACCACATCTAAGAATTGGTAAGCTGGTAATACATTTTTGTTTTGGGGTTTATTACCACTTTAAATTTTGGGATGAGTGGGGAAGTGTTAAAACCTCTGTCAGATTTTAATTGTTATCTTTATTTCCGCTTGGTGAATCACTTCACTAATGCCTTACTAATTCCTCTTTTTTTTTTTTTGTTCCATTTCTGTGAGAGGACGTGAAGGGAAATATCCCTATGGGACACAGACAGGCCAGCTTTCCTTAGTGTCTACCCTCTTCTAGGCAGGACATGAACAGACATTATGCTGTCCGTAAATGATCCGATAATGACTTGCTAAAAAGAACAATGTCATTATCAGATGTCGAAAAAGCCCGTCTGCAAATTTTGCTCAGACACTGGCTATGGTCAGATGTGTAAATTCTCAATACATATTTGGCCTTGCTACTGTAAGGGGATACTTGCACATATAAAGGAAGATTACTGGAAAAGTGAGTGAACATAAACACATACAATTTTATAATTTATGGATCAATATAGAAGTGCAGTTTCCATAACAAATAGCAGCACAAAACACTGCAGCCACCTGCTGGACACAAACAGACTTACATGCCAGGAAGACTGGGAATTGGCATTGGACATCACCGTTTTCTTTAGTTCTTCCAGAACAGGTTCGGAGAAGGGTGCATGGGATTGAATGAGCTGCTTGTACTGAACTTGTCTTAACAGCAGGAATAATGGTGGCTTCTCCGGACAGCTCTTTATTCCCTATTAGAAAAGAACATTACATAGACAGGGAAGTCTACTGAATTTCTGACAATATTCTCATGATTAGAATTATTCAGTAATAAAATTGTAAGACACAAAGAAATCAAGACATTAAAAGCCCTAGTCGGGATAGGGCGCATGCACATGTAGGCATTCAGGCATACACCGCAAGAGCTCATCATATATTGCCATGCCTGGGAGTCACAGGTGTTGGGGTACATCCGTGGCCAGCAGCCCGCTCAAGTCAGCGACAGGTTGTCAGATGCAGCAACTTTACACCGGTAGGCATACATTCGAGAGGTTACATGTGTGCAGGCACATATGTTAGTGTCCAGGGCCACTAAACCTGTACAGGCTGCGGCTGTATGTCAATGTCAATGACTCCCGGGTGCACTATATGCCCAAGTGCTTCCATGTACACAAGCTCATAAGCATCATCAGTAAATTAACCGCTTCCCGACCGCCTCCTGCACATATACGTCGGCAGAATGGCACGGCTAGGCAAAAGCACGTACAGGTAAGTTGCCCTTTAACCACTTTCCGACCGGCGCACGACGATGTACGTCCCTTTTTTGAAGAGGGATATCTCGGTAACAGCAGCAGCTGCTGCCACAACCGACATATCCATCTCTTCAGGCGCCGGTCGGCATTCCGATAATGGTGGCCATCGTGGCGGATTCGCCGCGAGATCACCGTTATCGGCGGCGAGAGAGGTGCCCGCCGCTCTCCCGCGCCTTCCGCCGCTTACCGGAGCCGTCGGCAGCGGCGGAAGCGATCGGGTCCTCCTCCGTGCTGGGTA
Organism: Lithobates sylvaticus; assembly: GCA_028564925.1. Classification (NCBI taxonomy): domain Eukaryota; kingdom Metazoa; phylum Chordata; class Amphibia; order Anura; family Ranidae; genus Lithobates; species Lithobates sylvaticus. Next base: position 142,675,264 of record CM053026.1, read on the forward strand.
TAGCGACGAGTGAGGCTAAGATGGCCGCCACCCGTCTCTATACCATAGCAGGGTGGGAGCGAAGTCAAAACGTCACTTCCTCCCATACCTCTTAAAGGAACATTTTCCAAATGTCATTTTTTTTTTTTTCCCTTTAAGTCCAAATATGAGATCTGAGGACTTTTTGACCCCAGATCTCATATTTAAGAGGACCTGTCATGCTTTTTTCTATTACAAGGGATGTTTACATTCCTTGTAATAGGAATAAAAGTGAGCCAATTAAATTTTTTTTTAAAAACAGTGTAAAAATAAATAAAATCAAGAAAAATAAATAAGAAAAACGAAAAAAAAATTTTTTTAAAGCGCCCCGTCCCGACGAGCTCGTGCGCAGAAGCGAACGCATATGAAAACGGTGGTCAAACCACACATGTGAGGTATCGCCGCGATCGGTAGAGCGAGAGCAATAATTATAGCCGTAGACCTCCTCTGTAACGCAAAATATGCAACCTGTAGAATTTTTTAAACGTCGCCTATGGAGATTTTTGAGGGTAAAAGTTTGATGCCATTCCACGAGCGGGCGCAATTTTGAAGCGTGACATGTTCGGTATCAATTTACTCGGCGTAACATTATCTTTCACAATATATAAAAAAATTGGACTAACTTTACTGTTGTCTTATTTTTTTATTCAAAAAAGTGAATTTTTTCCAAAAAAAGTGCGCTTGCAAGACCGCTGCGCAAACACGGTGTGCAAAAAAGTATTGCAACGACCGCCATTTTATTCTCTAGGGTGTTAGAAAAAAAACAATATATAATGTTTGGGGTTCTAAGTTTTTTTCTAGCAAAAAAACCTGTTTTAAACATGTAAACACCTAAAATCCAAAACGAGGCTGGTCTTAAAGTGGTTAAAGTGGTTAATTGCCTAGCCGTGGGTCCCAGGGGCGCGCTCGCGACCCGGTCGGGAGCTCCATGACCACGGCCGCGGGACCAGCGGACCCGATCGCCGCTGGTGTCCCGCGATCGGGTCACGGAGCTGAAGAACGGGGAGAGGTATGTGTAAACAAACCTCTCCCCGCGCTTCCTACCCTGCCTGTCATTGATTGGCTGTTCACGGTCATCGGGAAAGCCGATCAATGACGTCAGCCCCGCCCCCTAATGTAAAAAACACAACACACGTCACAGCCCATAACCCCTCCCCTCCCCCTAGTGGTTAACTCTTTCACTACAACTGTCATTTATACAGGAATCAATGCATTTACATAGCATTGATTGCTGTATAAATGACAATGGTCCCAAAAATGTGTCAAAAATGTCCGATGGTGTCCGCCATAATGTTGCAGTCACAATAAAAATCGCTGATCGCCACCATTACTAGTAAAAAAAAAAAAATATTAATAAAAATGCTATAAAACTATCCCCTATTTTGTAAACGCTATAACTTTTCAATAATCGCTAATTGCGATTTTTTTTACCAAAAATATGTAGAAGAATACGTATCGGCCTAAACTGAGGAAAAAAAAAATTTTTATATATTTTTTGGGGATATTTATTATAGCAAAAAGCAAAAAATATTGCATTGTTTTCAAAATTGTCGCTCTATTTTTGTTTATAGCGCAAAAAAAAAAAAAAACCGCAGGGGCGATCAAATACCACCAAAAGAAAGCTCTATTTGTGGGGAAAAAAAGGATGCCAATTTTGTTTGGGAGCCACGTCGCACGACCGCGCAATTGTCAGTTAAATCGACGCAGCGCCGAATCGCAAAAAGGGGCCTGGTCCTTTGGCTGCAAATTGGTCCGGGCTGAAGTGGTTAATGTAATCTTGGATAGTTGCTATTACTTTTAAGGCTTTATTTAGACAGGTGTTGACACCTGTCTTGTGTACATGCTGCGTTTGTTATTGCACATGCATTTGCCCAAGGCTGTGTTCAGGCAGCCTATAGAGGTGGATGTAGATGATGCAGTGGCTGCATGGACACATCCATATGTCAAAATGTGACATGCATACAAGAATTGGTGCACATATCCCAACACAGACTGTGTGCATGCACCCGCTCCTGCATGCATGTCAAATTTTAACAAGCAGCAGCTGTGGGGGCATCCACCTTTATAGGATGTCTGTGTGGAGCCTAGTGGATGCAGCTACCCGTCTGAATGAAACCCTATAAATGTAATCTACAGAGCAACCAGCAATACGTGTTACAAGTTCCTTTAAAGCTGGAGATTGAATTTTGCTAATTAAAGAAACAAAGTTTTAGAGTTATTTCCAGTTACTGTACACAGAAGCAGGACCCCCTTGTATACATGCCTTATTTACTGTTTCAGGCATAAAACTGTACAGAAAACTATTCTTCCATCAACTGCAAAATACACAGGCAACTGACTTTTTACCTTTACATGCCAATTACTCAATGATGCATATTGTCTGGAATTGTTATTCAGGGATAATTTACACTATGTGCAGTAATTGGCATTACCTTTGGAGTCGGGGAATGAAGAGCCGGGCTGTTGATTCTCTTCCTGGGCAGGAAGTGTGGTGTGTCCTGAGACAATCAATCGGGTCACAGGAACTGCTTCCTGATTGGCTGAGAGGAGAATCAGGAAGACAATAGTGAATGTTAATTCGCTATTGTCGTCACACAAGTGGGTGAGTGGCCCTTTTTTTAAGTCAATTAGAGCCTTAGAAAAAAAAAAAACATTGAAATCTATGCGTCTGGCATGTAGATTAGGGGGCCGTTTGCATGGATAGGGGGGGGGGGGGGGCGCGCCCGCGCACCCTGCATAAGCGACAGCCACTGCCTGCAACTATTCGTTTCAGAAACTGTGCTTGTCATTGGCAGCCTACAACTTCAATGTGAGCAGCCCAGCAGCTCAGAAGCAATCTGTTATTTTTTTTCTGCAGGTTTACAAAGTGGGTTCTGTCCTGTAGGCACAGTCTGCCCTGGAAACTAATTGGAATGCCTTCTGAGCCTATCTGAAGAAAGCCAAGCAAAAACATGCATGGTCACCTATGCGCTGCATGGCTGTTTGGTGGAGTTATGAGTGAGTCCTACACCCAGCTATCAAACCAAGACAAGTACAAGTGAAGTGGAAGACCTCTTTAATTCAAAATAGTCATATATAAGTTAATATAAAAACTTAAACATAAAGTTTACCTTTACCTTAGTACACAAAGCCTCAGCCTCTGAAAGTTTATCTTGATCCTTCAATGAAGAAATGGCTTGGCACAAGGACCAGGTCTCCAAGGACTGTGCATAATTAGTTGGAAGCTGCGTCATTGCTTTAGCTTAACAAAGAAATATATATGGCGTTATGTGACGCATAATACAAGGAATCAATGAGAATAAAAAAAAAACTTGAGAGAAAAAAAAAATTTCCAGAAGGATTAGTCATTGCAGGCTTTTGAATAACTGCAATTTATATCCAACAGCCTCTATTCTATTGCACTAGGTACTCATGCATCAAATGTCTGAAGATACAGACATACAATGAATTTCAACACCGGCTATTTTCTTAAAAGTGGAAGGTAGATGTAGAAGGTAATACGCCCATACATTAAAAACGGTTGTATAGAAATTTTTCAAGACTTTTCACGGTTTCTGCTACCAAACTTTAGCCACTGACTTATTCTACCCTTAAAGAGACCCTTGTCACCACACTGTTCAATTCAATAAAATTCTTCCCATAAGATTACATATGTACTTTATGCTTGTTATTTATGTGTAAAAGCCTCTAGTTTAAATGTCCGAAAGCTTAGGAGACTTTCGATGGGTAGTGCCATCCTGGATGTGATGTCAGCAGCCCTAGAAGACTCAGTGGTGTTATTGAAGTGACACCCTATATTATTTCCCTCCCCTCCTCCCTAGGTGGGTACATAAATTTTTTTTGAAACAAAACAAAAAATAATCCTGCGCTAAGTGCCAAAAGCGAGCAGGCTGAGACTCCTGTAGGCCTAGTATGAAGTTGGAGAAGAAGGCCCATTGCTTCGGCATTTCCTGCTCAGGTGACCCCACCGAGATCTCTTGTGCACTTCTAACGTCCTGGGACGGCAATTCCGTCCACCCTGTTGGATTCCACTCTCGCTCTCCGCTTTACACAATCCGTGGCTGCCGTCAGACATTTCCTCTGCACTCTGCTCATAATAATATTGCATGTCCTCTATCCAGAACTTCAACTGCTTTGAAGCTTGGAAACTGGATCTTTATGGACAGATTGAGTGGTACTGTGGAGCAGGAGGGCGCTTTATGATCTCTTTGGGGGATCGAAGTGTTTGGTAAGGAGCCTACTTTACTTTTGGGTTGAGGGCACCCTTCTTTCTTGTGACACTACATTGTATATTCATGTCACCTAAGAAGCTGGCTACGTTTTGGGTCTTTTTTATTTTCTTTATAAATTTGGACTATATTAATTTTATTTCACTTTATCATGAGTAGATCCCATTCACATTGATGATCAACTGCAAATTGAAGATGAACTGCTTAACTGTGGATTTTTTTTACTCATTTATTTATACAAGATGAATTGAATTTCAAGGTATTGCATTGTTTATGATTTTCACTTTTATGTATTATTGTTATTATAATTAATGTATTCATAAAAGATAGATATAGATTTTTAAAGTTGCAGAGGAAAAATGTTGTTATGTTGGGAGGGGGAGGGCAGAGGAGCTGGGCCAGTACAGACAGTAATTAGAAACTCCCAGAAGAGGAGAGAGGTCTATGCTAGAGAACTGACTCTTGCTGAAGAAATCATAATTGCAAGCCACTTTAAAGTCAATAAAAAATCCTCCATGGAAAGGAAAAACATCTGTAAGTAAGCATTTGAAATACTTGATGTTACCTGAAAATGTATTTAGCTGGTGACAGGGTCTCTTTAAGCTTGAACAGTCCATTTCTTTCAATGGAAAAACACATGGAAAATACATTCCTCAAGGCTATGTTTTTTTTTTTTTTTTCTTTTATGTATTTATTTAGTTTTAAACTTTTTTATTATGTTTTCATAAGTTTAAACAGATGTACAGTAATATCATCTGTGGAAATACAATATTTGACGGAATAGAAAATAATAGAAATTAAGTTTCATTAGTAATAAACATTAAAATAAGCTATAAGATAAAAATAAGTAGATTAATACAAAGTTACTCGTAACATATGACTGAAATTAGGATACTTCTTATTTCAGGAATGAGTATAGAGAATAGAAATAATTCAATAGAATATTGTACCTATGGTTTTGAGTGAAGAGCCAGGAAGTTAAAATATGTATGAGATGGTACATTAGGAGTGTTACAGGGCAATCGAGAGAAATAGGCACGTTTTCCAGTCTCCCAGTTCCTGCTGCTGAAAAACATCCCCACATCATGATGCTGCCACCGCCATGCATCACTATAGGGATGGTATATTGGCCAGGTGATGAGCGGTGCCTGGCTTCTTCCAGACATGACGCTTGCCATTCAAGACCTGTCGATTTTGTGTTATTTTTGTTATATGTTATCTGTGTTGTAATGCTTGTTTGAAATGTATGGTTGTCACGTAGTGTTAAGGTGATTTACCCTGTGGGTTCCTTGAGGCTGATGGAGTATATAAGCCAACCCTCTTTTAATGGAAGAATTTTAGAGTTAAATGAGAAGTCCAGCCTGATCTTTTTAGGCTGGGCTTCTCCAAAGAGTCACAGGAATGCAATTCTTTTGCACTCCTGTGACCCGTTTTCAGCGGAGAGCGGTCTGAAGTCCGCTTTCCGCTGACGTCACTGAAATCAGTCGAGGCAGTGCGTCATCTCGACTTCAGGAGTCGGAATCCTCCAGCTGCCTTGACTGATGGCAGTCTCAGCGAGCCGCTGAGATGGCTGCTCCCCGCCTCTCCACAGCTCAGCGCTCCAATGAGCGTGGAGGAACAGAGCAGGAGAGATGCTGACTGACAGTCAACAGCTCTCCTCTTGGGGAGGAGTGAGAACAGAGTCATCGGCGGTGTACGATGGTTTGGTTCTCAGTGCAGAGGCGTCGGGGGACAGCTGCAGCATCGGTCTGATACTGCATCCACCCAGGTAAGTATAAATATATAAAAATAAATTTTTTTTGTCATGTTACAACCAAAAACATAAATGTATTTTATTGGGACTTTATGTGACAGACCAACACAAAGTGCCACATAATTGTTAAGTGGAAGGAAAATGATAAATGGTTTTAAATTTTTTTTACAAATAAATATCTGAAAAGTGTGGCGTACATTTGTATTCAGCCCCCCTTTACTCTGATACCCCAACTAAAATCTAGTGAAACCAATTGCCTCCAGAAGTCTCCTAATTAAAAATATATAGCAGGCATGAGATGGCGGTGTGTGCGAAGGCCAGTCTATCACATCCCAATGTTGAAAAAATAGAAAAAGGAAGGCCTAGTAAATGTTTTGCAAATTGTAACAAACAACTATAATTTCTCTCTACAATGTTTTAATACAATTTTGAATAAATACTTTTACTGCATTAATTGTGTCTGGTCTATCCACTGAAACATCCCCCAGGGGTACTGGCCGTGCCTCGTGCACTAGGCCTTCCTTTTTCTATGAAGTCTCCTAATTAGTGTCCACCTGTGTGTAATTTAATCTCTGTATAAATACAGCTGTTCCGTGAATCCCTCAGATGATTGTAATGCGGCGTACACACGCTCTGACTTTCCGGCGGGATTGTCCGCAGGACCTAGTCCAGCGGACAAACCGCCGGACTTTCCAGCGGAGGTCCGACGGACTTTCCGAGCATGTGGACTTGCCCACACACGCCCGGACTTTTCCGGCGGACAAACCGTGGGACTTTTGAAATGAACGGACTTGCCGACACACGATCGGAAAGTCTGTTCATTTAGGAGGATGCTGGGACTGTGACATCATATGGGGGCGGGGTCACCATGTGACATGAGCCGGTGGCCCCGCATATTGTCCCTTTATAAGTCACAACACCGCGTGTCTCTGCCATTCCGGCCAGAGAGAGCGACGAGTCAACATCGGAAGAAGAAGACGACGCAGAAGGCGGCGGCGACAGCGGCAAGAACAGAAGAGACCCCCGAAGACGGAACGAGACCCCCCAGACGACGGCGGCGAAGATGAAAACCGGGCTCCTCCGCTCATGAAAGAGCTAGGTAAAAGAGCAGAAGAGAGCGGAGGAGTCCGGCGAGAAGACCCCCCAAGACGGAAGAGGACCCCCGGAGCTGTGCAATAAAATATTTTTAAAAAAATGTGTTTTTTTTTTTTATATTTACACTTTTACACCTTAGGTGAATGGGTAGGGGTACATCGTACCCCATACTCATTCACATAGGGTGGGGGGCCGGTATCTGGGGGCCTCCTTATTAAAGGGGGCTCCCGGATTCCGATAAGCCCCCCGCCCGCAGACCCCGACAACCAATGGCCAGGGTTGTCGGAAGAGGCCCTTGTCCTCAGCAACATGGGGACAAGGTGCTTTGGGGTGGGGGGGCCTGGTCCCCACCCCCTTTCTTTGCCGGCCGGGCTGCATGCTCGGATAAGGGTCTGAGATGGATTTGGGGGGACCCCCACGCCGTTTTTTTGGCGTAGAGATTCCCCTTTAAATCCATACCAGGTGACGGGGCTGGCGCAACGGCATTCACTGCCTTCGCTAGTCCCGTCTACCTGCAGTCACGTTAAATGAATGGACTTTCCGATCGTGTGTCGGCAAGTCTGTTCATTTCAAAAGTCCCGCGGACTAGCACACAGATGGCAGGATTGTCTGCCGGACTCGCGAGTCCAGCGGACAATTTTAAGGCTGAACTTAAAACTTAGTCCGCCGGACTTCTGGGAGGAAAAAGTCCACCGGCGCACTCCAGTCCGGCGGACAATCCCGCGGGAAAGTCCGCTAGTGTGTACGCGGCCTTAGAGAACCTTAGGGAACAAATAGCATTATGAAGGCCAAAGAACACACCAGACAGGTCAGGGATAAAGTTGGAGAGGTTTAAAGCAGGGTTAGGTTATAAAAAAATATCCCAAGCTTTGAACATTTCACGGAGCACTGTTCAATCCATCATCCAAAAATGTAAAGAGTATGGCACAACTGCAAACCTACCAAGACAGGGCTGTCCACCTAAACTGACAGGCCAGGCAAGGAGAGCATTCATCAATCAGCAGAGAATCAGCCAAGAGGCCCATGGTAACTCTGGAGGAGATGCAGAGATCCACAGCTGAGGTGGGAGAATCTGTCCACAGGACAACTATTGGTCGTGCACTCTACAAATCTGGTCTTTATGGAAGAGTGGCAAGAAGAAAGCCATAAAAAGTCCCGTTTTCAGTTTGCGAGAAGCCATGTCAGGGACACCGCAAACATGTGGAAGAAGGTGCTCAGGAGACCAAAATTGTACTTTTTGGCCAAAAAGCAAAACGCTATGTGTGGCGGAAAACAATCACTGCACATCACCCTGAATACACCATCCCCACTGTAAAACATGGTGGTTGCAGCATCATGTTGTGGGGATGCTTTTCTTCAGCAGGGACAGGGAAGCTGGTCAGGGTTGATGGAAAAATGGATGGAGCCAAATACAGTGCAATCTTAGAAGAAAACCTTGAAACAGGGGCAGAGGTTCACCTTCCAGCAGGACAATGACCCTAAACATACAGCCAGAGCTACAACGAAATGGTTTAGGTCAAAAGCATATTCATGTATTAGAATGGTCCAGTCAAAGTCCAGACCTAAATCCAATTGAGAATCTGTGGCAAGACTCAAAAATTGCTGTTACAGACGCTCTCTATCCAATCTGACAGAGCGTGAGTTATTTTGCAAAAGGAATGGGTAAATGTCACTCTAGATGTGCAAAGCTGGTAGAGACATTCCCAAAAAGACTTGCCGCTGTAAAGGTGGTTCAACAAAGTATTGAGTCAGGGTGGCTGAATAGAAATGCACGCCACACATTTATTCGTAAAAAAAAATTGAAAACCATTTATCATTTTTCTTCCACTTCACAATTATGTGGCACTTTGTGTTGGTCTATCACATAAAAATAAATACATTTATGTTTTCGGTTGTAACAAAATGTGGAAAATGTCAAGGGGTAAGAATACTTTTTCAAGGCACTGTATAATATTAATTACCGTATTTATCGGCGTATAACACGCACCCCAAGTTTAAGAGGGCATTTTAAGGAAAAAAGTTTTAGGAGGGAAGTTTAGGGGGAAAAAAAAAAAAAAACTTACATTTAAGCGTCATTTGCAGCCTTGCCCCAGCGCCATTTGCAGCCTTGCCCGGCGTCATTTGCAGCCTTGCACGGCGTCATTTGCAGCCTTGCCCGGCGTCATTTGCAGCCTTGCCCGGCGTCATTTGCAGCCTTGCCCGGCGTCATTTGCAGCCTTGCCCGGCGTCATTTGCAGCCTTGCCCGGCGTCATTTGCAGCCTTGCCCACGTTTAAATTTCCCGCCGCCGAGACAGACCGTGCGAGCGCCGCCGAAAAAGACCGAATCGAAACGAAAACGATAAATACAGTGATGAAAGGAAATATTCCCTGGCCCCTAGAATGGCCATATCATCTCCTATACTGGACGGCTCTTGCAATACTTAAACATATGCACATAGATGTAATATATTGCAGCTTAGCAGTCCTTTGATATATTAGCTCCATTTCTTTTTTCACCCGGTAATACAAACTGTATCAAAAAAGGAGCAGCGCTCCTGGTTTGGACTACAGAACACCTCCCCCTCTCGTTATCTCCATAACATAAGGGAGGTGGGGTGTTTTATAGTCCACAGGAGAACTGGCTTGGGCCGATAACACTGCTTGGTATTTCACTGCAACAGAGAATGTAGCGCACAGAAGCTCACTGAATTTCTGGCAGAAGTAATAGGCATTTTTCTGTGCTTGCAGCATTTTAGAAAAATAAACATGCAGAATATGCATGTATTGGAGAGATATATGAATTAATAAGTAAACTACAGACGCACAGCAATGTTACACCAATATAGGATATTTTAGCTTCTGTATGTGCCACTTTGTGTTGGTCTATCACATAAAATCCCAATAAAATACATTTATGTTTTCGGTTGTAACAAATGTGGAAAATGTCAAGGGGTATGAATACTTTTTCAAGGCACTGTATAATATTAATTACTATATTTATCGGCTTATAACACGCACCCCAAGTTTAGGAGGGCATTTTAAGGGAAAAAAGCTTCTGTAAAGCTTTTTTTTTTAAGGAAAAAAAGCTTCTGTACAGGTATGGGTACTTTATGTCATTTGTTGATATTTCAACAAAAGGCATAAAAAAATATTTCTTCTGTAGTCATTGTTCCTTTGAAGGACATTCCTAATATTCAAAGCTAAGATAGATGTATAGTTGCCAGCATAATTTCTGATGAAGGAAGCGTCTGTTACGGTGGGTACTTACTCTTGGATTTCACAGATGCTAAAAATGTCACATTAAGTTCTGGGCCTTTGGCTTGTGCTTTATTGAGGTAAGAAGCCGTATACTCTGCTTGACAGGCAGCCATTAATCCGGCCCAAACTGCTGGATTATCTGCAAAATAAAAATATAAATAAATATTTTCCCAAAATGTTGTTAACAGTCTGGATAGGTACACATTACAAAAAGATTCAACTGTACTAAAAGCATAAGCCCCTTTAGAGTGTAAAAAGCAGACCATAGTGAGCAAAGGCACATACGTAACTGGATCACGACTGACTGGTTTCAAGGTTTATATATAAAGATGATAAAAGCCGCACGCCTGTAAAATGATACTTAAAATAGCATAGGACATAAGCTGGCAGATCAAGACTGTGTGAGCCGTTAAAGATTTGTGGAGTTGCTTCAGGCTGTCTTCTGGGAACCCACCTTATGGGTTAGCTACAAAAAGAAACCATAAATCTGTAGTATACACTAGAGGGCAGTAGAGCAACACATAACAGAAACCAATCCACAGATACCGGTTGTTTCAGCAGCAAAACTATCTTCACTAAGCATAACTCAGACTGCTAAACCAGAACATCCATTTAAAATGTAGGATTTATACATGTATTATGTGTAAGTGTATTAAAACCCAAGAAATATAATTCTAGTATATTGCAGCTTACCAGTCCTTAAATGTATTGGCTGCATTAGTTTTCTTTCTCTGGGGTTTTTTATCCTTTGTTTTCACATGGTGACCCTGCCAGTAATGGAGTAGCAGCTTTGCCAGCCTTGAGCAGTAACTGTTTTAGGACTACAAAACACTTCACTTTTTCCCCATAACAAAAAGGAGAGGTGTGCTGTAGTTCACATAGAGAACTGGGAACAATGCTAAATGAGAACAGTGAGCAGAGGCAGGGAACAAAGGAAGTTATCTCAAAAGGAAACTTTTTGCACTTACAGAACCAACAATTACAATTATGTATTTAACAGACCAGAATGGAGCACAGGAGAGAAGTTCATTGTTAGGGTTTACATGCACTGTAATGACCAACATAATCCAAATGCAGACAAATTTCTATTTATTTCAGTTTCACGTACAGAGTAATTCCTACACTGTGATGTGTTTTTTGTTGTAAGGTAAAACAGTATTATGCAATTATGTAAACATGAATTACCCACACTTGCCTTGTGATCCTGCCAGTAATACATTTCCTGCATGGGGGTGACAACACTCATATACTGTACTGTATCTATGGAGCATTATTGTCACCTTGGAACAGGTGGTATTAAGGGGCTACAGATCCCCTTCCCCATCACATGGGGAATGTTTTGTAGTTCACAGAGAATGCTGGAGCAGAAGAGTACAGAAAGCACCAGACATTGGGCCTGTGTGTACTAGGCTTAACTGGAGACTGAATTGGCATCATCAGCTCCGTCCAGTGCACTGACCCCAGAAGTAGTACGGTTTACCCAGAAAACAATACTAAAACAAGAAGTAGAAAAAAAAACACCACAGGACCAAAAGGCGTTGGATCACTTGGGCTGGAACATGTATGTATTAAATATCCTTGAACCCACAGTACCGTGCTGCTAGCAATCCACTGGAGAGATGGACATAAATGCAAAGCCTCTATGCTACACACTGGCAAACAGGGGGGTGTCCAAAATTATATACTTGAGTATAAGCTGACCCGAATATAAGCCGAGGCACCTCATTTTACCACAAAAAAACTGGGAACTTATTGACTCGAGTAAAGGCCTAGGGTGAGAAATGCTCAGCTACTGTAAGTGGAAAAGAGGGTCAACAATGCCCATTTGCAGCCATAGGTCCCCCTAACTTCAAACATGGTAGTTAATTGTTCCTAGATGCCCCCTAGCTGCAGCCAAAATTTGGGGTCTCTGGACCCAAAGGGTCCCGAAATGACATTGCTGCAGATGGACACAGTTGACTGAATATGGGGCCCTGTATCTTGGGGCCACATGGTGCTAGGAATCCCAAATTTGGATATGTTGTAGTGTTGGTTTGCACACCAAATTTGGGGTTCCTAGCACCAAGTGGCCCAGAGACACGGGGCCCCAAAGTCGGGTCAGAAAATGTAATTCTCTGCTGCAGAAAAGTGCTTGACTCAAGTATAAGCCGAGGGGGGCACTTTCAGCACAAAAAAAAAATGTGCGGAAAAACTCGGCTTATACTTGAGTATATACGGTGTATATATATCTATATATATATATATAAATAAATAAAGATATAGCAATGGTGAATGAATAGATGGTTGATAAATAGGACTCGCTTCCAAAAAGATCAGAATCAAACATTTATTGTATAGTCATGAAGATAAAAATTACAGTAGAAATCGGGTCACAACCAAACTCGGTACACTTAAAAGTATCGCAGCATAGATGGCAAGGATGAAAGTCAGTGAACACATACCAGCTACTGATGGTCACATGAGATGTCAGACTCTTTTCCCATCCCATTGGTGAGAGAGCGCTCAAGGGTTAACTCCCCCTTTGACACAGCTGTCAAGCTTGGCAGCGTTATCCCCTCCCATCCACGACCCGATTTCTACTGTGATTTTATCTTCATGACTATACAATAAATTGTCCTATTTATCAACCATCTATTCATTCACCATTGATATATATATATATAATTTGGACATCTCCTGTTTACCAGTATGCAGCATAAAACAGGAGGTAGCAGAGGGTTTCAACAAACTGACAGAGGTGTTTTGTTCCACTTTAACACTTTAAACAAATACAATGATATCAGACTTGAATACAGCATAATAGAAGTACCTGGAAAGAAATGTGCGGCTCTTTGCAAGGACTTTAAAGCATTTTGCGTCTCATTGTCACATGCCAGAGTCCCGGCTGCTAATTCATTCACTGCAGTGTACAGCAGAGATTTCTGGGGAATAGAGAAATGCGTCAGTTTTATTTTCACTTAATTGTAAAGTTTTCTCTGAAAAAAAAAAAAAGAAGATGATAAACAAGCAAACCTTTGCTTGACTTTGGCTTAAGGTCCGAGCCACGATGCCTGCGACTGCACCACCCTAAAAACAAGATGGGTAGGTGTTAGTATTCTAAAGTCATGCATTAACACTTAACAAATATATTTTCAGTATGCATAAAAAGATGACAGAAAGAAATGTAGGTTAACACAGTAATCACAATAAGCTACGCGAGTTATGAAAACCTGCATTTTTGACCAAGTGCTATACAACACAGTGGGGTTGATTGGAGAGTGCAAACTCTTCTGCAGCTGTGCATGGTAACCAATCATCTTCTAACTTCAGCTTATTCAATTAAAAAAAATTGGAAGCGGATTGGTTTCTATGCAGAACTGCACCAGATTTTGCACTCCCAAGTGTGATCCACTATTCATCTGGTCTCTAGGACCAGATGAAGACAAGTAAGCACAACTCAATATTCCATCTTCTGCTTAGCCACAAACACAAAAGATAATATTAAGAATACACCAACTGTGATAACAGCTACCATACAGTAGAGGGAGCATGCTAATATATTTTTTTTCTTACTGCTATAACAGACTACTATAGAAAGTATATTGTGATCTTAACAAATGACTCGCACTGCAAAGCTGTAATATGAAAGCAGAGGAACATGGTAATAGGAAGTCTAAATTACAACAGAAATTTAAAGAATACAGAGGATAAATTATCCCCACAATTCACATTAGGTCTGGATTATTACCGTAGCTCCAATAAAAGCAAATTGTATTTTAGCATAGGAGCCCATCACCATCAAACTTTCTTTCTCCAAATGACACTTTATAGTATCAGCTGGAAATTACTGTCGGTCAATGGAAATGCAGACAGTTCTTATATGAAACTCATTGATAAGGACCCATTATCATTTCACTGGCACCCAGAACAGCAATGCGTTTTCACTTGTATCATTACAGGTGCATCTTAGTATGAGGCCAGTTCCTGGCCTCAGTGGATGTAATTACAGTATACTTTTGGTGGACTTTAACTAAGAATATCAGAAACAACTGTCAATTTTTAATTTATTTTAAAAAACCGTATTAAAATCCACTGTTCCATTCAAACAAGATAGACTGGAACAAATTAAACTGTTGAAGAACATGAGTGCTGGCCACACAGTACTGGTCAGATCTGCAGGTCAACTGTCTTTACCTTGCCATTATTCGGAGTGTATTGGGGAACCAGCCTTGATAGAAGATTCCATAGCTCTGGATTGCCTGGATGGCTGAACAGATAAACAGGAAAATACCAAATATTTGTGACTGACATAAATTAGGACAGTTATTCATTATAATAGCAGTAGCTCAACAAAACAGCTATCAGGTTTAATATATTATTTAACTGGTATTCTGCCCACTAAATATCAGCTCACATCCTTGGGTCATCTGATCCCATGCAGTTTGGCTGTGCCAATGTGCCTCCTTGCAGTCATTGCACCCATGTGTAGTAACAGTCACCTCATGCCACTGTCACAATACATCCCAATGACACTCATACACACAATATACCCACACAAATAGTATACAGTATATAAAATTGATAAATGGTACGTACACATACTGAACCTCTTGGTTTCCAATTTACCACGCCTGGGACAGCATTGGGCTGGACAAACAGTCTGCTGCTGGATGATCTGCAGGAGCAGCAGGATATGTACTGTAGAAACGATCCAGACTTTCCTCCCCTGCTCCTTTAGAAGTTAATTGGAGCTGGAAAAGGCCATGAATCACAATTTTCTGAAAACCTACAGGAATTTCAGAAAATTATGGGGGATCTCTAATCTTTTTTTCACAGATTCACCTCAAGGATAATTTGGGAGCTACCATTGCTGACTTGTTTTGGAAGGTGCATGTTCCTGAGCGGTCATCCTTATCTTTGGTTCATTACTCAGCGAGTCAGAGTCCTGGAACAAGCATGTGTATACTTGATGTCCTAACTCCTGCAATACACACACTTTCTCCAGGACGGTGACATAGCATGTATTCAACCAAGGACACGAATAATAGCCACAGAAATTCATATTCGTAAACAAGTTAGAACTGACCCAACAATGAAAATTAGAAAGGATAAATACCTTGCAGAAATTTTGCAACCAGGTTCCCTGAGAGATATACCAAATTGTAATGCCGCGTACACATGGTCGGAATTCTCGTCGGAAAAAGCTCTGATGGTTTTTCCGTCGGAATTTCGCTCAAACTGTCTTGCCTACACACGGTCACACCAAATTCCGACGGTCAATAACACCGTGGCATACAACACGTTCGACAGCACTATAAAAAGGGAAGTTTAATGCTTCAGAGCATGCGTCGTATTGTTTCCGAGCGTCGGAATTTTGCGTGTCGGAATTGCATACACGCGATCGGAAAATCCGATAGAAAGGTTCTCCGTCGGAAAAATTAAGAACAGGTTCTCAATCCAAAGTCCGTCGGAAATTCCGACAGAAAAAGACCGATGGGCATACACACGGGTCGGAAAATCCGATGAAAAGCTCCCATCGGAAATTCCGACCGCGTGTACGCGGCATTAGTTTACTATTCCAGGAGTTTTGGGTGGACTGACCCATCAATGAAAGTTAGAAGGGATAACAAATACCTTGCATAACATTTGGCACATGAACTGTACAATTTACCAGACTGCCTAGGAATATCCCAAGATCCCTACCTGAAATATTTCTAGGCAGGTAGCCATTACAACGCCAAGCCCCGACATGATGGTTAACAGTATGTACCTGTGGATGGCTTTGCAGGCTTGTCTCTGCACGGCAGGCATCCTCCCTTGCAGAGCATATATGGCAGATGTAATAAGACACCTTTCATACACGCTATCATTAATTTTAACATGCTTGAGTAACTCATTAAGCGCAGCTGTTGCCAAGGTAACATCCCGCTTTGCCAACCCTAGAGCACAGAGAGCTTGAAGACTTTCACTGCTGGGTTCCTTCAACATTGAGCTGCGAACAAAGAGCAAAGACAAAACATCAAGGATATATTTTATAGTCAATGCCAAATTCAAAACTTTACCAATATATCTGCCTATATACAAAATACGTATTTATGTATTTTTTATTCACGCTGAGCAGGATATATTTGGATTATAACACAATATATTTTACACATATTTCTCTTTTTTTAAGTACAAAAGTCTTCTAGTTGTATAGTACTACATATGGAACAGCCCTGGGACCACTTTACACTAGTTAGCTAGTTACTACTAGCCAGTGCAGTACTACTACGCTGACTAGTAGTAGTTGGCCACATTCAAATGGATTTGGTATATAATGTTGAAGATGTTTTGCAACTTTACCAAGCCACTTCTCTAGTTCCAAGTGTAATTCATTTCAGTTCTATTCTGGAGGAATACTGCACAAAGGCCAACATCACTGAGTATTACTTACTCTGGTCACCAGTTATAAGCGAAGCCCTGCTAACCCTCTGCATAGAGACTAGGGTTCAGAAAACACAAATGATCTATGAAAATCCTCATCACTGGATCAGTCCTAACTGCCTGCTACACACAACACGTTTCAAAATCTTTAATGCAATGGAAATCTAGATATACCAAATCAAACATTCACCCCATCCTGCTGACAGTAGCCAAAGCCCTAAAGCTAGCCATACTGTAGATGGGTAGAAAAACAAATGAACATTCAAATGAAAATCAAAACCTTTGTTCACTATACTATTTTGAATGTCCCATCTATGTTTTTAGGATTTATCTAGCGAATATCAAAATTTTTCTGATAAAGTTTTAACATTAACGCATTTTGTTTTTTTTTTAACAATTTCTTTATTGGCAGAAGTGATGCAATGTACATTTGACCCTACCAAGCCTCTACCGTACACTCCCACTGTGTTTTTTTAGCCACTTTTATGAAGTGATATTTATAAAAGGAACACATATCTGGAACCTGGGACAGCTGGGACCAAGACCACCTTGGATGCTGGTTGACTGGAGTACTATCTGACCTGTATGGGTTAGACATTAGGGTGAGCGTGCATGCTGGTTGGTGGAGCACAGTGATACATTGAAGCATTACAGGGGTGAATGTGAAGCCTTATTCTGTGCGGAACAGGGACTATATTCACCTTTGGACTTGCTTCATGAAGAATTCTGATGAACTGTGGATTTTTTCCCTTTTTAGTATTGTTTACTATGTCTAATTTTTAACTTTAATGTGGAATAAAATAGTGTATATTTTATGAAAACTGGGCACAACTCACAAAAAGTCCCATGGGCAAAACTTTTTTCTGTTTATTAGATGTTAATAGGAAAGGAGCTTTACCAACATCTTTGCACTTGTGGCCCTTTCTAATTTAGGTCTTTATTTATTTATTTTCCCTTATTTTCACTCATATGTATGTACTAGCGGGGCATTTATTGAAGGTTTTTTTTTTTTTTTTGCATTTACGTTTTTATATGTGGTTAGCATGATACCACTTTATTGATGATTACTTACATGATTATTTTATTATTATACAGGTATTAGTACATCTGTATGGTGTTTATTGATATCCTACTCTATCACGTTTTATCTGTATATGCAGTATTATGGGTAGGGATGAGCCCGAAGTTCGACTCGAACATTGGGTGTCCGCCCGTTCGCCAAATTTAGAACATTATGGGGCGTTCACGGGAAATTCAAGCTCATCCCTAAATTTGTGTTCGGCTGATCCTTAATTATGAGTGTCAGGACTATTAAGGTTAAAAGAATTATTTTAGTAGGCCAAAATCATATTATTTTACATATGTTTTTGTGGATATGAGAGGAGCCATTTTGTCATTTTTTTCTCTCCTCTTAAGGTTAAACACACTGTTACTAGAGTTTTTTTTTCCCTCTTAAAGGACCCAGTGCACATTCTCCCAGGTTATAAATCTTGAGAACTCTTCGTCAAATAAACAGGGAATCATGAGTTTACAGACATATTTTTTTCTCCTTCTCATGATTGAGAAAGGAAAATAGGGCTTATTCAAAAAGTTCCCCTATAAACAAACCTTATTACTCATAACAAGTATATATGTATTATCGATAATTCTCATTATAGTACTATTACATTATATTGGAGTAATTATATGCATAATTGAACAATGTCACTTATTTTAGGTATATATATATGTTTGATGTATTCACTGATATATATTAGTCTTCATATTATTCATATGAGGGGTGTATAGTTAAAATACTGTATATGAATGAATGTGATGTCTAGAAGTTCTATTAATGGAGAGGTTTAAGAATAAGCCATTATGCTTGTAGTCAAAATGATCTTGCTATCATGGTACGTAGAAGACGACTAATTATGTTATCCAAACTCACTTAGAAGCTATATATTTTAGTTCCAGCCACAAAGTCTAACGAAGTTGACACATAAGAGACAGCTCTAGATATTTTATAGATTTCTGTTAAGCCTAAGTTAAAATAACTTTCAATATAATTGTTAATCCTATACTGTCCCTACTGAAAACTATGTGTAAGGACACTACAATTTCCCTATAGGTTTGTCCAGGAAATTACATATGTTTTAACGTGATTCAGGACGGGAAAGGCATGACCACACCCACTCCTGGGGGGCAATATAGAGTGTTTACACATGAGAGAGAGGTGATCAAGACGGAGATAGAACAACAGAGAGCTGAA
Organism: Lithobates sylvaticus; assembly: GCA_028564925.1. Classification (NCBI taxonomy): domain Eukaryota; kingdom Metazoa; phylum Chordata; class Amphibia; order Anura; family Ranidae; genus Lithobates; species Lithobates sylvaticus. Next base: position 142,694,253 of record CM053026.1, read on the forward strand.
AGGAAGGAGGAAGGAGAAATGTAGGGATGGTAGAAATCTCCTTTGGGGGATCCACAGCTGATATCTCTCACAAAAAAAGTTTCTTAGACCACCGGTAAAGTATTAATTTTCTATTCCATCTATTGATAATTGGATTTTATTAGCATATACATTACTAAACCATTTAAACTTTGTAGCATAGTGTTGAAATTTTTTGTTTCTAACTGCAGTATGAAATAATTCTGTCTCAAATATAGAGAAATACACATTGTTTTATATCTCAACAAAAACAATGGTTTTGTTCCCTAAACACCCACACCCTTTCACTTATTTAACAAAACTTCCCCTTCCATTGGCAAAATAAATCAAATATCTGGGGACCAAGATTCCTAGCAATTTCAAAGACATCTACCCTCTAAACTTCAGCCCTATACTGGCTAAAATACGACGCTCGCTAGACTCGTGGCACCACCTCAAATTACCATGACTTGGACGTATAAAGGTACTCAAGATGGATATCCTTCCCAAACTATTGTACTTGTTCCAGGCCCTCCCTATCACACTCCCAACAACTTCCTTCTACCGCACGCTACGATCCCTTGCAATAAAATTCATTTGGCATCACCATCCCCCCAGATTAAAACACAAGTTCCTATGCTCCCACAAATATACAGGCGTTCTCGGCCTTCCTGACTTTGAAATACACCATGACTCTGCTATAATCGCCAGGCTCCTGGAATGGTTCCCACGTCCCCTGACCAAACCGACAACAATAGTAGAACAAGACATAGCACAAGTGGACCTGTGTGCTCTGCTCTGGGGATACCACCTTAAAACACCACTCCATACCCATGCTCTCCCCACTGACCACAGCAGCATTGTTACTATGGTACCGCCAACATTCCACCTACACTCTGTCCACCGATGCCAGCCCTTTCACGTCGCTCTTCGACAACCCGGCACTCCCAGACTACGAAACCTCTGACCAAATTAGAGGCTACGAGAGAACAGACTGGCCAACGGCATGCTCATTTGTCCACACGTCCACAAGTGGATTCACACCACAGGACAGTAGTCAATCCTCCTCAACCAATTGGCTATCCACGATATCCCTCAAAACGTTCTGCTCGAACCTACACTTATCAGGTCACATACAAAGGACCCTAACAATCTTTGGATTAGATGTGTGGTCTCTCCCAGGTTCCCAGACACACCCTTTCTATAATTTATAAGGAAATCCTCTCCCACACGCATAATGTCCCCCCCACCTTCACACAAAAATGGTCCAGAGACCTGGACATGGACATTTCTCCAGGAGAGTGGCAGACCTCTTTAACATTCACACACAAATCCTCAATCAAAATTATAAGCTACTCTCCAGGTGGTATAGGGACCCGGTCTCGGTTCACAGGATTCCCAGTGCTTCTGATGTCTGCTGGCGGTGTCACGGAGGACAAGGAACATACCTTCATATCTGGTGGGAATGTGCTTGGATCCACCCCTTCTGGAAAGGTATATTTGCGATTTATAATAAAATGTATGACATCTCCATAGCCCTCTGCCCTAAAATAGCCCTAATGTCGATACTACCGGGATCAATTGAATCCCAGAAAACCAATCTTCTTAGGTTTTTTCTATCAGCAGCCAGACAATTGATCACAAAATATTGGAAATCTGAGGCAACCCCCCCCCCCCCTCCATAGGTGGATCACCATTCTCAATGAGATCATGTTAATGGAGGAGATACGTGCCAGAGAGGGAGATGACTGGGATAAACACAAGGTACCGTGGTATGTCTGGGTACACTACTCTGCATTGGATAGACTACTGAATAGAATTACTAAAGGATGAGCTAAAAAACAACCTAGAATTGACAGCCGGAACAACACCGGTGTAGACGGTCCAGATGTCTTGATGACCTCACACTGGTGCATGGCCTTCTAACCATCTGAGCTCATCAATGTTGTGGAAAACTACCACAGTCGCACTGAATGTATATCTATACCCTCCCCCCCACCCCATCTTCCCTTTCTTCTATTTACCACTTTACTCCCCCCCAACACACCTCAGGTTTAAGGTAACTCTATATACCCGACTACTTAGATACGTTACTCATCTAAGATATTGATTGCAACCTCTACATTATGATACCTGCACTTTATAAATTGATTCTTTGTACTGTAAATGTGGCGGTGGCTTTCAACCACCAATTTATATACCACCTGTTTTTCTTTATTCTGTATGAACTACTTTTCTCAAAAAAAAAAAAAAAAAAAAAAGTTAATAAAAATATATTCAACCATAAAAACAATGGTTTTGTTATGATATATGTGTAAACATAATATTCATCAGAGAATTATCTTCACCGTGAATAAGTATTGGTTAAATAACCAAACTCTGTGCACAGTATAACATTTTGTCCCTGAAGGTCTATTTGTCTATGTGTTAAAATCAACACCTGGTTGTTTTCATAATCTGTAAAGCCATGGAAACCTATTTACTAAGCCGTCATGAAGTGTTGAACAATGGTATTTTGTAACAAGAGCATGTGGTAAATTTTTCTCATCATTTGTATCACCAATCCAATATATTTGATATTTAAGATTTATATCTTTTTGTATATCACCAATTATATTTGATATTATTTTTCACAACATTTTTAGTTAATATATATATTTTAGCACACCGCTGTATTCATTTTGTTTTCAAACTAGCATGGATAAAAGAATTTTAAATTTGGTTGATTTGTGGAAAGACGCAAAAATCTCCCTAACCATAGATTTTTGCACATTTCCATAAATATAATACTGTTAATATTTCAGTATAAACATCTGACATGAGTATATATACCTCATCACTTAATTTTTGTTGTTTTTTTTTTTTGCACTATTTCACTTGGATACATATGTTAGGAGTGCTGTATGTTATTTACGAACATATTTCTTTTTTTTATTTTTATTTTTTTGTGCGCAGGACTATTTGTTATCTTTATATTTGTTGATGTGGGAACACATTAGGGTACTAACAGCAGCACTTGTGGGTTTAGTACTGCGAGTCAAGCAGCGCAAGAGTTTTCTCTCCTGCAAGACAGTATTTACAGCTATACCGAAACTCTACATGGAGGTTTTGTTTTACAATGACTGTCAGTTGTTTCTATCACTATGTAGCTGCTTTTGATTTGCACATTTATACTGAGTTATAAGAATATAACTTTTTTCAGCAGATTTTACTACCTACCATTTAAACAGGAGGGTTTTGGCAGAATCGCTGTTGCCTTGGTTGTTCTCAATAATTGCCATGGCGGTGAGGATGTGTGCTTTCTCTTGCTCCGACTTTGCAACAGACAAAGCCGTCTTGTACACTAATCACAAGTCAGGAAACATAAATGTAACAACATTTTACAAGTTCTTTATATTGAGCTCTACATGCAAATTTCCATAGAAGATAGTGAAATCTAATAACCTAATTAAAAACAGCTAATGTGGAAATAGCTTCAAAAGATTTACAAAGAATAGATAAGGAACATTTGAAAGCAGCGGTTTCATAAACTTTCAAAGAAAAAAACATGTATAGCCTTTCTATTCGTTTGACCATTATAAATCTTTAATGAATAGGGATGACACAACATACATTTCATGATGCTACTTCAAACAAATTAATTAGGACTGTTTTTGCTTACCTACATAAATAATACAAACTACGTTCTTCAAAGCCATTGTGTACATGCTTTTTGTACGCTTTTAGTTATGTAGCATTCCCACATGGTTAGGGATCAAAAGAACTCTTTGGCCTCAAAATAAACATTAGCAGGGGTAGACACATGATAATTGACTTTGGGAGCCAGTGTGTCCAATCCAGGAGTCAGCACTATTTATTTTTATTTTTTTTAGGTGCCAGCTCAATTGACAACAACTAGAGAAAACCTCAAAAGGTTAGGTGCCAGCTATAACCAAACCACTTGCCACTGCGGCAGGGCGGCCCATACAGGCACCGCAACGTACCTGTAGGTCACAGCTTTCTTGCAGGTTCAGGGCATGCACGTGCACCTCCACCTGCTCATGGCCGGGATCTGCTGATCAGCTGTGTGCAATTACAGCCCAGAGCCCTGTGTTGACAATCAACACAGGTCTCTGTACAGAGGGAATGATCTCTGTTTCTTATCCCTGCAAAGCAGAACTGTGTCAAATGCTTTAGAAAAATCCAGATAAACAATGTCTATGGGCCTTCCTTCCTCTAAATGGCAACTCACCTCCTCATAGAAGGTTTATAGATTGGTTTGGCAAGAACGATTCTTCCTGAATCCATGCCGATTACTACTAATGATACCGTTCTCGTTACTAAAATCTTGTATATAATCCCTTATCATCCCCTCCAAGAGCTTGCATACTATGGGTCTGTAATTCCCAGGGATGTATCTTGGCCCTTTTTATATATTGGTGCTACATTGGCTTTTCTCTAATCAGCTGGTACCCCTCCAGACAGTAGACTGTTCGTAAAAATTAGGAACAATGGTCTGGCAAATACTTGGATGCCGGCACTGGAAACCCGATGTCTAGTGAAGAACTAGCCTGCATGAGGATGGCACTGGACCCTTGCACATGTAAGTGCAGTGCTGCTGACTTTTTTTTTTCCAGAGTGAACAACCGCTTTAAATATATTTTGGGCTTTAATTATTTAAATTGTACTGCAACCAAGAGTTAAATGGTGTGGTGAGGGCCAGCTTGTGAGTGAGCATGCACGAGTGCCCCATAGCAAACTGCTTGCTATGGGGGCCGTCAGCAGGGGGGAGGAGCCAGGAGGGCCTGGAAAGAGGATCTGGGCTTCTCTGTGCAAAACCACTGCAAAGGAGCAGGTAAGTAGAACACTTTAATTATTTTAACCACTTCCGGACCGGCGCACGACGATGTACGTCAGCAGAATGTCACGGACAGGCAAAAGGGCGTACAGGTACGTCCCTTTAAGATTGCTGCCATGCCATCGCGTGCGCGCCGGTCGGGACCCACGTGAGTCCGGTCACGGGTCCCGCGGACTCTATCGCAGCAGGGATACCCGCGATCGTCTCACGGGAAGGCTGAACGGGGAGATGCGGAAGTAAACAGCATCTCCCAGTTCTGCCTAGCATCTAGTGACACTGATCTCTGCTCCTTGTGATTGGAGTAGAGATCAGTGTTCACTAAAACAGCCACGCCCACCACAGTTAGTAACACGCCCCTAGGAACACTTAACCTCTTCACTGCCATCCCCTGGTTAACCCCTTCACTGCCAGTGTCATTTACACAGGAATCAGTGCATTTAAATAGCACTGATTGCTGTATAAATGACAATGGTCCCAAAAATGTGTCAAAAATGTCCGATGTGTCCGCCATAATGTCGCAGTCACAATAAAAAAAAAAAAAAAAAAATCGCTGATCGTCAACATTACTAGTAAAAAAATAATTATTAATAAAAATGCTATAAAACTATCCCCTATTTTGTAAACGTTATAACTTTTGCTCAAACCAATCAATAATCGCTTTTTGCCATTTTTTTTACCAAAAATATGTAGAAGAATACATATCGGCCTAAACTGAGGAAAAAAAAAAATGTTTTTTTTTTATATATTTTTGGGGGATATTTATTATAGCAAAAAGTAAAAAATAATGGAAAATTCCTATCAAAATACTTACCGTAATTTTCCTTTCCTGATGGACTCCATGGCAGCAACGTGTGGGTTTAGTCCCGCCTCAACTACCCTATAGGACACTACTCCCATAAATCTTTGCTCCCTGTCAGAGGCCGTGTTCGATAATTAGCCTACTCCAGCCATTTGGGAGGGAACTCCTGCTGCCATGGAGTCCATTAGGAAAGGAAAATTACGGTAAGTATTTTGATAGGAATTTTCCATTTTCCTGACAGACTTCATGGCAGCAACGTGAGGGAAATAACTCGCCATACACACCCGGGTGGGCAAAAAAATGCTGAACAAAGATTTATTTAACACCGTCGACCGACAGTAAAACCAAAATCAACTTAGGATAGAGCAGCTGGCTCAACACAATGAGACATAAAAAGGTATGAAATGATGACCAGGAAGCCGTCCTGCAGAACACTTCAGGCACAACATGCCGTAAGGGTGCCCACAAGGTCGAAAGACTTCTAGTTGAATGCACTGTTACTGCCTCAGGAGAAGCCAAGCCCTTCTCCCTATATGCCCCCTGAATTACCTGTACCACCCATGCAGCAATTGATCTGACGGAGGCAAAGAGGTCCTTGTTCTTCCCATAGAACAAAACAGAAAGATAAACCGACTGACGGAAAGGAGCCGTTACCTCCAGGTATTACCGCAAGAAAAACCCACGAGAGAAAGAAAAACTAGATTTCCGGCAGATCTGAAGGTGGAGAGTGAGATCTCTTAGTTCTCATGAAAGATCAAGGTGACTTTAGGGTTTGACCCCATCATTGTAATCATTGGATCCTTAAACCCTGTAATTCGGATACCCTCCTTGTCGAGGTGATGACCACCAAAAAAGACAGTTTTGATATTAAGCTCTCTAATGGATAGTGGCTTATTGAGATGTGAGAAGAATTCCAGAACTAGAGGCAGATCCCATTTGGGGAACCTGGGTTTCCTCTGAGGCCTCATTCTAACCGCCCCTTTGAAGAACTGTTGAGTAAGGACATGTCTGGCCCACGAGACCCCGGTGGAGGCTGAGAATGCTGACACCTGTACACGGAGAGAACTGACAGAAAAGGACAAATCCAGGCCATATTGCAGGAAACTCGAAATGTTTTAAATTGTATGTGTGCCACAAGAATTGGTCCTAGCAGACATATGGAACGAGAAATATTTCCCCAAATTCGATCAAACATTATGTTAGTGCTTCGCATTCAGGAGTGTGGGCATAACTTCCTTGGGACATCCTAGTGCCTCCAACCTTCCCTCCTCAAAAAACCAAGCCTTCAACTGAAGGTGAAGCTGGGCACTGGTGAAGAATCGTGCCTTGGGATAGCAGATCTTGTTGTGATCAGAAGAGAAACTGGTTCTCAGAGGCTGAAAAGTGTTAGGAGAGGGAACCAAGGCCTGTTGGACCAGTAAGGAAATATGGTTCCTATCTCCACCTCTTCCCACCTGAGTCCCTGTAGGGACTGAAGGACAATAGGTGTAGGAGGGAAGGCTTACATTCTGTGAAAACACCAAGGCTCTGTTGTGCATCCCGTAGGTCCGTGGATCCCGGAACCCTGAGTAGTACCTCAATAACTTCTTGTTGCACGGGGAGGTGAAGATAAGGACTGGAGAGATCCCCAAGGTTAAGATTCATCTGAACACACCCTCGTGGAGAGACCATTCGTTGTTGTCCAAGTGGATTCACGAGAGGAAGTCCGCTTGGACATTGAGAGTTCCAGGAACATAGGTTACCGATAAGTTGACGAGAATCTTCTGTGCCAACATCATGAATGGTTCCACCTCCTGTAGCGGAGACAGACTTCTGGTACCCCCCTGTTTCCTTGTATAGGCTATTGCCGTTGAGTTGTCCAATCTGAGTACTACAGATACCCCTGCTATCAGATGATGAAAAGCCAGCAGTTCCTGAAAGGCTGCTCGTAACTCTAGGCTATTCAACACTATTCTCAGAGCGGGAAAAATCCCAAGTGCCCTGAGCCATTTCCGTTAGACAATGAGTACCCCAACCTCTGTTGCTGGCTTCTAACGTTACTGTGATCCATGTGGTTTGAAGGATGGAGTGACAATTGCACAGGTTTTCCCATCAAAACCACCAGAGGAGGGAACCCCTCATGACATGATTGATGCAAACATGTTGGGCTTTGTCTCCCGACCATTGGTGAAGGAAACCCTTTTGGAAGGGACGCATCCGCCATCCTCCACTAAACCCACACATTGCTGCCATGGAGTCTGTCAGGAAAATGTGTTTTTTTTTCAAAATTGTCACTCTTTCTGTTTATAGTGCAAAAAATAAAAACCGCAAGGGTGATCAAATACCACCAAAAGAAAGCTCTATTTGTGGGGAAAAAAAGGACATCAATTTTGTTTGGGAGCCACGTCGCACGACCGCGCAATTGTCAGTTAAAGCGACGCAGTGCCGAATCACAAAAAGTGGTCTGGTCTTAAGCCAGCAAAATGGTCCGGTCTGAAAGTGGTTAAAGATTAAAAAAAAAAAAAAAAAAAAAACAGTTTAGTATCATTTTTATTTTGTTGAGGCATAACAGCACATCCTTCTGCATGAGTCAAGTAATGCTAAATGAGCAGATATTGTTTTATCTCTCCACCATAATTTTGGGGATTGGCAGTAACTATTTCATAAAGATAAAAAAAAGTAAAAAAGCTGTTTTTGCTGTGTGTAAAAACAATATATATGCATTTTTATATATGCAAAACATTTGTTATCCTGTTCAGCCAGCCAGTTGTGTGATCCAGGCACCCCTGTCAGACATCATTGCCAGGTGAGTGACCTTAGTACAAAATACAGCTTTGTTACTTTCTTAATTCCAGCCTGCTAACTGGGCAATGAAAGAGCATCATGGTGCTAATGCACTCTTCACTGGCATGTTGGCAATATTTTAAAAACAAATTATGTATTTAATAAAAAAAAAAAGGAATCCATACCTGGATTTGTTGTGTTCAACCTGTATGGAGTCTAGGTTAAAAAGAAAACGCAAGCACAAAGAAGATAAACCGAGGCATAAATGTGACAATTACCTTTCATGCTGTCCTGTAGAAGTCCTTTTTTGAAGTATGCAAGAGCCAGTCCTGTGAGATCATCAAACTCGGTCAGAGCTGTGGATGTGTATGCCTTGATGGCTTCATCATACTGACCTATCGCACTAAGAAATAAGAGATTCACTTTGATGTTTCTACCACGTGTACTTCAAACAAACAGCAGTGGTCAATACAACAAACACTTTCATAATTTGAAGAGTTAGTATAGGATATTACCACCTCATTAAATTTAATTGCTAAGACTACAAGGCATCTCATATGTTCCTTCATTAATGGTTAACACTTTTGATTAAATGGTTTTAAATTCAGCACCACATCCATATACAAGAAGCCAATATACAGTGGTAAATCAATAATCTTCATGCTTTGCAGGATACGATATAAATCATATGTAACATTATGAAAATGGAAACTTAGTTGCACTGGATAGTCTTAGTTATCCCTTGTATGTGCACTGTATTTGTTTTCATCATCTCTACGAAAGGTATGAACAAAATTATCCATACAACCCAGTTCCCCAAAGCCTTTTGTGGCCACTATTAAAAAAATAAATATGATTAAGAGTTTACCTACAGTCTTAATATAAAGCAAAATAGATTTTACCAGAACCCTCAGTCACCTGCTATGGTTCCTGCACTGCCGTTTTTACAAAAATGACAGCACATAACTCAAACGTCACTTAGACGCTTCTCCGACTCCAAATGTTTGAAATACTGCACACCTAAAATGTAAGCGGAGGTTGCAGTCTTTTTTTATTACCCGATAGGGTGATGATATAATAAAAGGCAGATGTCCATCAGCAAAATTTCAGCAAATACACTGAAAAGGTCTTTCTCAATTTCTAGGACAGAAACATATTTGCAATAAGATCTAGGAGGAGATTGTTCTAATTAGAAGAACTGAAATGTTATTTTATGAAGACATAGAGCAATGTGCAAAAAACTGTAGTGACCATGATTAAGCCCTTTGTCGAGTGAAATGTGTTGGAGTGGGAGTTGGACAGGTTAAACTATATGTTGTGAATCCTATCACGAATGCTGGTTTTACATCAGTGACGGCATCGGTGTGCGGCCCTTCATTTCTACTATAAAATCAAAACTACAGCAACCAGTTGCACACTATCCTTCGTTAGCGTGACTACAAGTAAACAGCCTTTATTTACCAGTTCCTGCCCAGACGTCCTCCCAGAACTGGAGAGCCACACTGTAGCCATCTTTCGGGCTATATCGCAGCTCTTCAGTTCTAGAAGGCCATCCCCCATGTGAGCACGCACACATGTGTCCTTTGGACACAGCTGATCACAGATTGTGGTAAAGGGCCAAGTAAATTGTCCCTTTACCATGTGATCGGCTGTGGTCACATGTAAACAGACCTGCCAGTCATCTTCATTCCTTTCCTCACACTCTGTCTCTGTGTATGGAAAGGATAGTTGATAACCGGAAACTCTGTCTGGGTAGAGTACATTGCTTAGCTCCGTCAGTGCCCCTGCCCATCAGCGCAGCTCCGTCAGTGCCCCTGCCCATCAGCGCAGCTCCGTCAGTGCCCCTGCCCATCAGCGCAGCTCCGTCAGTGCCCCTGCCCATCAGCGCAGCTCCGTCAGTGCCCCTGCCCATCAGCGCAGCACCGTCAGTGCCCCTGCCCATCAGCGCAGCACCGTCAGTGCCCCTGCCCATCAGCGCAGCACCGTCAGTGCCCCTGCCCATCAGCGCAGCACCGTCAGTGCCCCTGCCCATCAGCGCAGCACCGTCAGTGCCCCTGCCCATCAGCGCAGCACCGTCAGTGCCCCTGCCCATCAGCGCAGCACCGTCAGTGCCCCTGCCCATCAGCGCAGCACCGTCAGTGCCCCTGCCCATCAGCGCAGCACCGTCAGTGCCCCTGCCCATCAGCGCAGCACCGTCAGTGCCCCTGCCCATCAGCGCAGCACCGTCAGTGCCCCAGCCCATCAGCGCAGCACCGTCAGTGCCCCCGCCCATCAGCGCAGCTCCGTCAGTGCCCCCGCCCATCAGCGCAGCTCCGTCAGTGCCCCCGCCCATCAGCGCAGCTCCGTCAGTGCCCCCGCCTATCAGCGCAGCTCCGTCAGTGCCCCCGCCTATCAGCGCAGCTCCGTCAGTGCCCCCGCCTATCAGCGCAGCTCCGTCAGTGCCCCCGCCTATCAGCGCAGCTCCGTCAGTGCCCCCGCCTATCAGCGCAGCTCCCTCAGTTGTGCCCCCTACCAGTGCAGCTCTGTCAGTGTGCTGCCTACCAGTGCAGCTCCGTCAGTGCTGCCTCATCAGTGCCACCTCATCCACGTACACCAGTAAAAAAGAAAAATGACTTCTTATTGCTAAATTTTATATCAGAATCTATGAAAAATATTAAATTTTTTTCAAAATTTTTGGTCTTTTTTTGTTTGTTTAGCAAAAAATACAAAATAAAACAGTGGTGATTAAGTGCCACCAAAAGAAAGCTAAAAAAAAATGATAAAAATCTAATTTGGGTACAGTTTTGCATGACCTCGCAATTGTCATTCATTCAAAGTGCGACAGCACTGAAAGCTGAAAATTGGCCTGGGCAGGAAGGGGGTGAAAGTGCCTGGTATTGAAGTGGTTAAAGTAAACTTGTCACAAACCTGAGCAATTCAGTCATAAGATAAGCACTGTAGGGGGACAGCAGGAACCGAACGGAAACTTTAGTTCATTGAGCCTCTGTACTGAAAAGCTGGAAAGAGCGTGGTGGATGATGTCAGTGCTCAATCCCTCACCCTTAACCCCTTCTGTAGTAAACCACAAGAAATCTGTGGATGGCATCCAGTGGAACAAATACCAAGCTAGTTCCCAGTGCCCTGTGGGAACAGTTTACCCACAAAGTAAGTCTTCAGAGACAAGGCAAGCAGTAAGACAATGCAAATGACTCTGGACCTGGAAAGTTCTCCACTGCTAACTTTTACAAGTACTAAGTCTGGAAAGCACCACAAGGCAGAACCCAGATCCATAGGTTACTTCCAGGATAGCTTGGCCTGTCCAGTCCAGCATTCCATAGCTAGGTGGAGGGAAGTCCGATCTGGACAGCTGCTATGTAAAGGCAAGTTCAAGTGGCAATTTAGTAACAAATTTTGACTGAGAAAAAAATTGAAGAGAAAAGCTTGCAAAAACATGGTTAGACTTCTATCAGCAAATTTTGACTGAAGAAAAAAAAAAAAAAGTCCATTGTCTATCCTCTGAAGAGTCTAGCAAAAATCTGTGGCATGTTGCAAATAGGACCGGTTTATTCTCATCTGGTCTACATTTTTTGGTTTGTCAGTGTCCAATACTCCTGTAGGCGGCTATATAACCCCACAGTATACAACTTAATGTGTCCTTCAATGTACAACAAAAGTAAACCATATATCAACCTGACCTATAAATCCAGAAACATGAATGGCTGCTGTTTGTAACCCAATTGGAAACAGCAAGTGATGATACAAACAGTAATATATCAGAGCTTCTATCCCTTCCCCCACTCATTCCAAACCAAAAAAAAAAAAAAAAAAAATATATAATTTACATAGCAGTTTAACAAAAAAAAATATTTTACCAGAGGGACCGTCCATAATTTCGAAGTGCGCAGGCATAGCGGTCTTTGTCTTCTGTATCGCGAAGTATCAAAACAGCCCTGTGAGAAAAGAAATTGCAGGCAAGAAGTGAAATCAGTGCGATGCTAAAGTTCCTTATTTTACTATAGGAACCATTTCTACACTTTGGGTTTCTTTAAAAATCACAGCCAAACGCCTAGAAAACAGTAAGAAAAATGCTGTACAATGTATATATATTTTTTTCTTTGGTTAAACACAATTGTTTAGAAAGACTTAAATCTGCGTTACTTAGAGCTTAGCTGAGTGGGTCAGCTTAATGAAGCTCGTCTTCTTGCTCTCTCTGTTGCATTTATCACAAGGCAGTTTCACATTTCTTTTCCAATATTTTTATTCAGAAAATTTTGGCAGTTTCACATTTCAAAGTTCAAATGTGACTGGTTGATACAAGAAACATAGTACTGATACACGAGCATTCCCCATATGCAAGAAGCAGAGAAGAGCTCACAGCGTTTATGGGTAGACATAGCAGGAAATAAAATTCTTTATAAGGACATTTCAACTTTGCCAGTTATTTCTGAGTAACTGCCATACTCATGGCAACCTCCAGCAGTTGCTTGGAGTACGGCTCTCCTGATAGGAATGAATAAGACCCCTTTCCCAATGAGGGCGTCTTGCAGGCACTATAGCGTTAAAAATAGCACCTGCAAAATGCCATAAAACAGCTGCTGCATGCACTCCAGTGTGAAAGCCCGAGGTCTTTCACACTGGAGTGGTGCGCTGGCAGGGCATCAGAAAAAGTCCTGCCAGCAGCTTCTTTGGAGCGATGAAGGAGTGGAAAGATGAAGTTGACCTTTAAATGATATAATGTTTTATCCAATGTACTGTGTATGGATCCCTTTGCTGGTTTAATTACGATAGAATAAGGACTGACAGATTTAAATAGAAGAAAAAAATGGAAACGTAGAAACCAAACTGGTGTTGGCTTTCTCAGCAGAACAGTAAATAATGGCTTTTTGGTTGCTATGGGCTGTAGAACCATTTTCATTTCTTCAGCTTTTATTAAAGATATAACAATAAACCAATTACCTGTGGTATGCTTCTTTTGCCTGAATCTTCAGCTTCAGGTGTTCATTTAAATATCCCAGCATAGCAAATGCTGCAGCATCATTCTGAATCCGATCTGTTAAGGTAATAAATTGCAATCTTTATAAAAACAACATTCCTCCTAAAGGAAACCGAATATTGGCTTTTCATCAAAACTTTTAGTGTCACAGACTTGGAAACAAGTAGCAAAAATATGAGGTTGGAGTAGAATTCGATATTAGAATGCTGAAATTATTCTTGTTTTGGTCAGTGACTCAACACTACCAGAACACAATGTAATGTCAACCAGGATTTTTAGATGGAGAGGTCAGTAATTAAAAAACAAAAACTGGGAGGTGCAATTCTGACATGCATCACCTGGTGAGCTTGGGCCTATTGTAGATATATTAGGCAAAACTCTTTTCCATTTACAAAAACAGGTTAACTTTTCCCCACCAGCAGCACACAGGCACATTTCCTTTCAGCCTAGTCTCTCCATTTAGAAGCATAATTTCAGGTATGAGGGAGCATGTTGCTTACTCCTCTTCCTCCCACATACTGGCGCAAGTCTCAGGAACTGGCACCCTGTGCTGATCCATAGGTGCAAAAAGAGAGCTCAGCTCTGTGTAAGGACCAGGTCATGAATTGGGGCTTTCTCTGCACTTTCAAAAAAAAAAGGGAGAGATCTACAGCTCCGTATATTCTCACTAGAAGTTTTTGTTAAACAACGACATCTAATATTTATGAATAAAAACAAATTTCAGTGGTAAGAATTTAATTTGCTCACACGAGGTGCCAATTATTTATAAAGAAACCTAAACTGTTATATTACCTGTATATTTGTTCAGGGCTAGGTGAGCTGCAGAGATGGCATTCATCTGTAATATGCTATAGCGATACAGCTCTGTTTCTCTATTGCTTTTATCCTGCAGGGTTGTACAGACCCAGTGAGCATATCCATTGGCACCCTCTGTCTGTGAAAGAAACAAAACAACCAAAATGAATTACTTTGCTGTGTAAATCATGCTTGCAGGTTAGCTTGAAACGACCATACAAGAGACCCAGGTTTTTCTTTATCCAGATATTACTTCAGTTAACCAGGAAAAAAAACATTTAGAATCGTTTGGTTATCAGGTGTTTTGGGAACACTTAATCTCAAACTTGAGACTGCGGTCCAGGGATTCCCACCCATCAACATTTCTGGCAAGCTCATTATGCACAATCCAAGACAATGATAACCGGCACATCAGTTACACCAGAATTTCCTGGATTAAAGCATATGTCCAGGTATTACAGAAAACATTTAGGCTACATGTCCACGCATGTTTTAAAAAAAGAGCTGCAAAGCTAGTACCGAAGCCAGGAAAAAAGCTATGAGTAAGCACTTATTATAGTGTGAAACGCGTCAGCACTTTTTTCCTGTATCACTTTGCTGTGGGCTGTGTTATGTGATCCCTAAGTTGCAATAAAAGGCAAAAGAAATTATATTTTTTCCAGGGTGCGGCTGTCCAGAGTTTTTTCCATTTGTTCTCATCTGTGCATGCATTAGCCAGCACCTGGGGCTCTCTGTCTCTAGAAGAAAAGCATTTGTCTTGGTGGATCGGCCTGAAGCAGTGGTCCTCTCTCTCCTTGCCTGGTGGTTGTCGGGGTCTGCAGGCAGGGTTTTATCGTGATCTGGAAGCCCCCTTTAACAAGGGGCCCCCAGATCATGCCCCCCCCCCCACCCTAGGTGAATGAGTATGGGGTACTTACCCATTCACCTAAATAAAAAAGTGTCAAAAAAACAAACAAACACACTACACAGGTTTTTAAAGTATTTTATTAAAGCAGCTCCGGCTCTTCTCCTCCTCTCTCCCCGCTATCTTCTGCTCTTTTGCTGGGTCTTAGATAGCGGGAAGAGAGGATGAGAAGAGCCAGGGCTGCTTTAATAAAATACTTTTAAAACCTGTGTAGTGTGTTTATTTTTGACACTTGCCCCAAAGCACTAACCCGCCATGTTGAGGGCATGTGGCCTGGCATGGTCCTGGAGGTGGGGGGAGTGGCGCTCGCTCGTCCCCCACCCTTCCTGACCTGCCGGACTTCGTGCTCGGATAAGGGTCTGGTATGGATCTTGGGGGGAACCTCATGCAAAATTTTGTCGGGGTTCCCCTTCAAGGTTCTCAGCACACAAGTTGCACCGCAAGTCGGATCATCTTGATCCGACTTCTGGTGAGACCTCTATTCAAATCAATGGGCTCCCATGGGGAACCATTGATTTTGAATAGCGACAGAAACGCGGGATGGTGCATAATGCTGTGTATACATTATTGCGTTTAACACCTTTTACCGGCTTTTGGCGTTTTTACAGCTCTAGCGCTGGAGCCTTAGAATGCACTGGTCCTGTTTTCTTTTTGAGCTTAAAAACGCTTATGCCACTTACAGCTCAAAAATGCCATGGAGGGCATGAGGCCATAGGCTAACATGTAGAGGCGTTTTTAAGCTGCAAAAAACGCTCAAAAAAGTGGCTGTAAAAACGTCCGTGGGCATGAGGCCTCACTCTGAAAGCACCCCTCTCCCACTCCATATTGACCCAGCATTCATTTTTTTACCTGTTCTTGTAGAGAAATATGGGATATCGTTATACAACACAAAGTGAGCTACAATTAATGGATTCTTTTATTTCAGTATTAATGCAGTATTTTAGTTAGCAGCTCAATTGCATTCTGTAGTATTGTTCAAAATAGAAATTATCCAGTAGAAGTTTTATTTGTAAAAACATATAAAAAATAAAGAAATACAAATATATTCTGCAGCCCCTGACAAAATACATATTCGTATAGGCAAAAACATCACATGTACTTTAGAATCGGACTACTAAAAGATAACCCTCATCTCCTTGCTGGAGTGTTAGGTAAAGTCAGCATTTTGTTTTTGGTGTTTGAAATATGCACCTTGGGGATTCTACGCTTGTGATTTGATAGCCCAGAAATGTCCCTTCCTTCCCTCTTCTTTAACGGAAAGCTTTCCGGCATTGTCACAGGTTTTATAAAATCAGAATAGACCCCATTTGGGAGTTCCCTCCTTGATTTCTTTCACTAGTTTTAAACATGTGACCAAGATGATGCAACAACAACATTCTTAAAGTATTGTTAACCCAAAAAATGGGTTAATGGGGATCCTACTCCTTTAAAGCATGTTATATGACACAGTGCTTGTCCTGTGTAATTTGGCCCCCGGTAACACCTAAAAAACCTGGCTGATCTTGCCAGTTTCTCCCCACCCCTCTGTAAACTGACCACGTTTTATCATGGCTGCTGAGACCAGACACCAAGGTCAGTTTATGCCTCTGTCAGCAGCCTGCCATCTGCTCTCTTCTCTTCTCCTGTGTCCATCTCCCCTCCGTCTGTGTGTGAGCCGCCCCTCCCTCCTCCTGCTGCTCTCATAACACTAACCTGTATACAGCATCAGCACTGCCTCCTGTTGCAGTGTCCCCCTCTTTGAATGATTTATAAATGCTGTCAAATAGCTAATTTAAGAGCCGAGATTGCGATCACATGACCAGCCAGCTCTCTCCTCCAGACTGACACCAGCAGAGGAATCTCAGCCCCGCCCGCTGCATCTCTCAGAGGAGAAAAGGAGAAAGCTGGCCAGTCATGTGATCACAATCGGCAGTGAAATTAGGTATTTGCAGAATTTATTTTCATAAATCACACACAAAGGGGTATACTACAATAGGAGGCAGTGCTGATGCTGTATACAGGTTAGAGTGGCTTAACAACCACTTTAACTCCTAGTTAATTTGCAGCATTAAAAATAAGTGGGCAGGACACAGTCCTTGTACATGGCTCCAGAAAGCACACATCGGGAGACAGGCCTGTCCTAAGTTGTTAAATAAAAATGGGAGCCAATCTCTTTTTTTACATGAGGAACACGCTAGTGTATACTTCTAATAACCTGGAGCCTAAGGAACACCTTAGAGCCTGCAGATGCGGATACCTGGCTGTACCGAGATACCTGGCTGTTAAAGAGAGTGGAATTACATGCACATTACCCCTGCAGTGGTTATAGGAGTCGGTGAGTGGGGACCCTTGAGGGGGAGCACACAAGTCACCTGGAGATACCGCGAGCACAAAAGTCACCTGTGATCGTTTTTTTTTTTTATATATCTCTATGCACAACATGATTAACCACCTATATTGGAACAGTCACACATTTCTACCTACATGCATATATGTTTTTTTTATGGTGAATTTTTTTGATTCTGATTTTTGTTTTTTGTCACTTGTACACATTTTTTCTATTATACTTCCTTTTGGATGAAATGTCACCGCAAAACTTTTTTCTTTAGGATTGTATTGGGGCACGTTATGGACTTTTAGATGCTATCTGAAAAGGTTTTGGACATGTTTTGGACAAAGGTTTTCACATGAGTGTTCATGGTTAATTTATGGTTTATATATAGTTTTAGTCACCAGTATTTGGATCTCACTAGAATAATTACACATATATTAACCAGGATTATTGGATTAAGGTTACCATAAGGGATCATTGTAATGCTAGTGGCGCAATCTGTTTAGTGGTTTTTACTGTGCACTTGTCCACCCGCACTCACCTTGAGAGTCTGTCCCCACAGGGGTCATCTTTCAAGTACCCAGATGTGGATGGTAGATGCTAGGGTCAAACTTTTGCCTCACTGTGTATCCTTACACTCTGCCATTCTCTAGCCATTTTTTTGTGCACTTTGACACAGGTAGCGCCACTGATCCCAAGTCTTGCTGTGTTTTCTAAGTTGTTAAATGCTAGCTAAAGAATTGTCACCAATGTACTGTGAGTTTGCCAAAAAATATACATTTTTTATTTTTTTTTACAATATCAGTTGACAGCAGTTCTTGTAAAAGTGACTAAAGTGTGGATAAACATTCTGGAGACTAATAAAGTGGTTTAGACTATTAAAGGCAAACTAGCACAATACCAGCCAATGCAAGATTTGAGTTCTGTGCACACCTAAATGAATATCAACTCCTACAGCAATTACAGACATGCAATAAATGCACTGCATTAATATAGACAAATCTAAATGCCTTAAGACAGGGAAGCATCCAAGCCTATACAGGATTTTTGTACTCAACGTAAACTACGTTTTCTTGGAGTCCATTAAAGAGGACAGAAAGCATTTAGGTTGTACTGCCATTTACAGGAGGACCGGACACTGGCAAACAAAAATAAAAGTGTAGGCCAGCCCAGGATAATACATCCTACTACCAGCATATTTCAGTTCTATAGCAAAACAGTATCAAGTACATGATCACAAAACACAGAGGGGTGAGACCTATGTCCCTCAATAGAATCAAACAAAAGGTTTTCACAGTGAGTACATGAAGCATATTTTCTTTCCTTTCCATTGATGGACACAGAAAGCCTTTCAAATTTTTGGAATAACTGTTGTGGAGCACACATTATACAAAAAGTGCATGCTACTCCAAATGTTTAAATATTCATGTTTTGCATTGGATTTTATCTTATTGGATAAAGGAATTACCAAAGAAAGCTTTGAAAAGCAGTCTAACTCAGGGGTGGACAACATGACAAGCAATCACTAACAGGCCTGAAGTAACAATAGAAAACTGAAAAAGGTTTGCTGCTCAAGGAGCTACCTGAATGACCTTATGCCCTGGCATCAGGCGAGGCAAAAATGCCCACCGGGTAAACAGAAGACCAAGTGGCAGCCTTACAAATCTTTGAAAAGTTGCTTAATGTCAAATAGCCCAAGAAGTTCTCATGGACCTAGTAAAGGGAGTCTTACCAGGAAAGGGGTCATTGGAACGATAGGCTTGACCGATGGTCTGACTGAGCCACCTAGAGATAGATAAACTGGAGCCAGGCAAAGGGACAGGAGAAAAAATGTCCTGACCAAGGTGAAAGACAAAAAACTACCCTAGATAAAAAGACCTCCTAAAATCTCCACACCACCCTGTCCCTATGTAAAACCAAAAAAGGGGCCTTGGCAAGATAAAGTCATCAGTTAAGATGTGTGCCATGCAGAGGTGATATCTACAAGGAAAGGCACATTGTGGGCGAGAGTAGAAGGAATGCCTCCAATGAGTTCAGATGATGGCTTTTGAAGTGCAGAGAGAACCAGATTCAGCTCCAACAGGTAAACAATGGCGGAACCATGTGGAAAACCCATGAAGAGAAGGAATCGTCCTACGAAGAAGCTCCTGGGGTGAAAGCCCCTAGACTCACACCAAGCATAGCAAGCCTTTGACAAATCCGATGATAGATCTTGCAGTAAGTGGACTTTCTAACCTTGAGCATCATAGGAATCACAGACAGATGCCCTGTCCCTTAGAATGTGTGCTTCAACAGCCAGCCATTCTGTCAAAGCCAGCGACCAAAAAGCAGCATGGTAAAGCATGGTAAATCAGGATGCTCAGGCAGGGCCCACTGTCCGTCTACCAGAAGTCTTACCAGGTCAGCGTACCACACCTGAATGTTCTCCATTTGGATCCTGCAAAAAAGGTTTGAAAATGGTTTTGAGAAAATACAAAATAGATTAGGGTGTATTGATCCCATGGTGCCACCAAAGCATCCATTGCTTTTGCCAGAGAATCCCTACAACTGAATAGAAACCTGTCCATTTTGTTGTTGAACCTGAAGGTCAGGAGGTCTACATCAGGTGGCATCCCAAACCTGTGACACAGGTCCTGAAACAACTCTGATTGTAGAGACCACTCTCCTTGATACAGATGCTGCTGGCTGAGGAAGTCTGCACACCAACTGTCCATGCCTGGCATGGACACAGCTGAAAAGGCTGGAATGTAAAAAAGTTCTGCCAAGGAGAGGATTGGATTCTACCTCTCTTGCTTCAGAAAGACTTTGGATGGCTCCCGTATGGTTGATGTACACCACCTCCATGACCGACTGAATCCAAATCAGATGGCACTCTAACAGGTAGGTCCAACTATGAAGGGATAGCCAAACTACCTAGAGCTCCAAGATGTTTATCAGGAGATGATCAAGTATCCATGTCCCCGCCCAACAGACTGACTTGTGTTGCAAGAACCTCCCAAAATAAGGGAAGAATAAGCTTCTGCATGATATGGAGAATGCCCCTGTTGGGTTTTGGGACAGTGAACAGGTTGGAGTAAAACCCTTGTAACATTTTCACAAGAGTGACCGGAGCTTTAACACTTGGCCAGAATGTCCAAAAGGGACTGATGAAGATCTGCCAGTCTGTGAGAAGTCACAGGTAAGTTTGAACAGAGAAATGAGGGAGAAGAGTTTGTACCCCTAGGACACAGCACCCAACACTCAAGCTTCTGGAATGAAAGATGTTAACCATCAGCAAAGGTCAACAGACATTCCCCCACTCTGGAAAGGGGAGGTACACTTTAATGTGGAGGAAAATTTGCCTGAGAAATTTGGCAGATTTGGAATGGCAGACTTTGAGGACGGACTGGGAACAAAGCTTGAAGGATTTCGATGCTAAAATCAAAGTGGGGAAAAAAAAAAAAAAAAGTGAGGGAGAAGCTTTTCATTCTGCTCCTTATGCTTCTTCTGCAGGTGATGATGAGTGCTATAACCAGTAATATCCCTAAAAAGAACACTTAGGGCAGCCTGAAGAGGCATTGTTCCCAAAAGGGCATGCAGATCAAGGGCTTCTCACAAGTCAGTTCCCCCAGTCTAGCACTTCCGACAAAGTACCCTACCCATATGCACCAACAGAAGACTCGTGCGAGAAAAAAAGTGTGAGATTTCCAAAGAGCAATCACAGCTGAAATTCAATGCCATAGCCATCTGCTCCAAACGTCCCATAAGCAAAGAGTCAACCGCAGCAGTGGTTAGATCCCTTTTATAGAATTCTACTGCATCAGAAATGATCTGCCAAAAAAAATTCACAGCTAAAATAATGAAAGTGGGAACAGAATTATGGGAAAGATTGGCAACCGCTTA
This sequence comes from Lithobates sylvaticus, assembly GCA_028564925.1. Taxonomy (NCBI): domain Eukaryota; kingdom Metazoa; phylum Chordata; class Amphibia; order Anura; family Ranidae; genus Lithobates; species Lithobates sylvaticus. The sequence goes on from CM053026.1 coordinate 142,715,513, forward strand.
TCAGTAGCGTCCTTAGAAACAGATGCATCCTCCACCAGAATAGTAGTCACTTAGACAAGGCTGGAGCCACAAAAGGAATTGAATCGCTTCTCAAAAAAAATCTGTAATAAATGAATAAAAAGTCAGGAAGCACTTATGAAGTGAACAGTCTATCAGGACACTTTTTAATCTTCACACAGACAGTTGGAAAAGCAGGAACAATGGGAAGATCTTTGCTGCCTTAGGGGCCCTATATGACCCAATCCTGAAAATAAAACTGACAAAGGCAACAGGCCGATTCTCTAGTGCTGTGCACTGCATTAATAACCACTGAAATAATCTCCTTTAACTTTGAAGTAATGGCAGTAGGCTCCTCAGGTATAAAAGCTCATTGGGCAAAGACACAGATTTACACTCTGTGGCCAATGGCTCAGAAGTTGCTAAGGCGACAGGTAAATATACAGAACCTACAGAAGGCACAGAATCATACTTATGGCCTCTGCAATCAGAGTCAGCAAAGGTAAAACTGGGTAGTTTGTGTCCTGCATGACAGCAGTAAACACCTCAGCTGAGAGAGCAAAGGACCTAACTAACCTTGAGCCTAAGGAGACTCTGAAAACAGGGAGAGACTAACAGCAGAAATTAACATGGTTCCAGAGTGCAAATGTTGGCACCATGAGTAGCTGTGCTGCACGCAGTCCCTGACCCATTAGTGGAAAGTGAGTTGGCGGCACTCAGTACAGTGGGACCAGTCTACTCACTATGTGAGTTTTCACAGACAGGGCATGGTAATGGCAACAGCCCTGGACTTGGAAAGTGCTCCGCAGCTTGCTATGCATTGCACAGTCCAGAAAGGTCCGGATATGGTAAGGTTCAAAAGCCAGGCTAAGCCATTCACAATGGATAGCTTGAAGAAAAAAAAAAAAATACAAAAAAGATGAAAAAAAAAATTGCTAGAAAATGAACAGTCTTTACAACAGCAGAGCTGGGCAAAAGATGTCCATTCTCCTAGGACACTAGGAAAAAAAAAAAAAAAAAACGGAGGCATGTAGTAAATAGCAGGGGTCATTCTGGGTTGGCCTACAGTTTTCGCTTTACCAGTGTTCAATCCTGCTGTAGGTGGCAGTATAACGCGAAGGTTAAAGACTTTGTGTTCCTCAATGGACTAGAAATAAAAATTCCTTTTTCTGTGCAAATTTAGTATTAGCAATGACTTACGTGCATACTGAGCTCAGTAGTGTGTCTGAAGAGATCCATGGTTTCATAGCTTCCAACTGCTTCTGCAATCAGGGCCTAAAAAAACAAAAAAAAAAACACATCCAGAGCAGATGGATGTAGAGCAAATACAAAGGTGGGGGGATTTAAATAGAAAGTGCAGTGCATCATATTTAAAGAAGAACCCTAGCTTGGTTAAAACCATTAGTGTTTTCATAAGATGTCTGGTTACATGGTTATTGCTAGTGCTGGGAACTTTCCGCGCATTTCTTGCGGGGGTGCCTTGGTTCTTGCCCACGTTTTTTTTTTTAATTTTTATTTTAAAGCCAAAAAAAAAAAAATATTTTGACTTTAGAATGGTCCATCTTGGTTATCTCTAAAACTGTACATACTACTTTTAGAGGGCAGGGTGCAGCTGACCTCTGAATGTAGTATATACAGCTTTATAGATAACCAACGGGTTTGTTTTCCAGAATTTTGCTTTAAAGTTCTGATGCTGTACATGGGATGAGATGGGTTGAGGAGGGAGTTGAATTTGACCTCTGCTTTCTGATTTGCACACTGGCCTGTGTATTACATACTCCTGACCACTGTATTTTGTGCATTAAGCACGTCCAATCCCTACACTCTGTGTGTTATTTACTCCTGACCCCTACACTCTGTACCCTGAACTATTGCACTCTGCCCAACAGGCACTCCCGAGCCCTACACTCTGGTTTGCAATCAGAGTTTCACTTCATACCAAAGATGCTTAGCAAGTTTAAGATTATTAGGCTACGCACAGGCCACTTTAGAACCCCCACACCTTATCAAAGCGTGTCTTTATGGATCTTACTTTGTGCAGTCATGTTGGAAGCACACAATTTTCTCAGATGTAACTTTGCTTTAGAATTACCAGTACCCTTCACTGGAACTAAACCAATTTAGAGTGGTATTCACATTCTTTTTAGCCATATAGTGTAACTGCATTGATTAAGGTGACTAGCTTGCTATCAGGAACCTACAAAATATTTACAAAACCACAATTTATTCTCTTTAAAATGGACTCACCTGTCCGATCCAACATCTCACATACGAGGGTTCAAGAGACTGGGCAACATTAAAAGCTTGATGGCTTAGCTTAAAAAAACAAACATATAATGTTTTTATATTACAGCACAAACTTATACATATATTCCTATTCTATACAACAAGCATGGATGGAAATTCTACAGTGTCTTACCTGAATATTTTCATTCACTAAATACAGAGCCCCCAGATTAGTCCATGCAACAGCATTCTGTAGAGAAATAGAGACTATTAATAAACAGGAACACAAGGCAGCAATACATGTAGACAGGATGGTTTGGGTTATTAACTGAGCATTCGGTACTCACATTAGGCTGACACTGGATTGACTTGATAAAAGCATGTTGCGCAAGTACATTATTGTTTACACCTGAAAAAAATATAGATAATTTATACTAGAAAAAAATACAAGAAATGGTTTTCCATTATCACTTTTAACGTGTCTTTGAGCTACAAAATGATCAGTGCAGGAGTATTATGGAAAGTGAACTTGTGTCACCCAGGGACAATCATAAATCTTCATTTAACTCTTCAATAGTAATCTCTGCACAAACACCTTCTTATTTTCTAGGACAAGATAATGTGTCCCCATAACAACCAGAAACCAGCTGTCTTTTTTCAAAGAACCAGCACTGTTTTCTAGGCTCGTAGAAGGCTATAGGAAACCAAAATACAGAATTCTTGGGAAAATGGCAGAATTCCAGCCATAGGAACACCAATACTGACACTTTGTCTGCAGTTCCCAAGTCAAGAGAGAATTCTAAAAACAATTATGCATAATAAACCACAATACATGGTCATACCTTTGGTGCAGCAAACAACCCCAAGTGCATTCCAATACTGATGATTGCTACTGTCCATCATAAGGGATTTCTTAATACACTAAACAAAAAAAGAAAATCAAGTGAAAACACAGGAGTTATGTGTTAGGCTAGGTTCACAATACTGCGACGGCAAAGTCGTAAGACTTTGCCCTGCGACCTGTACAAGGGCTGAAATTGCACCCAAGCCATGCCAAAGTAGTGCAGGAACCTTTTCTAAAGTAGGAGTGACTTGTGTAGTATTCAGTTAGGACAGCTCTTAAAAGGGAATTTGACGTCATGCGACTTGGGGGGTCTCACAAGTCGGATCCCAGGTCACAGCAGTGTGAACCAAGCCTTAGGCCCCTTTCACACTTGTGTGACTTCAAAGTCACGCGATTTTGCCGCATTTCGCAGCCGCAATTTTTGCCGCGATTTCAAGGAATGCCTGTGTAAGTGGCATCAAAATCGGACCAAAGAAGTGCAGGGACTACTTTAAAGTCGGAAAGACTTGAAGTCGTACTAATATGAATGGCCGTCATTGGAAATCATGGGGAAAGACTTGTCATGCTACTTTGCAGTCCTAAATCGTGGGACAAAGTGTGAAAGGGGCCTTAGTGATGCATTTTAGGTGCAGGCTTCTGAGACTGTAGGGTAAAAGAACTAGTAATGTTACAAGTCATATGAAAGAACTATTTATTATGTTCACAGCTATTAAAAAAGTTCCCTAATGCCACGTACACACGATCGGAATTCTCGTCGGAAAAAGCTCTGACGGTTTTTCCGACGGAATTCCGCTCAAACTGTCTTGCCTACACACGGTCACACCAATTTCCGACCGTCAAGAACGCAGTGACGTACAATACTACAACGAGCCGAGTTCAATGCTTCCGAGCATGCGTATGAATTTTGCACGTCAGAATTGCTACAGACAATCGGAATTTCCGATAGAAACCTTTTCCGTCTGAAAAATTGAGAACATGCTCTCAATTCTTTGCTGTCGGAAATTCGGCCAGCAAAATTCCGATGGAGCCTACACATGGTCGCATTTTCCAATGAAAAGCTCTCATCGGTCTTTTTCTGGATGAAATTCAGATCGTTTATATGCGGCATAAGCGGCAGCGAAGCAAATCACATTTTTGTTTATGTAATGTTGGTTTGCAGCTTATTGCTGTCTTGTTAGGCAAAAGAAAGCATGAACATGACAGTCTAGTAAGGAGCCATCATTTATAGAGGAACATGCAAGTAGTTCTCAGGTAAACCTCTGTAAAAAAAAACATGTTTCTCCCTTTTATACTTGTAGAACAAACATACCTGCACAGATCTTTCCAATAAATTACTTGTGTCATTTGCTTGGCTGTCAGAGCTCATTAGATTTCGAGCTTGGTAAAGATAATTTATGCCAAGATCACACCAGATATTTGCAGATGATTGAATCTTCAATGCTCGCCCATAACACCTTGGAAAGTGAACAGTAGATGTAAAAAAATAAAATAAAAAAATAGAAATCTAGACTTGCCTTTTACTACATGAAGGCCTTTAAAGTGTATGTAAACCCCCACCTTGTAAAACAACCCATTCAGTTTAAAATTGAAATAAAAGGCAAAACAATTTTAATAGGAAAGCGGAGGGACTGGCAGGAAAACCAGGGATTGCACATACAGGAAGCAATACAAAGATCAGGATACTTTCCCATACAATTACAGCAGGCACATATCAGGAATATGAAATGCTGGAGTAATACATTCTTTATGTTTCCACTTATTCCAGGCCCTCCTCCAGCATAGAGCAGCACTAATGTAATAATGGATAAGTGTTGCTCAGTCCAGGAGTACTGTGAGCCCAGCCTGCGTGATGACGAAATAGACTGGTGGCTCTGAACAGAGGAAGAGGCTGGGGACAGCGCTGAAAGTTACAGAGCTTTTACTTAGAACCCCCAAACATTATAAAAAAAAATTTCTAACACCCTAGAGCAGACTTTCTCAACCTTTTCAACATGGAGGAACCCTTGAAATAACCTTTCGGCCTCAGGGAACCCCTGTTAAAAATGTCTATCTACAACTCATGATACATTGGTGTGATGGTCAGTGGAAGATTGCTTCTTACATCTGTGGTCTTCTGGAAGAATCCCCACCCTACAGATAGCTAAAAAGATCATTGGTGTCACTGGGAACTTATCTGAGAGGCAAAAATTGGTCATTGCTCAAGAAATCCGTAGCAACCATTGGAGGAACCCTAGTTGAGAAACCCTGCCCTAGAGAATAAAACGGCGGTCGTTGCAATACTTTCTGTCTCACCGTATTTGCGCACCGGTCTTACAAGCGCACTTTTTTTTTGAAAAATTACACTTTTTTGAATAAAAAAACAAAACAAAAAAACAAGACAACAGTAAAGTTAGCCCCAATTTTTTTTATATTGTGAAAGATAATGTTATGCCGAGAAAATTGATACCCAACATGTCACGCTTCAAAATTGCGCCCGCTCGTGGAATGACAACAAACTTTTACCCTTAAAAATCTCCATAGGCAACATTTAAAACATCCTACAGGGTACATGTTTTGAGTTACAGAGGAGGTCTAGGGCTAGAATTATTTCTCTCGCTCTACCGATCGCAACGATAACTCACATGTGTGGTTTGAACACCGTTTTTATATGCGGGCGCTACTCACCTACACGTTCACTTCTGCACGTGACAAACAAGATATTTGGGGGGGCACACCCTAAAAAATGCATTTTTTTTTCTTATTTTACCTTTTATTTTTACACTGTTCTTATTTAAAAAGATAAAATAAAATTGTGTCACTTTTATTCCTATTACAAGGAATGTAAACATTCCTTGTAACAGAAAAAAAAAGCACGACAGGACCTCTTAAATATGAGATCTGGGGTCAAAAAGACCTCAGATCTCATATTTACAGTAAAATGCAATAAAAAAAAAATGACCCTTTAAGAACTATGGGCGGAAGTGATGTTTTGACGTCGCTTACGCCCTGCAATGACATGGAGACGGGTGGGGGCCATCTTCCCCTCACTCGTCCCCATGTCGCACAAGGGAGAACATCCGATCGCCTCTGCCGACGGCTCCGGTAAGCGGCAGAGGGCACTGGATCGCGTCAGGACTTTTATCGGCCCCTCTCCCACTGCCGATAAAAGTGATCTCGTGGCGAATCCACCGCATAGACCACTTTTATCTTGAAGCTGACCGCCCGCTGAAGAAGAGGATACTGGGGTTATGGCAGCTAGCTGCTGCCATAACGATATTCCTCTTCAAAGTACCGGCATATAACGGCAGTGGGCGGTCCAGAAGTGGTTAATATATGGGGTACAAAAGTAAAAATCTAAAATAAATAAATAGTTTGGGGTTATGGTTTAACGTGTGTACTTTAGAATAGCCACTTTTTACTGCAGACTGTTCAATATTTGCAGTGTGGTCCTGCAGTAGACTAAATATACACACAATTCTTACCTTGCTCCAAGCTCTAAGGCTTCCGATTTACTAATCACTCGATGGCCTTCATTCTGCCCAACAAGGGCACCCAGGACATTGATTTTGACTTTAGCTGGTGAGACTGCATAAAGACAGGTACAGGCATCGCCAAGAAGTTTCCATAAACATACAAGATCTGGGCGCTGCTGAACCGCCCTGAAATTAAATACAATGCCTTTAGTAAATACAGAAATTAAATACAAAAATATTAAAGTGGAACTTCCAGCAAGCACCCAATACACTGATGATAGATCTTTACCAAAAACATTTTATTCCAAACCCTGCTGGAAACATTGGCCTTTAAGCTCTTGTTGCCCAGTGTATTGATTTTTACAGCTGGTGATCAGCATTCCAGTAAAAGTGATCCAGGCAGCTGATCACTTTTACAAGGCTTGGAAGGCTGCTTCTAATTGACTGTCTAGGCATAGACTGTCGAAGAGTTCATAACTGTCTTTAACCACTTCAATACTGGACACTCTCACTGATTTTCAGTTTTCAGCACTGTCACACTTTGAATGACAATTACTTAGTCAACACTGTATCCAAATTAAATTTGTATCATTTTTTAGACAGATAGAGCTTTCTTTTGGTGGCATTTAGTCACCACCTGGTTTTTTATTCTTTGCTAAAAAAAAAAATACAGAAAATTTTAAAACCCGTAAAAAAAACAAAAAACTTTTCTGCATTTCTGTTATAAAATTTTGCAAATAAATAATCTTTCTTCATCAATCTAGGCCAATATGTATTCTGCTACATTTCTATGGTAAAAATAACCCAAATCAGTGTACAATATTAGGAAAGTTACATTGTTTACAAACTATGGTATATATCGGAAAATTGATCAGTCCTGATGTACTGATGGCCTCTCTCATTTCTTGAGGTCCTAAAATCCCAGGACAGTACAAATACCCCTTAAATTACCCCTTTTTGTAAAGTACAGTCCAGGGTATTGTAAGAGGCATGGTGAGTTTTTTGAAGTTGTAGTGTTTTGTCACAATTTTTTGGAAAATTTAGAAATTAAATAAAAAAATATTTTTTTTTTAATTTTTTTTTTTCATTTTTAACATACTGTCATGTGACGGAACGTCCCTACACTGCGTTCGTCATATACCACTTCCTCCCAGTCTGAATATGGATCTCAGATATTCCAACCGCTCCCAAGCACCAAACGAGACGAGACTTGCTTAGTGCTAGCATGGACTGTTTTTATTTAGAACCAAAATGACAAGTATTTATATACAGTAGAAGAGGAGACCCCCCCCCCCCCCCCTCCTGCTCATTTTACTCTAACAATACACCTGTAACAAATTAACATTAGCTAATTAACTAATCCCTTTAAGCAGCCGATGTGACTCTGTGCCCATCAGGATTTCACTACAGGTCAGACTTGTTGTCACCGAGCTTCACACATGTTAGATGCTAATATCATCAACTCCAGCCAAGTGTCTGTTGTCTTGTATAATGCAAATTAGTCCAGTCTGTCTTGACACAGATTCTAAAGAGTATTTCACCTATTGTTGTATGTGCTAATTAACCCTGCAATTGAATCTGACTAGCACAGATTATAGTGGGGTTCTCATTCACCCTGTGCCCCTTAAAATCCAGGGCCCATAATTGGTTGGCAAGAGGCTCACATTTAGTCCTCTCAAAAAGCCTGTGTCCCGGCTAGGTCTGTCACACTGTCAACAGAGCAGTACAGCGTCATCATATGATTGATGTGGCAGTGATCAGGCTACTGACTGATGACAGTATGTAAAATAGAAAGAAAAATGTAATAATTTTTTTTCAATTTGTTAAAAAAAAAATTTCCATTCTGTGACCAGAGCAATGCAGTGTTACCATAGTTACACTAGTTACACATAGTTACAGTGATAATCAATTTAATAAGCAATCATTTTTATGAATGGCATTAATTCATTCATAGTGTACCATTGTGATAGCTGTGATTGGCCATGTCTTTACCATGTGATCACTGACCAATCACAGAGATAATGGCAATAGTACACAATGAATAGCTATGAATGAAAGCCATTCATTGTGTACAACTGTCGTGCGATTGTTGCCTTTAGTACTGTGGCCAGCCTGGCACAATGATTGGTGGACAGCGGGGAGCCAGATCGCATCGCTGCCCACTCCTATGTCATGTAGGAGGCACGTGACTGGGAGGATGTCATATGACGTCCACCCAGAACAGCACTGCTCCCACTCGACCGTCATTTGTATATCGGCCAGGAGGGAAGCTGTTAAAGAAGAATTATTTAAACAAATAATAGCATATTATTATTAATATTTATTCTCCCAGGGGACCAAATGTATAAAGCATTCATCCTGTTCAAATCTGTCCCTCGGTTGCTAAGCAGCGCGGTAGGACATTTTTCCTCCCACAGCCATGACAATGCGAGATAGATTTGTGAGCGACAGCTCTGGTAAGTAGGTAGCAGGGGCCACCCTGGAGTGCAGTACTGCCATTCCCAAAGATCACACAGCCAGCGGTGATGTGCGTCTGTCGATCTGAGGCTGCATCTAAACATACGAAGGTTGTACACAGCAGATGAATAACAGTCTCAAAACGCTAAGCAATCTTCCACACTTAGAACGAACCATCACCACTGCCGAGCTGTGTCATTCACAACACCCACCTGATATCGCTGATTGTTCATTCATCAAAGTAAATGATCACACAGCACTTCATCAGGGACATGGCTATGCATGTGTAAAAGCAGCCAAAAAAAAAAAAAAAAAATAGCACACAGCCTGCAGCAGGGCCAGAGCTGTGTATGTGGAAAAGCAACTGCTAAAAGATCACACAGTCCACATCGACTGAGTGATCCCTCACTATTATGAATGAACAAACAGCACTGCTTGTTCATTCATAAAATTAAAAGATCACTCAGAGCTGTGGCTCTGTATGATATATCTATGGCTGCTTTTACACATACAGGGCACAAGAAGACAGATGACACACAGTCAAATCTCTAAGTGATCTTTTACATTTATGAATGAACAAGCAGTGCTTCATTCGTAATAGTTAAAGATCACTCGGCATAGATAATGGTTGGGAGCTCTGTTGGCTCTACCCCTGTCCCAGAAGGAACAACCATAATTTGGGATTTAGAATGGGGTGGAGCTACAGGCAGCATAAAAAGGTGCGTTTAGGGGACAACAAAGCCACTGACCAGAGGAAATAGGCTGAATAAGGACAACATGTAATGCAAAAAAGTACTACACAAGCCGCTCTGAATTGAAGGAGAGTATGGCAGAAACAGCTTTGTTTTTATTACATCTTTTAATTGGCTACCTATTTTATTTATTTTCAACTGGAGTTCAGCTTTAAAATGTATTTTTTCCCCTCCATTTTTTTTTTACAGTGTGTCCCAGTTGTGTCCATAAGACACTACAGGAAGAGAGCTGCAGTGCCCTCTTTCCACAGATGTCTGCTCTAAAATATTTCTTCTCAACTCATGTTCAAGTGACAGCTGTAACTTTAGGATTTACTATTAACTGATAACCAGGAGAACAGAAACTTACTAAGGCCCCTTTCACACTGGGGCGGGGAGCCGCGGTGGCGGTAAAGCAGCGCTATATTTAGCACTGCTTTACTGTCGTTTTAAACCGCGGTTTTCGGCCGCTCGCGGTGCGGTTTTACCCCCCGCGAGCGGCCGAAAAAGGGTTAAACACCCTCGCAGAGCGCCGCCGTAGCGGCGCTTTGCGGCGGTATTGCCGCGGTTTTACCGCGGTGTCCCATTCTAATCAATGGGAAGGAGCGGTATAGGAGCGGTGAACACACCGCTCCTATACCGCTCCTAAGATGCTGCTAGCAGGACTTTTTTTGTCATCCTGCTAGCGCACCGCTCCAGTGTGAAAGCCCGCCGGCTTTCACACTGGAGTTAAAGGGGCCGGATTTTTTCATGCGGTGAACAGGCGCTATTTTTAGCGCTGCACCGCATGAAAAACGCCCCGGTGTGAAAGGGGCCTAAGAGGGCCAGACAGTAACCAGACTGATGGCTCAATAATTTAAAGCGCAAGTAAACCCATTGATCTAACAGTTTGAAAAAACAGTTACATTGCCGGAAATGCTAACTGTCACATTGGTTGTACTCTCAACCAAACTGTCAAACCATCCAATGGCTGGTGTCATAACTGATCATATGTGCAGCTTCATGGCAGTTAAAGATTAAACGGAGGCCAAGATGGCAGCTTCCTTGGCTGAAAACGATAGGAGGGTTTACTTCCACTTTAATGATTTGTAAATGGATAACTGCATTACTCTTATTTTTTTTAAATCTTCTTGGAATCAATGGAAAGAAAACCTTGATTAAAAGACACCAACCTTGTCAGGTATGCAAGCCCTTTTTCTATGGCAGCTACTGCCTTAGCATCCAGGAAATCTGCAAGTGCACCTTTTGCAAGCATTAAATGGCATTCGCCAAGACCTGAAAGAGAAAACATTGAAGAGAAATTAAGGAACAAATAAAACAATGCTGTTGAAAACCATATTCTATTACCAATAAAATTATTTCAGAATGGAAATGACAGCAAAGATTCAAAATTGGGAATGATAGAAAAGGTACAAATTAAAAAAATAAATTGATACACCACACGCATTAAAAACTTGATCCAAACCCAGAAAACATTTTCAGATTTTTATTTAAAGGTGAAAACATAGTTGAAGAAGAGCGGTTGAAGAGACCTCACTTGCAGATCTTTTTTACATATTGTTAGAATCTGTTGAGTTCCCCCACACCAAGCAGCTTGTTATGAGGGCACTCGAGCCGAGCTGCAGCTCCTTGTGTCCATTCAGACACCAAGCCATGGCTCGGCCTGGTCCAGCCCAGCCCAGCCCCTTTCTCTCCTCATTGGCTGACTGACTGATTGACAGCAGTGGGAAGCAATGGCGCCGAACTGCTGCCCATGAGGAGGGGAGCCCTGGGCAGCCGAGACACTCCTAATACTTATCTCCGGTCCCTCTAAATCCAGCGATGTTGTAGGAGGGGCTGAGGGGGGCTGCTACACAAAGAAGGCTTTTTTTATCTTAAAGTGGATGTAAACCCCATTCATGAAATTTGAGCTGGGCAAGTGCAGTGGCTTTCTCCTGCTCTGTTCTCCTGTTATCAGCATGATATCTTCTGACAAGTTCTCAGTCAACTGTGATAAAAAACAGAATTGTGTCAGGGTGGGTGCTATAAATAGATTAGCAGAGAGCTGGTCAATTCACAGCACAGCTCTGTAAGTGTCTGCCTATGTGGAGGGGGGGGGTGCCTTTCCTCCAATCAGCTGTCTCACAGTGTATGGCAAGAATCCACACCCACAGCTGAATCAGGAAGAAAAAAATTCTAACAGGATGTGCACTTTCTAAACCATATATAAAGATGAAGACTGCAGATATACATATAAAACGTATGTAGGAGGATTTGTTTCATCTCTGTGTATCATCTGAGCCTGTTCACTTCACTGGGTATATTATATGTAAGGGTTTACAGCCACTTTAATGCATAAAATGTATTAAGATAAAAAAAAACCTTCTGCCTTTACAATCACTTTAAGTTGGGTACAGCAGTACAGATAAAATACGACTACATATGCAATGATCTTGTCCCTATGGTGAGCATAGATTGGTTCACTGTGGATGTAATGACATCATCCTTGTAATACCTTTTAGTGCAGGCACATACTCTCCAGACTTCTTAACAATTTGCTGATATTCTGTTGCAGCCTCTTTAAAAGTCCCCAGGATCTGCTTGATGGAGGCTATCTTGTACGCACTGTATATTGAGTTTGGGTTAAGTTCACTGGCTTTCATAAAGGATTTCAGTGCAGTGGTGTATCCTCCTCTGCTTAGGTAAGCCTCTCCCAAACACTCCCAGCAGTTGGAATCCTTTGGATCAGCTCTAAGTGCAGCGTGCAAGCTAATTTAAAACAGAGGTGGTGTCAGTTATTATATAAAACTAACGGATAAAAGCGTTTCACAGTTTTTTTTCAATAAAAAAAAAAAAAAAAAAAAAAAATCAAAGAGCTAATTGTAAAGTTAGTGTTTATTGACGAGTACGCACTTCTCTTTTTGAGAGTCCATGCAGATCAATTGAACACATTGAGTACCAATTATGACACAGTTAGAGGCCAGGACTAAATTCACAAACGACAAGGTTTGCTGATAGAACTAATTAATTGAGACTTGTACGAGTGCTAGAAAGGTTCAAGCATGCTGTGAAGAGAGCTTTTAGAATTACACAGTGGCAATAGTAAAAGGTATCCTCCATTATAGCTATTTGGTTGTGAAATATGAACATTGAAAATCTCAGTGACATACGAGTCAAGTTTAGTTATGAAACATTTCTAGTTTTTCATGGTGTTGTGCTCAGCTCTGCATTGACCCTGCAGCTGATAATTGGCACTTTTGGCCAAGAACCTTAATTTTATCCATTTTAGCTTAGTATGCACGTGCCGAATATCAGGCAACATTCTGCACGTTTGTATGGCACACAGTCCAACAGAAGCTGGAACATCCGGCTTCTGTCCAAGGGTCATGGCCGAAAAAGGTCTGCCGATCGGCTCCTGATCAGCACCCTCAGCCAATAGCGCCGATGGTTGTGATCTGGCGGGGAGCCATTCCCCTGTCAAAACACAATAGTTTAGCAGTTATACTACCATCAGATTGTTAGTACAGCGGCTCCTTCTGAGCTCTTCAGTTTTTTTTCTGCTCAGTCTGCTGGGTTAAATGAAAAAAAATACAAGTGTGTATGAGGCTTTAAGCCAAAACAATTAATTCCCTGCAGAAAGTCTAAGCATTAAATGACAAACTATATGGACAAAGGTCTGTGGATACCTACTATTTGGACAATCCTCCTAGAAAACTGAGTTTAGGAATTTCCAGCCTTGTGGCAACAGTTTGGGGAGGAACATTTACCGGTTTCAACATGACTGTGCCCTGTGTTCAAAGCCAGATTTATATATGACCCAATTGGACAAGTTTGGAGCAGAGAAACTTCAGTGGCCTGCATAGAACTCTAAACCTCAACCCTAATGGGACAAATTGGAAGGCCAATTGTGAGAAGGGTTATCTCATTCAACATCAGTACCTGACCTCACAAATGCTCTTTTGACACTGACAGACATAGAAACGCTTTTATTTTAGTACAGTAGGTGACGAAAAGAACCCCTGTGGACTATTTATTGCTGTCTGTGTCCCTATTGCAGGTTTTCTTTTACTTCCTTTCTAGTGTCACAGCTGCAACCAGAGTGTGGGAAACCTCTAATGGCGCTCCAGATAGCAGTTCTGAGTTCTAACAATTTTCTACTCTAGCCAACACCAAGATATGTTTTAGCTAAACAAACAATTTAAAAGAAAAAAAAAAAAAAAATGATTTAACCTATAAATGAGCCAAGTTTGGTAAACATGGCACTGCACACTTACTCAGACACGGCTTTAGGATGCTGACCAGCTCTCAGATAGAAGAGACCTCGCCTAAGCCAAGCCCATTTTGCAGTTCCCGCGCTTGCCTTTTCTGTAACAGCCGACAAAATAGCCAATGCCGTGTCCTGGAAGACAGAGATACATTTCAGTAAAATTACAGAACTGCACAGCCAAATATACAAACACACTTAGTATATATCGAATTCTAAATATGTTTACTTTCCGATTTATGATAAAGCAGGTTGTAAAGTGCTGCACAATCTAGTACATCAGAGGTCAGCAAAACATTTATTCCAGCTGGATACATTCACCAAGAATGCATCCAGCTGTCAGAATACAAGGACTCGGGGAGGATTCCCCCATCCATCAGTGTGTGAATAGAGGAATTTGGTTAGTTTTTTACATTCAACTTGCTTGTTCGAGAAAAAAAAACAAAAAAAACATCCTCGTACACATGATCGGATTGTTGGCCAACGAAGCGTTAGACTTTTGTCTGAAGGGCATGTGCCAGGAACTTGTCTTGCATACAAACGGTACACAATTGTCGGCCAACAAAGACGAACGTAGTGACGTACTACGTGGAATTTCAGCTCATGGGCGCCACCCTTTGGGCACCTTTTGCTAATGCCGTGTTTTGTGAGCACCGATTCCAAGCATGCGTGTTTGTACTTTGGACTTTTGTGTGAAAGATTTGTGTGCACAAGATAAGAAAATCTGACAACAGACCGCTTTCTGACGAAAATTTACTAGCCTGCCATCCAACATTTGTTGGCGGAAAGTTGGACAATAATTGTCTGATAAAGCGCACTAATGGTCAGGTTTTAGGCCAACAGTCTGTCATCACACAATTCCCTGCCAAAAATCCGATCGTATGTACAAGGCTTTAGAGTGCCAGAACTCATAACGTGGACTGGCAGACACATGATGTCTATGGATCTGCTGTAGATTTTACACTACTGGGGTTGATTTACACAAAGAGAAAAATCATATTCTCTTTGCAATCAACCATCCCGTTTAATTTTTCAATAACATGATTGGGTTTTCACTTTGGTTTACCTCACCCACTAAACTAAGTCAAACTGACTTTGAAAATTAAATATGCTCTACTAGTTTAGTAGTAGAACAACCCAAAATAGATTCTTCTACTCCCGACGATGGATGCAATACCACATATTGCTGTCATTTGTTGTTTGTACCTTTAGTAGGGTCCAGAAACAATACATGTTGCTTTTCTATGCTACCCAACACACACAGATATTAAATTTGGCACCAAATAAAAAAAAAAAAAATTTTGTAACCTACTTAAAAACACACTGACCGTGACCTTTGACCTCAACCTACAGCAAACCTTGCTCTACCTTTTTTTATCTTTATTTTTTACACGTACTTGTTGCCATAAGCCTCTTATAGCAAGGAGAAAAATATGCAATGTATATTTTTTTTCAATTCAAGGAGGACAAAATAAACTAGAGAGTGGTTGTATAATTACTGATTGCTGTGATAGAAAATCACAGGCAGTACAGCAATCATGTGATCGAGAGCTGGGCCTCCCGATCCTTAGTATGACACTTGAAGCCATCAGTGACAGCTCAGTCTCCGCGCTGGGAGTGTGCTGTACAGCATGCTCCCAGCACAAACATAGGGGCACGCATATGTGGCCCAACGGACCCAGACCCACTTCAGTGAGGCTGCATATGTGCAAACGCTTGTCATAAAGGGGTTAAAAAAAATCCATAGTGCTTTGTGAATCCATGGTCATAAATGAACTCTGTACTAAAGGTTTACTGAAAAAGCAAAGATTATGTTTTGCATCAAAACCATAATAGTTTTCCTTTGATAAATCAATAGGTTTAATTACCATATCACCAAGATCCATACTTAGGTCCACAGCCGCTGCTCCCGACTCTCCATCTTTTTGATCTAGGTCAAATGCCTTCTTATAGCATCCTCGAGCTCGCCCTTTGTCACCAGCTACTTCTTTGTAATAATGTCCCAAGTGGCAAAATACTTTGGAATGACAGGGGTCCAGTTTTGCAGCCTGCAGATCAAAAGGATAACGAACAGATTAAATAGTTTAATCAAAAAAAATAAAAATAAAAAAACAATCCACAAACAGCCATACTGCAAGCTGAGCATCCTAGTTTGCCTAAGAAAAGCAAACATCATTGAGATGCATCATATTAATGCTTTAGAAGCGTGGGTCTACACCTTTCTGTTCTGCAGCAACAGATCACTTTAGTTGCGATCTACTGCTGGCTGTAATTATATTGTGAAAAACCAGGACATGGGTACATTCATTCCTGGTGTCAAAAATACTCCAGCAGTAAAAGCAAAACTCTCTCTTCATAACACATGGGGAAGGATTGAAACTCATATGTTGCATGAGTAACTGTCTGGGATGACAATTATCCTGTATTGTAAGCAGTTGCTCAGGGCTGATCATTCAGAATCCCCAGTGAATGGCGATGGGCAAATCTCCCAAGATTGGTTTGAAACCAAAACTTAAGAGGCAAATAAATCCCATTTAAGTCTATGGGAGGTTGGTCCTTGTTAAAATTCTGATAATTTTTATGGGGAATAGGCAAAACTACTGTCAAAAAAGGCACGGGGAACATGCATCAATACAAAAAGTAGATTTTAGTGTACACGCACACACAAATATATTACCCATTATAGAAAATAAATTTATATATATATATATATATATATATATATATATATATATATATATATATATATATATATATATATATATATATATATATATATATATATATATATATCTCTATGTCCCTTAAAATTGTGTGGACCCATGAAGGGGCAATAAACTGATACCCAAACTCATGCATAGGCAATGCTTTAAAAGCCTTTAAAGTTCATCATTTTAGAGTCAACGGTGAATGATGGTCGTAGAATTATTGCCCTCTCTGGTGTGAATGGTGTGCGTGGAGAGGAGTGTGTTCATAGGAAAAATGCTAGATGTGCCTCAATGCTAGCAGCGTTTAGCACTTGAGCATTCATTGGTTTCACTGGCCAGAATAAATTAATGTGAACTTACTTTAGGGTCTCCTCTCCGGCATCTATATCCCCCGTTTGGTGTGTTCCAGTAAGGGTGCAGGTCAACTAGGAATCCGCCCTGACTCCATGTAATCCACAGAACAAATATAGAAAAATCTCAGCCACCGCACACCATACGAGCACAGCGTATAATAAGTGATGGCTGCCTCAGCCAAACTGCATCCAGGTCATGCCCACGACAATGTTTCACCTCACCCACAGGGCTTAGTCATCCATGATGGAGTTGAGGCTGTTATTACATGCTGGGCTTGTATGGTGTGTGGTGGCTGAGATTTTTCTCTATTTATTCTGCAGAATTCATTAATATTCTGGCCAAAGGAATAAATGAGTACCCAAATGTTTGACGCTCCTAAACACAGCTTTAGGCGCATCTTTTAAACATCTTTTTCCTTTCCTAGAGCAAAAGCATCCAGGGCAGGAAAAAAAAAAAAGAAAAAGTTCCTGTGTGCATGAGGCCTTAACCCTTTTGTTGCTGCTGACATATAAACTACAATCAGTAGCAGCATGGGATTTTATACACTCCCACGCGGCTGTCAGATGGAAGTGATCAGGCGGCTGGGCAGCTGCTTGATCGCTTCCAAGAACCATCAGGAATGGCTGGCCGACCATTCCCCCTCCCCTCCTCCCATTGTTCCCTGCGGTTTGGGTGCAGCATGGTTTAAGCATGCTTTGCATGGGGTTTTAGGTGCGCTTCCAAGGACTACATGTTACATTTTTGTTGTGCTTTCAGAAAACGCATGGTCTAATGAAAGTCAATGGGAC
The DNA here is from genome assembly GCA_028564925.1 of Lithobates sylvaticus. Classification (NCBI taxonomy): domain Eukaryota; kingdom Metazoa; phylum Chordata; class Amphibia; order Anura; family Ranidae; genus Lithobates; species Lithobates sylvaticus. The sequence goes on from CM053026.1 coordinate 142,733,313, forward strand.
CGGACCCGAAACCGTCTGTAAAAACGCAAATACAATTGCGCTGCACCCAAAGTGCACCGGTGTGAACCCGCCTAGACAGTTTGTCAAATGTGAAAGTCCAGCTGTTTGGCATAAGCAGTCAACATCCTGTATGTACTATCCCATATTGGCAGATGAACTATAAAAGGCTGTAAGCTTGTAATTAAACCATAAAAATTGGGGGGCGTGGCCAGCCGTCAAGAGAGATGGACGCTTAGTGCTGAGCTCTGCTGTGAGGGAGACGAACCGGAACGATTAGGGACCGCTGGAGCCGGTATTTTTGTACAAAAACTTCCCCACATTAGTCCGGTAGTGACCCACAACAATGTCCCGTAAGAGAACTGGGGACCACAAGCCCCAAAAGCTCACCACACTCCTGTACCCTCCTGAAGCGCTGGTCAGTCAGAATCAAAATGGAGCTGAAGGCAGAGCAGCGCCTCAGACTAAACATACAGAAATCCCTAACAACATTTCTGGTGACTCACCAAACAGGGAGATGTCTAGCTCCCATGACAATGACACAGAGGGGGATCCCTTAATGAACAGCCCAGCTAAGGCAAAAATGAGAATGGATGCTCTAGCACAGCGGCCGCCTCACTCAGAAATTGAGCCCCAGGCTTTTATTCCACTACAATCTAACCAGGCCTTACATTCCTCAATGGCATCCTTCCCAACCTGCGGTCAGCCTGTTATTGACACTACACTGAAAGAGATGTTAATATCACTGCATTCCTCTCTTGTGACTGATTTATCCACTCTATTTACTAAACTCACTACAGATGTCAGTCTTATAGATAACAGAGTATCCACTATTGAGAAAGGTATGATGGAATGCTCCTCCACAGTGAATGACATCATTGATTCTATTGATGAGGTAAAAGATGAACAAGAGTGGATAAGGGGCAAATTAGCAAATTTGGAAGACCGCTCTAGACGAAACAATGTCAAGTTAAGGGGGGTCCCCTGAAAATATAACAACTCCAGAATTACCCAAATACGCCAAAGAACTTATACGCACTATTCTACCTGAAGTTACGCCACGTGACATTATAATTGACAGAATACACAGAATTGCAAAACCTTCACACCTGGCTGCATCAGTGCCTAGAGATATACTTATGAGGATCCATTTTTTCCATATTAAAAAAAAAAATGATGTCAGAAGCCAGATTGAAAGGCCCTTTACCACGTCCGTTTGAGGGTGTTCAAATATTTCCTGATTTATCAAGATATACGCTTCAACTACGTAGAGATTTGAACCCCATAACTAAAGGAATGCAAAACCATAAGATTCTATACAAATGGCGCTACCCGGCCACACTAATTGTCTCCAAAAACGGATCCACTCATATAATAAATGACCTACACAAGGGTTTGAAACTTTTGAAAGAATGGGGAATAATCCCGGAATACCACAAAGATGAAACTTCGCTTCTTCCAAAACGTCCAACATATCACTACAATCAAAGATCCCGGAATCATCAACCTATGGAAGTATCTGGCTCCTGAGCGGTCCGCTAACTACGTTTATAGCGTCCCCTCCAGGAATTTTGTTTGATCTCACTTGCCTTTGGTATTAACTGTTCCACACTGCAGCAGTAAAAGCTGACTCTTTGCTTTTTTTCTGTGCTTGACACAAACCTGCCGCATCCTGTTTTCATATCTTTTGCTATATTTTTAAATAGCTGTTATATATAATTGTAATTTCATTCCAGGTTTTATAGAAATGCATCTAGTTACGGAACCCAGGTATCCTGATAAGCCGAAAGGAATTGAATTTACTGTATACACCAAGACATATCTGCAAACTGTAAGTAAGTGTTATAGTCTCCCACGATCCATCACTTAGCCACAACAGGAAATATGCCATTCACGATAGTATCCTTGAACGCCAAGGGTCTCAACCACTCAGCAAAGAGACAATCTTTGTGGCATACTGCTGAAAAGCTTGATAGTGATATCTTATGTGTCCAAGAGACACACTTGACCCCACTTTCAGCCACTTTATGTCGCAGTAACAAATTTCCCCTTATTTTCTATTCTAATTTCTCTTCCAAGAAGAGAGGAGTGCTTGTAGCGATCAAGAAAGACACTGACTTCCACCTCATAAAAGAAATAGGTGACCCCAATGGTCGTTTTCTTATTTTAATCTGTATGATTAATGGAACTAAATATACCTTACTCAACTTGTATGCTCCCAATTCTAGACAGGCAAATTTTGTCAAAAAGACTTTGACCAAAATTAAAGAGTTACAACAAGGATATCTCCTTGTATGCGGAGACTTTAATATGGTTGCAGATATTTATATGGACACTACTTCAGCGGATAAGAGAAGACCCTCTCCCCTGGGGCAAATCCTGACATCGTCTGATCTTTGCGATGTCTGGAGATGCCACCATGGATCAGAGAGGGATTATACTTATTTCTCCCCACAACACAAGTCGTATTCCAGAATTGACATGTTTGTTGTTGATAAATTGTTATTACAAAAGGTGACTACCTCTGTTATCCACACCATGACATGGTCAGACCACAACCCAATTTCGATAATTATTGATGATACGTCTCCTCAACGGAACTCTTTTCTCTGGAGAGCCAATAATTTCATATTACAACATGCTACATACTCCAAAGAAATTGCTACTCATTTGAAAGAATATTTTGAATTAAACGCTGATTCAGTGGGGGATCCTGCCGTGGTGTGGAACGCGCATAAAGCGGTAATGAGAGGTGTTCTTATAAAACTGGGCTCCATTCACAAAAAAAAAAAAAGAACACAACAAATAGACTCCCTTACTTCCCAAATTGCTCATTTGGAGGCAGACCATAAGTCATCTGCATGTCCCACTACACTAGCACAATTAATGTCGCTTAGACAGGAACTCAGGCTGCTTCTTCTCCATACATACGAACATATGCAACGCAAATTCAAAGCCATCTCTTATTCCACATCCAATAAGGCAGGAAAAAGATTAGCACAACGTATCAAAGGAGCTAGAGTTAAATCTAAAATTCCCTTCTTATTCCACCCACACTCGAAAGTGAAGCTATCTAATCCACAAGACATTGCGAATGCTTTTAGCGATTACTATAGTGACCTATATAATCTCAAGAATGACCCTACAACCCACCAACCATCCCCAGAGGAAATTGATGACTTTCTCCATAAGATAAATTTACCGACTCTGACAGAAACACAATTGTCTTATTTAAATGCTCCTTTTTCAGCACCAGAACTTCTAGCTACCATCTCATCACTGCCTTGTAACAAAACACCAGGCCCGGATGGCCTTACAGGGGAATACTTCAAACAATTCTCTACCCATTTGATTCCACACTTGCTGAAATTTCTTAACCAAGCTGCATATTCTTCCAAATTCCCTGTAGAATCGCTAAACGCATTAATTATCACTCTCCCAAAACCTGAAAAAGATCCGACTGCCCCACAAAACTTCCGGCCAATCTCCTTACTTAACCTTGATTTAAAAATATACGTTGTTGTTGAGCACTCCATTAGACGCTAAAATACCAAAAGCGATTCCCCCTACCATGATAGCCACAATCAGAGCATGGAAAATTCTAACCCAAACTATCCATCAAGAACCCACTACTACACAGATACCGATACCTATAGAAGTCTTAAACCACATCTCACCTGAATTATCTACATCCCATTGGTCTAACCGAAAAATTTCATTCATAAATCAACTATTTCATGACTCAAACCCAAAATCCTTTTCAGCCCTCCAAAATGAATTTCACTTGCCTGAATCAGACTTTATTGCATATTCCAAACTTCTGAAATGCCTTAACAAAATCAAACCTCCCTTATATACAGTTTCTTCAGTAATATGGAAATACCTGCACTTTGAATCTCCTAAACAGAAGGGTATTTCACTTGTATACAACACCCTGAACCAAAAGCGTGTATTTACTAAATCCACACCACATACACACTGGGAAAATGATCTAGCAACGACTTATACAGAATCACAATGGGAACAAGCTTCACAAAGTGTATACTAATCCACGAAAAGCTCTGCGTTGTGGGAACTCACACAAAAATTGTCCCTTAGATGGTATTTGACGCCTTCTCGCTTGGCAACATTCTATCCCACATTATCTAATAAGTGCTGGAGATGTAATTCCAACATAGGAAGCATATTCCACATATTTTGGGAATGTACCCTCATACAGGAATACTGGAAAACCGTTTTTATTCTCTTAAAAGATATATCCCCGATAGATATACCAATGTCTCCGGGTCTAGCTATCCTGAATTTATCCATTGAAGACATACCATTTTCATTTCGTCATGTGACGACACATATCCTATTGGCAGCTAGGTTAACTATAACCAGATTATGGAAGTCAGATACAACTCCCTCTATCACTCACCTCTTAGATACCGTAAATCTACATTATAGTTATGAATTAATGATGGCATCCAGTGAGGGTAAATTACCCAAGTAAAAAAACAAGTGGGCATCATGGGAACAATGGTCGACTATTACTAACTTTTTGTAACACTCATATCTAACAGATTGACTGGGTTCTAGAGTATGGACACAGGTTCCTGGATAAGTTCTATTATTGTGGCAACGTTCTCCTCTTAGACACAGTGTAGTCCCCATGGGGGTGTCTAGAGGACATATACTTCTATTTGATCTTATGTTACTATATTGATCTTATATTTCTATATTGAATGTATTGCGTTTTGTAGCATTTTAATAACAGTAATTCTTGTTCTGTAACACTTCATTGATAATTGAGTTGACATTATTTAAGTGCTATTCTGAGTTAATTTATTTTAACGGCATACAATGTGTAATTTGCATCTTTACTGTATGTTATGAAATGCAATAAAAACTGATTGAAAAGTAAACCATAAAAATTGGTCTAGGAAATTAGGATATCAATTTTAAAATATTGAACATCTGAAACCACCAAATACAAAGAAAAAATATTCAGCTATCTGGCCTAACAATACATTGTTCAAGATGTATTGCCTTAAACCCCCATTACATCATACTGATTTATAGAACAGTATACAAAAGAAAACAAAGAATGTGCTACTGCATCATACAGCCATTCAGAAATCTCTCTTCAGGCCTTCTTATCCACAATTTTTTTCCAATTTCTTCCATGATAGCCTACTTTTTTTTTTCTCTAGAACCACTCTGTAGGTATATGGCCAAATGTACATAATGATTGATGTGGTTATTCTGTAACCATCAAAAGTTCGGCACATTTGACCAGAGCTTAGAAAACCATCTTCTGAATGACTGGTAAATTGAGGGATAACGGTCAACAAGGTGATCAAACTACCAGTAATCCCAATCTACAGTGACCACCACCCAAAGATCTTAAAACATTCAAAAATGTTTAATTACCTTTAAAAACTGTGTAACAGACTTTGTTTTGTCTCTCTTGGTTTCTTCGCTCATAAACCAGTAAGTGAGTCCAAGATAGTAATAATAGTTTGCATCCTCCAGGTTTCTCTCAATGGCACTCTGAAAACTGAAACGCAATACAAAAATGATACAAGTGTTGCATAGTTTCATGAAAAAAAGCTGCTTCCCAACCATGATGTTCCTACCAGCATGAGACATTCTGTACTGGCAAGTCCAGACTGGATAAATAAAGAATGCTAATAAAAATAGTTCCAACGACACCAGAAGTGGTACATGGAATTCATTGTGTATATGACTTTTCATAAAAAAAACAATGCAGCCAAGGTACTGAAAGGCTCTTACATTATGTTTGGCTGAGATAAGGCTAAGCATGCTTACTAATTTCCACTAGCATTTATTTCAACAGAAAAAGGCAGAAATGAGTAAGACATACTCTTATACTTTTCTCCTAAAAGGACAAAACAAAAACTAGAAAATTAAAGTGTTTGTAAACCTCAGACATGAAAAATGAACAAAGCATACCCCACTATAGTGTGTACTAACCTGCATCCAAACCACTGAGTCTGGTTCCTCTCTGATCTCTCCTTTCTCTACGATCTACATGACTCACTCCTAATAGATTAAAGTATAACTAAAAGGCAAAACTGTAGTGGAGAGGGATTAGAATGTCTGTCAGGTTTTTATTGCGGTCTGTGTCCCTATTGATGAGATTCACCCTAATTGTCCTGTTTATCACCGAAAGTGAAAGTAAAACCCCAAGTTTTGGGCTGTCCCCAGACAGTGGCGGCTGGTGCTCAAAATTTTTTGGGGGGCCCAAACAAACAGCCTCACTGTGCCAAACTCTGCCACTGTGCCCATTAAATGCTGCCACTGTACCCACCTAACGCTGCCACTGTGCCCCATCTAACGCTGCTACTGCGCCCCATCTAACGCTGCCACTGCGCCCATTAAATGCTGCCACTGTGCCCCAAGTGCTGTCACTGTGCCCATTAAATGCTGCCACTGTGCCCTCCGCCTGCCATCTGCCTGGCACTTGCCGTCACCAGCTGCACACTGAGACAAGGTGTCAGGCGGCGAGCAGTGTCTCCTCATTGCGACCCGATATCTTCTCCCGAGCTCCTCCCGTCTTCTGCAATGATTGGACGCCTAGGCGTCCAATCACAGCGCCTGTGACTTCAGCCAATCAGGTGACAGGTAACACAGACCCGGCAACCTGATTGGCTGAGAGGCGGGTCAGTGTTAGGGAAGCAATGTATTCGCTTCTCTAACACAACACTGTGTAAACAGAGAATGCACAGCATTGCTCCCGCTGTTTACACTTATGGAAGCCTATTAGAGCCCACCGCTCTAATCAGGACGCTATTAGAGCTGACAGCTCTAATTGGGCGCTTCCAAAAACACCCCCCCCGCTGTAATTCAGATGCCCGGCGCCCGACAAGGGGCTGGACACCTGAATAGGGGGTGGCAGCGGTGACAATAGATAGATTCATGCATTGCATGAATCTATCTATTGGTGATAGAGCGGTGCAGGAGAGTGGGGGCGGTGCTCCTGCGCCCTCTATGCACGCACCGCCACTGTCCCCAGAACAGGAATAATGGGGCATATTTCCTGTTTTGGTTATGAGACAGGAAGAAAAGGGAAATCGCCCCAAAGGTAAAAGATGGCAAAAATAAACCTAAAAATAAATAGTTATAACCCTTCCTTATTCTATTCATACAGTTGCAAAAAAAAGTATGTGAACCCTTTTGGAATGATATGGATTTCTGTACAAATTGGTCATAAAATGTGATCTGATCTTCATCTAAGTCACAACAATAGACAATCACAGTCTGCTTAAACTAATAACACACAAAGAATTAAATGTTACCATGTTTTTATTGAACACACCATATAAACATTCACAGTGCAGGTGGAAAAAGTATGTGAACCCCTGGATTTAATAACTGGTTGAACCTCCTTTGGCAGCAATAACTTCAACCAAACGTTTCCTGTAGTTGCAGATCAGACGTGCACAACGGTCAGGAGTAATTCTTGACCATTCCTCTTTACAGAACTGTTTCAGTTCAGCAATATTCTTGGGATGTCTGGTGTGAATCGGTTTCTTGAGGTCATGCCACAGCATCACAATCGGGTTGAGGTCAGGACTCTGACTGGGCCACTCCAGAAGGCGTATTTTCTTCTGTTTAAGCCATTCTGTTGTTGATTTACTTTTATGCTTTGGGTTGTTGTCCTGTTGCAACACCCATCTTCTGTTGAGCTTCAGCTGGTGGACAGATGGCCTTAAGTTCTCCTGGCAAATGTCTTGATAAACTTGGGAATTAATTTTTCCTTCGATGATAGCAATCCGTCCAGGCCCTGGCGCAGCAAAGCAGCCCCAAACCATGATGCCTCCACCACCATACTTCACAGTTGGGATGAGGTTTTGATGTTGGTGTGTGGTGCCTCTTTCTCCACATAGTGTTGTGTGTTTCTTCCAAACAACTCAACTTTGGTTTCATCTGTCCACAGAATATTTTGCCATTACTGCTGTGGAACATCCAGGTGCTCTTGTGCAAACTGTAAATGTGCAGCAATGTTTTTTTTGGACAGCAGTGGCTTCCTCTGTGGTATCCTCCCATGAAATCCATTCTTGTTTAGGGTTTTTTGTATCGTAGATTCGCCAACAGGGATGTTAGCATATGCCAGAGACTTTTGTAAGTCTTTAGCTGACAATCTAGGATTCTTCTTCACCTCACTGACCAGTCTGCGCTGTGCTCTTGCAGTCATCTTTACAGGACGCCCACTCCTAGGGAGAGTAGCAGCGGTGCTGAACTTTCTCCATTTATAGACAATTTGTCTTACCATGGACTGATGAAGAGCAAGGCTTTTGGAGACATTTTATAACCTTTTCCAGCTTCATGCAAGTCAACAATTCTTAATCGTAGGTCTTCTGAGAGCTATTTTGTGCGAGGCATCATTCACATCAGGCAATGCTTCTTGTGAAAAGAAAACCCAGAACTGTTGTGTGTTTTTTATAGGGCAGGGCAGCTGTAACCAACACCTCCAATATCATCTCATTGATTGGACTCCAGTTGGCTGACACCTCACTCCAATTAGCTCTTGGAGATCTCATTAGTCTAGGGGTTCACATACTTTTTCCACCTGTACTGTGAATGTTTACATGGTGTGTTCAATAGAAACATGGTAACATTTAATTCTGTGTGTGTTATTAGTTTAAGCAGACTGTGATCGTCAATTGTTGTGACTTAGATGAAGATCAGATCACATTTTATGACCAATTTGTACAGAAATCCATATCATTCCAAAAGGGTTCACTTTTTTTTGCAACTGTAATTAAAAAAGTTTTGCTTTTAGTTCTACTTTAAGCCGTCACCCCCTCCAGCACACAGCAGATGACTCATACCCTCAAGCTCTAGGTTTATCTGAGCCTGAAGAGGGTGTGTGTGTGTGTGTGTGTGTGTGTGTGTCCCTTCCCTCCAATCAGCTCTCAGATTACACTCAGCAGTGTGATGTCAGATCCTCGCCCCCTGCTTTCTACTACTGAGAAAAATCTTTTCATCTGTGTGTTGTAAAAGGGTCTACAGGGAGAAATGCACATAAATAGGTACAACTGACGGAGGAGGATTTGTTTCATATATGTGTATTATCTGAGACTAGTCACTTCTCTGGGCATATGTAAGGGTTTACAACCACTTGCCGACTAGCAGCGTGCCCGTACGTCGCTGGATTGGAAGGGTGATATTTTTTTCAGCTGGTGATTCTAAAGCTGGTGAAAGTAATCCAAAGGGTTAAATAGCCACTGGATTACTTTTACTACCTCTGCCTTTACAGGGCTCTCCCGAGCGATCAGGGAGCCTGGCAACCATGTGACCGATCAACCTATCTGGTTCCTGAGACACAGTTGGGTTTATTTACTAAAGCTGGAGAGTGCAAAAACAGGCTCAATTCTGCATAGAAACCAATCTGGCAATTAAACTTGGAAGCAGATTGGTTTCTATGAAGAAGTGAGCCTGATTTTGCACTCTCCAGCTTTACCCCAGTGTGTCACTGTGTGACATCATTTTGATCCCATGTAAACAAGCCATTACCAGCCGTTTACCAAAATCGATTATATAGTGTTTGTGCGCACTAAAATTCATTAACCACTTCAGCCCCGGAAGGTTTTACCCCCCTAATGACCAGGCCATTTTTTGCGATACGGCACTGTGTTACTTTAATCGTCAATTGCACGGTCATGCATCACTGTATCCAAATAAAATTGATGTCCTTTTTTCCCACAAATAGAGATTTCTTTTGGTGGTATTTGATCACCTCTGCAGTTTTAAATTTTTTTGCGCTATAAAACAAAAAAAAAAAAAAAACAACAATATTTTTTTACTTTCTGCTATAAAACATATCCAATAAAATCAAATTTCTTTATCAATTTAGGCCAATATGTACTCTGCTTTATATTTTTGGTAAAAAAAATCCCAATAAGGGAATATTGATTTTTTTTTGGCGCAAAAGTTATAGGGTCTACAAACTATGGCATATTGTCATGGTCTTTTTATTTTATTTATTGTTTTTACTATTAAGTAATTGGAGAAAGACCGAGACACAGACACAACTGACAGACAGGGAGGAGGGGGTGGGGGGCAGAGATGAGAGCTGAGGGCAGGGCTGTGGATGACGCAGGGACGTACTCTGACCATGGTTGTCAGAGTACGTCTCTGCTCAGCAGCCCTGATTATCGTGGTCAGAGCACAGAGGAGATACAGGAAGTGGCAAGTTCAGGCCGTTTTTTCTTTTTTTACAGTTTAGAGGGGGGCAGATTACACTTTTAATCTGCTTTAAGGGGCCAGGATATCTGTTTTTTTTTTTTTTTTTTTGGGTTAACAAACACTAAGTGTGTTCATAGGGAGTGATTACCAACTGTGTGGGGCATGGATTGCCTGGAGGAAGAGAGACATCTGTGTTCCCAATTATGCAGAAATGAGCCTGATTTTGCACTTTCCAGCTTTAGTAAATAAACCCCATTGTGTACTTAAAAGTGGGGTATGCCTGTATTTAAAAAAAAATTCACACACACACACACATATATATAATTTTTAAATGTACATGTTACATTTTATATGCAAGTGTCAGAATTGGCACAGAGCTGAAGGAACTACAGGAAAAACAAACAAAAATACAACAACCTTGCAGCAGGACCTCCCGCGCTTTAATTGTTCATTATGTCTAGGGGCAGAGGATTAAAGTGTTTGTTACCCCAACACTTCATAGTACTGATATGTGCCTGCTGTACCATGTACTTGTAAGAGAAAGCATCCTGTTCTCTTTGTATTTCTTTCCTTATGTGAAATCCCTTGTATTCCTGTCAGTTCCCTTGCTTTCATATTAAAAACTGACCACACTAAGCAGGAGAGCATAACGTTCTGCTATGCTGGGAACTCAGTGTATTCTTCACCAATGATCAGACTTGTCCTGACCCCCCCTGAACAGCCATTCACTGGCAAACTGTGCTGCTGCTTCTCCTCCCCCCAGCTCTCATGCAGCTGAGAACAGAGGGGAGAGTATTTATAATGTTTTGTTTATATCTATACAAAAATGTTTTGCCTTTCATTTCTGGTTAAAACTGAATTGGCTGTTTTACAAGGTAATCGTTTCCAATCACTTTAACAGAGAAAATACTTAAAGTAGGACAGGCGGAAGGCAACCATAATGTACAAAGTAAAGTAATCCACAGGGGAAGCAATCAGGTTTTAATTCAGTCCTGGCATACACACTAAAAAGATTTATGGTTAGTTGCTTTAATATTTTCTGGTCGTATTAAGGCACATACCAACTTTTGTTCACATCTTCCCCACAAGAACTCCACTTAGGGAGCTTAGTTAAAATGAGATCTCTTAATTTTCATATATAACTTTTTAACCAACATACTTTAGTAATTGTCTCTAGTAGAAAGACTCATTTTGCTGGGCTTGTTTTGTCATTTTAAAGATGTTTCCTGACACATCCAGTTGGCTTTCCAGCTGTAGTATGACCTGGATATAGTAAACCCTTGAAAAACATGTTTAATAACAGCCTTTAGTACCCTTTCCCAAGCCAGTCACATCAATGCACTGGCCATTGTTCATGATGAGAGCCGACTTGGAGGGGATTCTTCCTGTACATCAATGGCATGAATTAACCAACCTTTTTTCAGCCTCTTTGTAACTCTTCTGCGTGTAATGGATGAGACCTTTCAGAAAATGTCCCTCTGCCATCTCAGGGAGTGACTGTATGAGCTCTTCTGACAGCTGTAAATAATAAATAGGATCAGAAAATGCACACAATGTAATTTTAACGGTCAACCTCTTTCTGCACCATAATATTCCCCAGCACAATGTACTGTGCTGGTAATCTGTTAATAAACCTCCTTCCTTTTACAACTCTCCACCCTCCCTTTTAAGACTCTTCAGTCACTGACTGTTCCTGTCCCCAACGACCAGGGCCCGGGACAAGGGGTGGGCAATTGCCCTGTGCACAGTGAAGCAAAGGGGAAAACATGGATGCAGGGTGGTACACCAATTCTATGGCATGTATTAATAGTGGGGGATGGGGGAGCAATTCTGAATCCTTGCCCTGGACAACCCTGTCCCGGTAATGCCAGCGACAGTAGGGAACTAATCATTATATTCGGTAAGGTGTTGACGCTATATAAATCCTATATAATAATTATAATGTGATATTGTCTGTCAGTTATGATGCAGTGATCACAAACAGGCAGGTGGTTTCACTGGCAAATAAACCTGCAGATGTCACTGCAGCCTGAAGGTGGCAACAGTGTCCATCTGTTTTATATTGTAATTGTAAAATACAATTAAAGAAAAAAAAATATAGAAAATAAAAGGTTTACACTTTTGCACATTTGTCAGCCATTGATAAAACAGAGCAGGGTTTTTATTAAACAGTGTATGCAATAAAAGCCTTATATGACCATACGTGGAACTTTAACTGAAAAGCTGAAATGTGCAAACAGGCAGGCTTTAAACTGCAAAAGAGATACACTGAGGTTGATTTACTAAAACTGGAGAGTGTAAAATCTGGTGCAGCTCTGCATATAAAACCAATTAGCTTGCATTTTTTTTTTCTCAAAGCTTAATTGAACAAGCTGAAGTTAGAAGCAGATTGGCTACCATGAACAGCTGCACCAGATTTTGCACTCTCCAGTTTTAGTAAATCAACCCCATTAGGTCTCTTCTGCAGTAAAGTATCCTTACCTGCCTGTCTACAATCCTTTATATAATCTAAACTGAGCTGCGCATGTGTAGTTCAGTGTACATTTTAGCACTGCTAGGAAAAATGTGCACCTGTGCTGGACTCAAGTCATTCCAGTGCGGTCAATCAAGGCTGATAAAGATCCCATACCCACAATATGACCTGGCAAAGAATTTGGTGGTCATGTGGATGTCACACTACTGGAGGGGAGGCAATTATAGATCTTCTTTCAGAGAATATATACAATTATTTAGCTGCGCAAATTGGTCATATAGTTATTACCAAGGTAACCAAGAAATGCTGATTCAGGTAAATTTGGCCTAAGCAGCGAAGCTTTAATGACCGCTGGTCACAAGAGGCTTAATAGTTCTGTTTTCATAGAACAAAGAAATAAAATGGGAAACACGCAATACAGTAATTGGCTTCCCATCGTGAAAAAGCATTTGAAGAATTGAAACTTGATTTGCAGTTTTTCACAAGCTGTGCTGCAAGTGTATACTGGAAAAATATTTCAATGCCACAAAATCAGCCTGAAAAAATAGTTTGAGGGAATATAGTACTAAGAACCAAGAATAGCCAGGACTTTTAATGGATTTTTATTTTACAAATGACCTTTCTTCTGTGGCACCACATGCAATATTTACACACATACAAAATCTCTAAAACGTTAGAGGTCATTCCTCTACCTCGGCATGTCATAGCGGTCAATAAGGGAGTAAGCACAGGCACCGTATGTTCCCCTGACTCCCATTCGAATGTACACAACCAAAAAAAAAAATCTGGTTTAAAAGGCAAATAAAATATATCTTCAGTTGCTCATATATTGAGCCATTTTTGTATTGTTTACCTTAAAGTAGATTCAGATACATGTCTCCCCTATTCACTCAGTCCCAGGTGTCGGCTCTCAGCTCACTTTAGACTCACATAATAAATGCCAAAAAGAATAAAGAAGCCACGCTCCAGATTAATAACCTTATGCTTGCTATTAAACAAATTCACTTGAGCTTAGTAAAACTACTCTACAACTAAGCCCTTATCGAGCAAAATGCATCAGAGAAGGGACTTGGGTGGATTGCTTATGCAAAAGGAACTTGTTTACTACAAATATATGGATTATTTATCTTGAATGTAGTTTCACCCTTATATTAGTTAGCTGTGCTTAAATGTAAAAAAAATTTGTAGCACACACCAATGCAGTTTGGCGTTGACTGAAGCAAAAAGACATAAGGCAAATGTCCTCGCTCTTGCATCAAGACCACATTAGGCAACACAGCCCAAATGCTGCTGGTGTGAGTAGGCCTTCAACAGATCAGCATTCCCATTGCTCTTTAGAGAGCACTGGACTGCTGGTGAGGAGGCGTGGTATCACCCCCTCACCACCTGGCTTTAACACCTTCAACCCCGCACTAGCGCTCTGCAACTACAAGCATTGCACGTGGTTGATCGTTGTCATCCACTTGAAGGGGTGGCATTCGGCAGGTGTTACTTCCAACGAAAGCAACTGGGGGCATCATTCCAGCCATGGCCACTGTCTGCACCTAAAGAGAGTGTTGCGGTTAGGGCTGTAAAAGCATGGCCAACACCCCGACCTCACGTGTGCACAAGCCCTTTGAGGGAAGTATGGACAATGTAATAGGTCTACAAGAGAAGATCACCTAGTCAAAATAAAAAAGAGAAGGCCACACTGCAAAAGTGGAAATGCCCGGAACCCCCAACAGTTGGTAAGTGGATAGCTGCGGTGAACAAAATTAACCTGATGGAACAATTAATGGCAAGGTTAAACAAAGTAGAATAAAAATAAAAAAAGGAGGAGCAGTTCAATAAAACCTGGTTTTATTGCCACTATTTCCAGTTCTCGCAAGTTTACAACTTCCTTTTGGTCTCTAAGATGAGTAACTGATTGTGCATACGTACCAAGTGCCCACTACTGTTTTTTTTTTCCCCCGTTTCACCCCTCTTTTCACCTTTTCCAAAGCCTTCTCTTCTTTATCTGCTGTTTCCTATAGAGTCTGTTCACGGTCTATTTTTGCTCACCCTGGCTTGCTTGCCATCTATCCTTTGTGATGACCTACTTTTCCTTATACCCCTTCACTAAGAACATACACTCGTACACCGGCCTCTGGGTTAGCCTATTGTTATATGCAGTTACACTTCCTTACCGAGTCCCGAAGTTCTCAGTTGCCCGTCAGGCATTGACCTTCGTATTTTGTACTTTATACCCAGGTCTTTATCGTCATTATATATTCCTGTAACAGTTTGGAATATTATACCCAAATTTGATGCAGGACTTTCTACAGTTTTGTTGGTGTGCAAAATAAAAAACTTTAAGTAAAAAAAAATAAAAAATAAAATGAAAGAAAGAAAGCAAGCAAGCAAGCAAGAAAGAAAGAGAGAGAAGGCCTACTTATGAGGAAAAGGCGGTCTTGCCCATGCAACCAATCTTGTCACAAAACAGCAAAGTTGTAAGAAATCTCCAAGATAATACTATTATAAACAGACAAGAAACACCCACCCCGCCAAGGCTGGATAAGAAACACCCCCGTCAAGGCTGGACAGAAACCCAGGGGGGTCAGCCCTGAAATTATCCTGAAGGGGACAACTGGGCAGCAAGCAGTTAGTCAGGAAGGCTAGCAAAAAGATTAGCTACACTTTTTTTTTTTTTTTCATTGAAACTGAAAAAAAGGCCTTCAACCTCTTAGGATACTTGCAAAAAATGGAGGAATATACCAAATAGGAGGAGTGGTTATACAGGGGATGGCTAACAACTTAGCTCAGTTTGCCAGTGTCCCAACCTCCTGTAGGCAGCAGTAAAACACAACTGTAATAGAACACCTGTGTCCCTCAATGAACGATAACAGAAAAAACACTTTTCTGTGCTTTTAAAATGGTGCAAATAATAAACCCAAAACAGCTGCTACACACATTATACACGCAAATACTTGTGCGACAGCATACAGAAACAATACACACTATGATTCATAAAGAAGTTTACAGTTTCAACGCACTATAAAACAAGAACAATGTAAAATATTTTATGTTACCTGCAACAGAATTGTATGGGAAGGTTTCAAGTTTTTTTTAGAGACAGTCACAGATGTTCTATGTGTGCACCCTCACCCACACATCGAGCCAGTGATTAATTTCTGCCCAAACGCAAGTTAAGATATCTGAATCAAGTGCAGCGATAGTGGCCGTGATACGCTGTTTCAGCTCTGCTAGATCAACAGGAAAGGGAGGGGCAAATACCTTGTCCTTAAGTACCCCCACAGGAAAAAGTCACAAGGTGTTAAGTCAAGACTTCTGGTTGGAGGTTCTTCAGGCTAAAATGCCATTGCACAACAGTTACAGATTTGGTTTTGCGTAATTCAAGAACACAAAACGCCTTTTCCACTGCAGACGTTGCCATTTTGACTGACTAGTCACCTGACACATAGGCCTACGTCACTTCCCTCAGTAGCGGGACACAAACTTTATGAGTACATCTACCCAACGGTTCGTAGTTGTGGTCCATGTCTTCCACTGTTACGGTTTTACATCACCTGGAAACTGTATACTTCTTTATGAATCACACTGTACTTTAAATTTCCATTTACAGTGTATCCAGAAAGCCCTCTTACAGTGTATCTTCATATTAATCCATCTATACATGCTTTCACTACACATCACCTATAACTGGAAAGGCACTAACCATTTCTTTTAACCTTTCTTTTGTGGAAAGGAAAAAGCACTTTATACATATACACACACAAATACAGTTCAGAGTATAGAGTGCAGTCCGTATAGTATATATAATACAGTGCAGAGTATTTAGTGCAGTCAGTATTGTGTGTGTGTGTGTATATATATATATATATATATATATATATATATATATATATATATATATATATATATATATATATATATATATATATATATATATATATATATATACAGTGGAAAATATAAAGTGCAGTCAGTGTAGTATATATAATACATTGCAGGGTATATAGTGCAGTGCAGGAGTATATAATGCAGTGTATTGAAGGAAAAAAAATATGTCCCTTTGGGTCTGGCATAGAGATTTTAAAAAGGGGAAAGCCATGCTAAAATGTTTAAAAAAAAATTTGGCGTGGGATACCCCCCCACCAAAATCCATACCCGAACAAGCAGCCTGGCAGGCAAGGAAAGGGGGAGGGGGATGAGCGAGCGCCCCCCCCTCCTGAACCATACCAGGCTGCTTGCCCTCAACATGGGGAGGGTGCTTTGGGGTGCACTCCAAGGCACCTTGTCCCCATGTTGATGGGGACAAGAGCCTCTTCCCGGCAACCCTGGCCGGTGGTTGTCTGGGTCTGCGGGCGGAGGGCTTATCAGACTCTGGAAGCCCCCTTTAAACAAGAGGGCCCCCAGATCCTGCTCCGTGAATGGGTATCAGGTACATTGTACCCATTCACCAAAAATAAATAAAAAAACGTGTCAAAGAGTAAAAACCACAACAGACCGTTTTTGACAATTCCTTTATTAAAAAAAAAAAAAAAAAATGTCCCGCGATGTCCATCCACCTTCAATCACGCCACCCGATGGACCCGAAAAATAGAAAAAACGGCTCTTATATAGGCAAGGGCTGGGCCACCCACTGACGTAACCAGATGACCCCGCCCCCTTGGGGGCGGCGTGATTGAAGATGGATGGACATCGCGGGACACTTTTTTTCTTTTTTAATAAAGGAATTGTCAACAAACCCGCTCCCCCCCCCTCCCCCGGTATCCTGACCTCCAGGCTGCATGCTCGAATAAGGGTCTGCTATGGATTTTTTTTTGTAGTGGAGTTCCCCTTAATATCCATACCAGACCCGAAGGGGGGCACTAAGGGGGGTGGGGGTGCCCTACGCCATTTTTTCCTTGATTTTTCATCTAAATTGCTGTGAGCCGGCGCTATATCACCGAAATGTCATTATTGCTGCGACACTGTTCTATACATCGCACAGATGTGCCTTTAAAATTAGCACTTTTGATTTTTCATGTTCGTGTCCCATAGACTTTAATAGGGTTTGCATGTTTGCTAGAACTTTTTGCCCGTTCACCAGGGGTGTTCAGCCCATCCCTAACCAATATTAATCAAAAACAGTCCAGCCCACATAGCTCTACTTTCTTGCACTTGTCTGCTGACCAACCCTAGCTGCAGCTTACATAGGCTCTGCCCTCCGGCTATATGACAGGTGTCACCCCAAAGCATTTTGTCACAGTTCAAATGGGACATCTGAAGAAACATTGTCTCTGTATGCTGTCACACATGTTTCACTGCATGGGTGGACATTATGTACGGGAACTACAATATTTCCAAATTTTCAGAACGTCAGCTATGGCAGGTTATCTTTTTTTCTCTCAGTACAGTCAACTAGTCAAACTAGTCAAAAGAGAAATAAGCAAGCAAAATTTTTTACATGATTACCAAAAAATATACTGAAAAGACCTTAACCTTAGTACACAAAAGTGTGTATTCCAAGTCATTGACATAAACACACAGTCAAACTAGTTTTGACAAGTAGTCTGGTTTATGAATTGCATTAACTAAACAGGAAACCTACCTTGGATGCTTGTTCCAAAAAACCCTTCTTTAAATACACCTTGCCTTTCAGGGCAATGAGAGCCGGGTAACTGTTCTTATTAGAAATCTAGAGGAAATAAATATTTGTTTAGGAGTTTTCAGTTTACCTGTAGATTTAATCTTACCCCCCTTGTTAAATAAAAATAAATGTGTCACAGCTTTCAAGCTATCACTCCCAAACTATTGCTGCACCTAAAACCCTCGGGAGTATTACAGGCAGCTAAACAGAGGAGCTTCCCTTCTTTAATTTTTTTCCCCCAGTATTTAGAAACAAACACCACAATGAATATAATATGGTCTTGCACACACAAACAATGCATCAGCATTTTAGATTTAAAAAAAAATTATCACTGGTATATAATTACTGATATCTCCTTCAAAACCACTGTAAAAAAAAAAAAAAAAAAAAAAAATAACAAACATGTTATATTTACGTGCAGTGGTTTTTGCACAGGGCAGCCCAGATCCTCCTCTTCTCGGGTCCCTCTTCGGTGTTCCTGACCCCTCCCTCCTGTCGAGTGGCCCCACAGCAAGCAGCTTGCTGTGGGGGCACCCAAGCAGCAGCTCCGTGTATCTGATCAGACACTGAGCTGCCGGTCTGCTCCGCCCCCTCTCTCTCCTGATTGGCTAACTGACGGACAGCACCGCTTCTGTGTCTCAGTCAATCAGGAGGGAGCGTCACAGACGGCCGAGGCACTCATGCACATCGCTGGATAGAGATGGGGCTCAGGTAAGTAATTGGGGGGCTGAGGGAGGCTGCTACACACAGAAGTTTTTTTATCCTAATGCATTAAGATTAAAAACCTTCTGCCTTTACAGGCACTTTAAGTTTCCTATTCATCTTCTGTATATCATACAATTTTCTACAATGCATTTTATTTCCTTATTATCCCAGATAAAGAACAAGATTTCACTAATACGACAAGAAGAATGGGATGTAAAGAATAAAAGGATTTGTTCTTGGAGGATCGAATGATTACATTCCAAACCTGAAAACTAGAAGGGCCGCAAGCCCTCTAAAAGAGAATAAGCCATGAGGTCTGCAGTGTGTTCATACCCAAAGTAGTTTACCCACCTGCTCAAGAGTTTTCAGGATCTCTTCAGGATCACAGTACTCCAGCATTGCTTCAGCTTTCAGCTGCAGAGCGATATTTTTACATTCAGAATCTCTGGATGATAAGTTATCATGAGACAGAGCCTTGATAACTGAATGAAGAGAGAAAACAAAATTCCTATTGTAAGTAAATGCAAAAAAAAAAAAAAGAAGAGCAGAACACCAGTATTATAAAACAGTATGCTAAAAACATCTTTACCTTTTTCACAGGACAGAACAGCCTCTTCATATCTGTGCAATTTCTTCTGAGCCTGGGCCAGAAAGAACCACGCATGGGGGCATGAACTCACTTTATGTACTCCTACAAAGCAACAGGTTTAAAAAAGGATAATAGCCAGGGTAGATTTACAGCAACAAATAAATGTTTTCTGCATGTCTAAACCAGCTGAACATACAAACATGTATTTTATCAGGGGATACAGAATACCTGGATGAGAAGCGATCGTTTTTATGCTTGCAAAACAAAAAAAAAAAAAAGACTTATCCAGTGAAACTGCAGACCAGTGTGTTTTCTGGTTTACACACCTTTTACTTATTGAGCCCATAGCAGCCTTTTCTGCCACACAGGGGCAAAAGAGGGTGGTTGCACAATGTCAAGTCATGTGAAATGAGCGCCATGCAGTCTCAGCCAGAAGCTACCATATCTGTCTGCATGAGAGTCTAAATAAAAACTCAACTAAAAAGTGGACTTTAGCATGTTTATAATGCATATTTGATAATATTAGCAGTTTACTGGTAGAATTTACTTGCCGCCTAAAGATGCTCTTTGGAAATGTGAAAAGAAAAAAAAAAAAAAAAAAAAAAAAAAACAGTATATGCATTGTCAACAGAAATCATTCTCCCTTTGTTTTGCTACCATATACTTTGTGACGAGTTATTCTGTCGAGCTAAAGCTGGCCACAGATGAATAGAATTTCTAGCGAAAATTGTTAGGAAAATTTATACAAAAATTCTCCAAACATTTATTTGTCATTCAAAAGAGATGTTGTTTGCTTTTAACATTTGAAATTAATGCACTTTAACAAATGAAAACCACATACACTGTTAGAAATTAAACACAGTGTAAGAAAAAGAGAACATTTTTTGCATCCTGCTCCTTCAAATCTTCTCGTCACAGAGGTCAAAAACATTCATTTGACCCACCAATAATTAGAAAAACAAAAAAGATTTTTGTTCGAAAAATTCTACCCATCTATGACCAGCTTAAATAAAATACAGCAACATTTTTACATCGCAGTTTCTACATAGTACAGTGATACCTCGGTTCACAAACTTAATTCATTCCACGATTCTGGTTGCGAACCGAATTGGTCACGAACCGAGGCAAATTTTCCCTTAGGGTTCAATGTAAATCAGGTTAATCCATTCTGAACTTGTTTTGTTTTGTTTTTGAACCACAAAAATATGAAACAAAGTACAGTACAGTATGGAGAGAGCGAACACTAACACTAACCTTGCTTGAGAGGACTTCTGGTGTGGAGGAAGGTGGTTATTGTTCGGAGGGAGAGTCCCCCTCCATAAGGACATTGGGGAGATCTCCTTCAGGGGTTTCCTCTCTTCTTTGTCTCTCATTCTTGTCACCTGCATTACCACTCTGCACATTCTTGTCACCTGCATTACCACTCTGCACATTCTTGGCCCCATGCATTACCACTCTACACATTCTTGGCCCCATGCATTACCACTCTACACATTCTTGGCCCCATGCATTACCACTCTGCACACATTCTTGTCACCTGCATTACTGCGCCTCACTTTCTTCTTACCACCGTGCTTGCTCTGAATTTTCTTTGGAGCCATACTGGATGTCCGGTACAGTACAGCATGTGATAAAAAGCACACCAAATAAACTTTACAGTAAGTGTGCACAGGGATGTATAGTACTGTACAGTATGTGCTAAAAATCACACAAAAAAGCTTCTCAAAACTGTCTTCACAGTACATTTTCAGTGTCTCTCTGTGACCGCAATCTCACCTACAGGAAGTAGAGGCCACATGTCAGAGCAGGGAAGATGGCCGCGGCTCGTGTTTGTGAACCAAAGCGAAGTTCGCGTACCAAAGAAAATTTTGGTGAACTCTTCTGTTCGCAAACCGAGTTGTTCATGAACAGAAGCATTCGGGACCAAGGTATCACTGTATATAATTGATCTATATATAAGGAAAGGATATAAACGTGTATTTTACCTTTACACAATTTCTCTACTGCCAGATCATACTTTTTATCATGCAGAGCTGTGATTCCCATTCCAATGAGGCCCGGTCCGTTGTCACCATCCAACTGCATAAGCCTTTTGTAACACTGGACAGCTTCTTCGCTAATGTCTCCTGTGGCAAAGCAACATGTACTGTGATTATAATTTCATATCAACTTTTAGACCCCTGTAATCTTTCAATATAATAAAAGAATGCAAATCAAATACACAAAAATAAAGAAAAGCATTATAAGCAATTGTTACCAATGTTAAAAGCTGGCTAAGGGCAGATAAGAATAATGATTTACAGTCCCTAAGATAATTACAATAAAAAAATAAAGAAAAAGCTATCAAAACTGCGTTAATTCCAAATAAATTATGAAGAACTGTTTTAGTGGGTAAGATGCGTAGGGGAGAAGTGTGGAGTGTATATCGATGGGCATATGTGTAGGAGAGGAGTGCGAAGGGTATTATGGTGGACAGTATAGAGAAGTATGGCGAGTAAGAGAGTGGAGGTATGTGCAGGAAGGAAGTGTGGAGGGTATTACAGTGGACCGTATGTGCAGGAGAGGAGTGTGAAGGGTAATGCAGTTGACAGTATGCTCAGGGGAGGGATTTGTACAGTATTGCAGTGTACCATATGTGCAGGAGAGTAATGTGAAGGGTTATACAGTAAACAGTATGTGCAGGAGAGGAGTTTGGATGGTATTGCAGTGGACCGTACATACAGGAGAGGTGCGTGGAGGGTTTTAGAGTGGACAGTACATCCAGGTGAGGTGCACAAGCAGTAATGCAGAGAACAGTATGTGCAGGACAGAAGAAACTAAGGTATTATAGTGGACAATATGTGCAGGAGAGGAGTGCAGGAGGTATAAAAGGCAGGCAGTATGTACAGGAGGAGGAGTGCAGTGGTATGACAGTGGGCATCATATGCAGGAGAGGACTACAAAGCATATGTAGTATGCACAGGAGAGGAATGCGGAGGGTATGACGATGAGCAGTATGTGCAGGAGAGGAATGTAAAAAGTTTAACAGAGTGCAGAATTGGAGTGGGGAGGGTATGAAGCAGAGTAGTATGTGAAGGTGAGGAGTGAGGATAGTAAGAAGGTGTAGGAGTACAGTGCACAGGTTAGGCGCAATCAGATTGTTTTGTGCTACCAACGCTAGGTTTTTCGGTTGACTAAGACTCTAGAGGAAAATGGGGGGTGGTGAAGAAAGCTGGGAGGGATTTTATATTTTATTAGACGATGGACAGTATGTCAAGGGACTGTGCAGGGGTACACTGTTACTCTGGGGACTGTGGCGAGTTGGGCAGGTTGAGGAAGTATGCCTATCAGCAAAGAGGGGATGGATATGTGCGGAGGGAGAGGGATCTGGGTTGTCAACAGAGGGGTGTGAGGTGGTTACTTCTAAAAGAGATGTGTTCAGGCAGAGACAGGCGCATGTTGTAGGTGTTCTGACTCAGAAGGATGTGTGCTGGGGCAGGTAAGTTGGTGGGGGGTTTGCAAGATGGTTTAGAAGGGGAAATTGTATAGGAGAGCCATGCTGAATTGCATGAGGAGGAGTGTTCAGAGTCTGAAGTCTGCCACTTGCAAGTCTGTAGCAGGCATTGGTTCAGTGTGCTGACATTTTTGCCCCTCTGGGACCGAGGCATCGTGTTAGGAGTTCATCTGTTTCTTTTCCTCTAATGGCAAAATGGAAAAAGGACTTTTTTTATTTTATTTAGGCTACTTTCACACTGGGGCAGTGAAAGCGTCGGCGGTCAAGTGGCGCTAGTTTTAGTGGCGCTTTTCGCCTGCTAGCGGCCAAAGAAGGGGTTAATAGCGCCATCAAACCGCCGCTGCAATTTGGCACCGCTGCCCATTGATGTCAATGGGCAGGGCGTTTTAGGAGCGGTGTATACACTGCTCCTAAACTGCCCCAAAGATGTTGCTTGCAGGATTTTTTTTTTTTTTTTAAACGTGGAGTGACAGGAGAGGCAATTTACAGGTGCGATTTTTAGCGCTAAAATTCCTGTAAAGCGCCTCAATGTGAAAGTAGCCTAAAAATAAGGATTTTCCAAAGTTTCCATCTAATTTACTGCCAATTTTAGTAGTTTGCACACCCGATCTGATTATCTTGTGCTAGAGAAATAGGCATGAGGTAATATACTAAATGGTCCAGTGCTATGATATTTTATTTCATGTGATGAAGGGTAAGTATCTGGTAGTCAGCACTAAGGCAGAACAGTTAAAGACTTTTCTATCTAATTTTCTATCTTTGTGTCTGGATTGTCTGTAATTACTAGTAGTACTGCACAACGCTATAAAGGATCACTTTGTACACCATGTTTCGCTGGGCGAGTGGAAAATAACATGCACATGGATATCATCATCAGCCATTTAAAACCCGATTACAACAGCAAACCTCAGTATATAGGTCACATTGATGAATACTGGGGATGATTATACATGAAAAGAACTAGAGGAAAGCTGAGAAGTCACTTACGGCCTCCAATCAGGTTATAGCTGTCATATTTATAGTCCAGATGACAAAATGTAACGTAATATCTATATAATTTACAAGCCACTGTTTAATATAAATATTTCAAATATATTATTGTCTTCTTTTCATACCTCTGCTCACCCTCTCACAGACATCTACACTAAGAAATGGGAGAAGCTCCAGGACAGACCTTATATTTACTGTGCTTAAAAGACAGAACATATCATGTAATTAACGTAATGATAGACCTGCCCAGCTATAGCATATACTGTATATTTGGGTCCCCTCCTTCACATCTTTCTGTTCTGGTGTATTACATTAACGTTCTGATCTTTAAAAAGTTTGTTTAGACCAAACTGGTAGATACTGCATCATAAAAAACAGATTTATTTGGTGTAGGTCTGTTCAGATTTGTTTGTGGGGGTGACAGCCACATACTGAATCTTCTCTTACATCGTGTGTTGAGCTTCACAAATTATATTTAGGTTTTAGTAGATAGAGACAATTAGCACTTTTGTTGTTATTATTATTATTATAATAGAGGATTTATATAGTGCCAACAGTTTGCTCAGTGCTTTACAAAAATGAAGGCAGGCATTACAGTTACAATACAATTTGGTACCAGAGAAATCAGAGGGCTCTGCTCGTTAGAGCTTACAATCTAAGAGGGAGGGTCAAGTGATTTAAAAAAAAAAAAAAAAACATTTTAGACTTTCCTTCACTTTCTATTCAAGTAACAAATGCGACCATAAGTTGAGGGGGGGGGGGGGGGGGGGGGAAATCGGTTGGGATTTGGGACAAAGCACAAAAACTGCTATATTATCTAACCCAGGGCTGCCCAACCTTTTGGGGAGCGAGGGCCACTTTAGCGACTTGGTAACTGATCGCAGGTCACAATGAGCGTAAAGGGCGGATGGCAGGTCTGTGTCCACTCTGCATATGTAGGTCAGACACAGACACAGTCCGCTCTACCCTAAGGGCCCTCCGATCCGCCCAGACAGATCCCCTTCTGTTTTTTTAAGCAGATCGCATTGTAGATAGGTGGGTGTAAATGGACACGAGTCTGTTTACACCTGCCGCTCTATAGAGGTGAATGGAGAGTCCGTTTGAGTCCACCCTGAAATACAGACAGGCGAACCCGATCGGACCGATCATGTGAAAGGGGCCTAAGGCTGCTTTCACACTAATGCACAGTAGTTTACCTGCACCTCAACTGACCTCAGTCTTCAGTTCATCCTCAGGATTTCTGCAGCTGGCTGCTGCTGTCCCCCAGGTGGTTAAGGCTGGTGGCTGCCGCTGGCTGTCCTCCAGGCCTGGTAATGCCGATGGGTACTGCTGACGGGCTAGTACTGCTGGCTGGTACTGGTGGTACTGGTTCTGCTGGCTGGTACTGCTGGCGGGTACTGGAGGGTACAGTTACTGCTGGCGGGTACTGGTACTGCTGGCGAGTACTGGTACTGTTACTGGTGGTGGGTACTGGTACTACTGACTGGTACGGCTGGTGGGTACTGTTATTGCTGGCTGGTACTGTTACTGGTGGTGGGTACTGGTACTGCTAGCAAATACTGGTACTGGCGGATACTGCTGGTGGGAACTGGTACTGCTGGCGGGTACTGGTACTGCTGACTGGTGCGGCTGGCTGGTCCTTCTAGAGGGTACTGTTACTGCTGGCTGGTACTGTTACTGGTGGCGGGTACTGGTGGCGGGTACTGCTACTGCTGGCGGGTGATGCACTGATGACTGCTACTGATGGCTGCTGTCCTAGATCGTGGGGATGACTGGTACTGCTGGCACTGATGACTGGTACTGCTGGCTGCTACTGATGGCTGCTGTCCTAGATCGTGGGGATGACTGGTACTGCTGGCACTGATGACTGGTACTGCTGGCTGCTACTGATGGCTGCTGTCCTAGATTGCGGGGTCCCGTGGCCCGACCCGCGATCCCCGACGATCAGTGTGACAGAAGTATGCAGCATCTGCTGTAAAGAGCAGAGCCGATGCTTTCTGTCACAGGCGGAGTACATTTAGTAGTGAGGAAGCTGGCGCTATACAGGAAGCATCGGCTCTGCTTCTTTTAGCGGCAGCTCAGTTCTTAGCGCTGATGCTCAGAGATGGCGGGTTGGGAACCCGCGATCTGGGCTTGCCGACCGCCATCTCAGAGCAAGACGTGGCGGGCCACATCAGAGGGTGCCGCGGGCCAGCGGTTGGGGACCTCTGATCTAACCTTTATCATATCGTTTAACAAGCACTTGTATGAAAACTGTGCTGGGATGAATATGTATGATCCTTGCCTGTTCATTATGCTAATAAGTTGTAATGTTACATAATGCATACACATTCCAGGTCAGTAAGTCAAAGTACAATGTAAATTGCATATCCAGAAGACAGTGAAAACAATCCTAAGACATATTTTCTGCAGATTTCCCTTTATACGTTTAGTGCTTATTGTGTAGGAAGCACATGGAAAGCTAGTCCAGATGTCAGTTATTTGCACCACGGCATGTGCTCAAAGCTGGTCCAATCAGGCCTAATTTTGCTACTGATGTGGTTAAAGAGGAATAAACTGTCTTCACATGATCACACGCTTAAAGAAGAAACGTGAGAGAGAAACAGAGACTAAGTGGTGGCAGACTTTTATGTGAAAAAAAAAACTGCCTGTACAAGGAAAATAAATGCTTTTGAGGCTACCATTGCAAATGGACAGGGAATGAAAGGCTGTTATTACAAAATATACTGGAACCAACTGCAAGCATAGAGACCAATTTATTAAAAAGGTACCTGATCAATTAGTCCAGTAATTGCCACACATTTGTGCTTGGATCTTATCTAAGGCTCGGTTCACACTGCCGCAACTTAGGATCCGACTTCTGAGACCCCAAGTCGCATGACATGTGAAATTCCATGTTAGTCAATGAGAGCCGTCTTAATTAGCCCTACTGAGGTCGTTCTGACTAGAAAAGGTTCCTGAACTACTTCTAGGAGACTTCTATCTGACTTGTTCCCATAGACTTTAACGGAAGTCCCCTCCAAGTCAGATCCTCCTCTATATTTGATATAATTTGAATCCGACATTACAGAAAGACTACCCAAGCATTCCCAAAGTTGCTTCTAAAGTCACATCAAAGTGGTACTTAAGTCGCCAGCAAATTACTGGGAAGTCGCACTGTAAAGGCCTCGTTCACACCATGGTGCAGGGTTGTCAGTTTTTCTACACGCGTTTTGAAAGGGCTCCAAAAAAAAACAAAAACAAACAAACAATGGTTCTTTATGTGCCCTGTTCACACTACAACTTGCAAATTTGTTCTGTGCAGAAATCTAACGTGTATGCAGTTTTCTGCATGAAAAAAAAAAAAAAAAACTGACATGAAATCAACATGCATAAAAACCTCACTGAAACGCACATAAATACCGATGTAAACTGATGTGAAACTGATGCAAACTGATGCCTCTGCAAGTGAAATCTGAGTGGTTTTCCCATCAGTTTTCATGCACATGTGGTGTGAATGAGCCCTTAGTCGCCTGACTTTCAGGTCAAGTTTTCCCATGCTCACCGAACATATTCACCTGGAGTGAGTAGCGTTTGTTTCCAGTTACTGCACAGCTGGAACCATTCATCAATGCGCAACTATTAGCAACATCCATGATATTTTTATCAGGGCAAATGTTGAAGCCGCCATATAGAGGACCAGTGGGCGCTCTTTTTCGATAGATAGATATCTATATCTAGTGGGTCCTCTTTATATTCACTCCCACTTATATACCATTGCACACATTTAATGCCTTAAAAATTAAAATGTTGGCCTAATATTGCAGTGGTTCTCAACCTCAGTCCTCAAGTACCCACAACGGGCCATGTTTTGGGAACTTCCCTTAGATAAAATAGATATTATTAATACCATGTCATTGATATTGATTTAATGCAGCTGTTCAAAGTAAAGGAAAGCATGACCCGTTGGGGGTACTTGAGTACCCCCGCTTTACATCCACTGAACAGTTATGCTATAGTAATTTATTATCTTCACAGCACAAAGTCAGAAATCTGGGAAACCAAAAGGAACAAAAGTTTGCCTACCGGATTTAATGAGGTGTAAGCCAAGTACTTCCAGAGGATAGGTGAGGGTAGGGTAGGCTGTCATCATGTTGTTACAGATCTCTTTTAGCTTTGCTTCTTCATGTGGAAGCTGGTAACAAAAAGAAAAACAAAAAAAAAATATTGCGTTTTTTTCCACTGCAAGACTTGAGGCTATACAAGGTACAAAGTATAAGCCAAATATGGATCGTTTATACCCATTTTATTATCTTCGAATAAATGTATGACATACACATGACTTTACCCAGAATTTTTACGAGCATGCTTATTGCTTATATCAGTGGTGCCCAACATGCAGACCACCACCTATTAGGCACCAGAGAGCAGCAGCGTGGCAGTGGGTGCCAGAGGCTGGAAAGCTCTGAGTTCTACCACAGAGGAAGACTTTACTCTGAGACGTAATGGAGTAGTTACTGCCCACAGCACAAGTAAAGTCCTGGCCTCAAGGAGAGAGAGTGGCACGGGAGTTTGTGATCAAGTAACTGATCACCAATGCTAGTGGGTTGAATTTTAATGCCACTGACCACTAATGTGCGGGTGGGGGAGAGGGTTAGGAAAAACTGTACAATGCAGAAAGGGGGAGGTGGGGATATGTGGAGATGTGGGAGGGATGCAAGCAGCACTGCAACTAAGCATAACTGGGGGGTGTAAATAGCACTGCAACTACCCACCAATGTAAGGAGGAGATTATTAGTATTGCACTATCGCTGGTGGTTAATAATGCAGACATATGCTGGGGTTTTGACTGCGGCCCCTAACACCAAAGCTAGGGGTTTTAATTGTGGCCGTCGACACCAGTGCTGTGGGATACTATTACTGCTAATGATGGGGCTTATTTTATTCCCACTTCCTCTTCAGTGTGTATTGCAATAATTTGATGCAATGCACTTCAACACACAAAAATGTGAGGCTATTGTGCAGCCCTCTTGAAGTGTCCAGTGCTGCGCTTGAGAATTCTGTAATTTTTACCACTACTGTGCTACACAGTTCAGAAATGGTGATGTTTTTGGGATTTATCCAATTCATGAAAGGATCAATGTAAACTGAACACAATGTATACCTAGGACAATTACAAAGTGTACCCAAGATATTTCAGTATGTAGTAAGCCTAGCCCAGGGCCTCAAATTTGGATTTGCCTATAGAACAACCACTGGGAGCTACTCAGAAGCTATTACTTTAGCCAATTGCTGTCAATTATTTATTTTTCATACACATTAAAATCAGCATTTTTTGCAAGGAAATTACTTAGAAATTTCTGAAAGCAGAGGCCCTGGAGAATAAAAATGTTTTTTTTTTTTAATGTCACAGGTTTTAGCGCAGCAAATTTATCAAATGCAAATTTTCAGGAAAAAAATACACTAAACTTTATTTAAGTGCACACAAACAATACAATACCCAAGGTTTTTGGTAAAATATAAAACATGAAAAACATTCCCATATTTGTACTTACAAATGAAAGTACACTCTATGTTGCATTTTATCTTTGATAATAAACACTTTACAAAACTAAACAAAAAAAATTGATGTTGCATCCAGTAAATACAATGAATATAAAAAGTTTACACACCCCTGTTAAAATGTCAGGCCTCTGTGGTGTAAAAAAATAAAAATCAGACAAGGAAAAATCATTTCTGAAATGTCTCCACCTTTAATGTGACCTATAAACTGTACAACTCAATTGAAAAACAAACTGAAATCTTTTAGGGGGGTAAAAATAAGAAAAATAAAATAACGGGGTTGCATAAATATGCACACCCTCTCATAACTGGGGATGTAGCTGTGTTCAGAAATAAGCAATCATATTCGAAACTCATGTAAAATGTAAAATTCGTCCAACTAACCCCAAATACAATTCAGCTGTTCTAGTAGGTCTTTCCTGACATTTTCTAAAATCACATCCTACAGCAAAAGCCATGGTCCGCAGAGAGCTTCCAAAGCATTAGAGGGATGTCATTGTTAAAAGGTATCAGTCAGGAGAAGGGTACAAAAGAATTTCCAAAGCATCAGATATACCATGGAACACAGTGAAGACAGTCATCATCAAGTGGAGCAAATATGGCACAACAGTGACATTACCAAGAACTGGACGTCCCTCCAAAATTGATGAAAAGACGAGAAGAAAACTGGTCAGGGAGGCTGCCAAGAGGCCTACAGCAACATTAAAGGAGCTGCAGGAATATCTGGCAAGTACTGGCTGTGTGGTACATGTGACAACAATCTCCCGTATTCTTCATATGTCTGGGCAATGGGGTAGAGTGGCAAGACGGAAGCCTTTTCTTACCAAGAAAACCATCCAAGCCTGGCTAAATTTTGCAAACACACATCTGAGAATTCCAAAAGCATGTGGGAAAATGTGTTATGGTCTGATGAAACCAAGGTTAAACTTTTTGGCCATAAATCCAAAAGATATGTTTGGCGCAAAAACAACACTGCACATCACCAAAAGATCATCATACCCACAGTGAAGCATGGTGGTGACAGCATCATGTTTTGGGTCTGTTTTTCTTCAGCTGGAACAGGGGCCTTAGTCAAGAAAGAGTGAATTGTGAACAGTTCCAAATACCAGTCAATATTGGCACAAAACCTTCAGGCTTCTGCTAGAAAGCTGAACATGAAGAGGAACCTCATCTTTCAGCATGACAATGACCCAAAGCATACATCCGAATGAAAATCTGTGGGGTGATCTCAAGAGGGCTGTGCAGATTTGGAGTGTTTTTGCAAAGAAGAGTGGAAATGTTGCCAAGTCAAGATGTGCCATGCTGATAGACTCATACCCAAAATACTGATGAGTGATGTAATAAAATCAAAAAAGGTGCTTCAACAAAAGTATTAGTTTAAGGGTGTGCACACTTATGCAACCATATTATTTTTACTTCCCTCCACCTAAAAGAGTTTGTTGTTCAACTGAGTTGTACAGTTTATAGGTCACATTAAAAAGGTAGAAAAAGTTCTGAAAAGATTTATCTTTGTCTCATTTTTTTACATCACAGAAACCCAACATTTTAACAGGGGTGTGTAGACTTTTTATATCTACTGTAGATACCAAACATGTAAAGACTGAAAAGTATACAAGCCTGTGAAATGGCAACAAATTACAGTACCTAAAATGATTTATAGGAGACACTTTAAAAGCCTTTACAGTTTATCTGTGTAGAGTTATTCACGAATGATGGTCCTAGAATTATTGCTTTCACTCTGACTTTCACAGAGAGACCACACATGTATGGTGCAAACACTGTTTACTGTTGTACATGTGCTGGACCGAGAATAAATATATACACAGTATCTCACAAAAGTGAGTACACCCCTCACATTTTTGTAAATATTTTATTATATCTTTTCATGTGACAACACTGAAGAAATTACACTTTGCTACAATGTAAAGTAGTGAGTGTACAGCTTGTATAACAGTATAAACTTGCTGTCCTCCCAAAATATCTCAACACACAGCCATTAATGTCTAAACTGCTGGCAACAAAAGTGAGTACTGATCAGTGGCTGTAAGAAATATCAAGACTTCAGCTGCAGCCACAAACTTGTTTTGAATAAAATTTGTATCACCACAGAGTGGTACTGTGGATACGGAAATTTGGTATATAAATGCCACGTCCCAATAAATTGGATTTTTAGAAAATAGGTTTGTGGATGATGGACTTTATAGGCATAACACAAGTATATATTAAAAAAGAATATTACAAAAATAGAAATAGGACAATTGCATAGAATTTCATCATGTATTCACAAAAATTGCCTTTAAAGCATAAACAGCACACCACCTACATACATATACAATGTTTGTCGAAAAATGGAGGACCAAATAGATCACTGTCCAATATTGGTAAAAAGAACGAAAAAGGCGGTGGGTCATAATATAGCTCAGGAGCTTATGGCGTATTCTATGAATAAAAAAATGTGCAATTAAAATCATCACATTTGTTCAACATTATCATCACAAACTTGTTTTACCACTTTCTGACTGAAGGTTTTCTACATTCGGCAAAAGTGGTTAAGGATGTCCATCTCAGCTCAATTGGATCCTCTGATTTTCAATGAAACATGATGAAATGAAATCAAGTCATCAAATCACATATATAATGCTCTAGAATAGACATATAAAATGTACCTTAGACAAGCAGAGAACAAAGTCCTGATAAAGTGCACGGTGCTCTTCTCCTGGTACCTCTTCCAGGAAGGAAATTGCATTTTCAAAGGCATTTAAGAGCTAGAATAAAATAGGGTTACATATTATCTCAATGAAAGCAGTTGAAAAATAAAGTACATTTGCTAAATAACTATGTGCAATTTATTTAAAATTGTACATTGTGTACTCTTACAATACACCATAAAAACACCCAGGGGAATCCTCAAAATAAAATAAAACATGCTACAAATAATTGTAAAGATGTGGCAGGCTTTGTGCGTGCACCTTTCCGCAAAAGAAAAGCCCACAATTTTTTCAGAAAAATCTTGAAACTGACAAGTAATTGGCATACATCATTGTTTATTCTGTATTTAATGAAAACAAAAAATATATACATCAGTCTTTGCTTTTAATTCAAGAGAATATTTTAAACAATAAATCTCTACAAAAGGTAATGTTCCTACTACACAGTTGTCACCAATACAGGTTTACCCATTGGCTAGTTTGAATTTCTCATTGCTTTCAGTTTCTGTGACAAAGCTTACCAAGACGAATGGAGAGGGTGAAACTCCCCAGCAAGGACACAGGCGGCAATAAAAAATGTCAGAAGGTATCATTTCAATACTCTATCTAGAAGTAAATAAAAAATAAAAATAAAACACACTTGTTTACCAAGTGCTACTGCGGAAAAAAAAAAAAAAAGACTACCGTATATACTCGAGTATTAGCCGAGTTTTTCAGCACATTTTTTTGTGCTGAAAGTGCCCCCCTCGGCTTATACTCGAGTCAAGCACTTTTCTGCAGCAGAAAATAACATTTTCCGACACAACTTTGGGGCCCTGCATCTCGGGGCCACTTGATGCTAGGAACTACAACATATCCAAATTTGGGGTTTCTAGCACCAAGTGTCCCCGAGATACGGGGCCCCAAAGTCGGTTCGGAAAATGTCATTCTCTGCTGCAGAAAAGAGCTTGACATTTTCCGACCCGATTTTGGGGCCCCATATCTCGGGGCCACTTGGTGCTAGGAACCCCAAATTTGGTGTGCAAACCCAGTGGAACTAGCAATACAACATATCCAAATTCCTAGCACCAAGTGGCCCCGAGATACAGGGCCCCAAAAATCGGTCAACTGTGTCCATCTGCAGCAATGTCATTTCGGGACCCTTTGGGTCCAGAGACCCCACATTTTGGCTGCAGATAGGGGGCATCTAGGAACCAGTAACTACCAAGTTTGAGGTTTGGGGGACCTATGGCTGCAAATGGGCACAGTGAGGCATGCAAATGGGAAATGGTTGATCCTCTTTTACACTTACAGTAGCTGCGCATTTCTCACTCGAGTCAATCGGTTTTCCCATTTTTTGGTGGTAAAATTAGGTGCCTCGGCTTATATTCGAGTATATATGGTATTCTCTTTAATCCTTCATTGCTATTTTTGTTAAAGGCACTATACAAAACATCTCATCACTAAAACATACTGTAGGGGTTGAAGGGATTCTTGTGTATATGCAAACATGAACAAAATATGCATTATGTGGGCATGATGGGTGCACCTAAATATAAGATGGTTTACCTGCTGCTGGATCTCATTGTCTTGGTGCTCTATGTCCTCTGCCAGCAGCTGGGTCATCTTTCGCCATAACTTGTAAAACTCGCTCTTGTTAATTCCTTCATCTTGCTTCAGGTTTATTAACTGTTGCCATGTTTGTGCAGCCTGCATTAAAAAAAACAATAATAAAATAAAAACGCATCTATGCAATAACAAATATGCAGTATACATAGCCTTTTATTTGTCTGACAGTACGTAGACTGGTGACTGTTCATCACTGGGGGTACCAAGTTTTTTGCCACATTAGACTAGCAGATTGAGGTTACTGGGGGAGGAAAAGGTTAGAACCACTGCGGAAACTCCTCTTCACTTACTTTCCCAGAGATGTAACAGTAAGTGGGAGGAAATATCCAAAGGGAAACCCCCCCCCCCCCCCCCCAGCCCCAGACAGTTGTCCCTGAATTGAAAGATTTCCTTGTCTTTTTCCAGGCACAACTCTCACGTTTTGGGTTTCCCTTTACAAATCTTTCTCAGTGACAACAGTCACCAGGACAAATAAATAGAGTGGTGAATCTCACCAATGAGGACCCAGACACATAAAAACTTGACTAGAGTATCTAACCCTCCCTACTCTATCCAGAAAAAAAACATATAAACAAAAATTGAAAAAAAAATTTGGGGGGTTTTTTGATATTGCAATTTTTTTTTTATCACAGTGTTTTGTATATCTATGCTAAATTGCTAGCAGCTATATACCATTAGGCGCTGACACCATCTTTTCTTTTATCAGAGATGCACTTTGGGGTCTATGTATAAAACATTCATTGTACTAATGTGACAAACCATCGACACACATTAGGAACACAAATTTTTCACATTTTCTCTAATACAATTAGTTCCTCAATCAGGATAAAAAAAAAAAACACATTATGGCCACTAAATGATGCTGATGATGTAGGAACTAATCATATTTGTGGGAATACAGCAATTTTTTTTTCTTCTGACTGTGCAGATATTTGTCACATTTGTGCAGTGAACGTTTTATAATTGGACCCTCTTGACTATCAACCATTGTATCCAAATTGTATCCAATAAACAGCATCTACAATCCATACAACTAGGAGCTGCCACGCCATCTTCACTGCCACACTCCTGTAAATACAGCGCAGTATGGTAGATAGTAAAAAGGATAATATTCCCACTCACCTGTAAGTATTTTCTATCTTGCTCGTACAGATCAACTAGTTTTTTACAAATGTCACACCACTTCTCTTTGTCTGAGCTAGGAAAAAACAAATATACACATACACTTTACTGTTTGGGTTATCCTTCAGTGAATATTTTGTTATGTGAAAAATTACATTACATTGTAAGAGTAGATTTAAAATAAAAGTTATATTAGGTTGGAAATCATTTGGCCTAGGTCATGTGACATGTGTGTATGCCAACAAATGGTAACTACAGAGCTGGAAATGGGACAGATAAAAAGACTGCCTATTTTGTCTTGGATAGAGTGGCAAGGGGTTCGAACCCTTTACAAGACTTCACTGTCCTTTGTTTACCTGCTGGGGAGATCATCATCCCTACTTGTCCTGGTGACCACTGGCACAGGGACAAAGTGAAAGAAAATACCAAAGATTGAGTGCACCAAATTCCTCTGCAAACCCATATATTACCTTGTAAATGTAGTGATATCATAATCACTGTGCTGCACATAGCCTGTCTACAGAGCAGAGCCGTGGGAGGATCCCAACAAGTCCCCTTCCACTATAGGCTGCCTGCAGACACTTACAGGGGTGGATACAAGACCAGTAACCCTGCATAAGGAGAGAGAGCAACAGTGACTGGGCTTTATTACAGAAAGCTCCTGCACAGTCAGAATTTCAATCTGGATTACTGCACAGATCTGGAAGAAATACACAAAGGACACCAAGAGTCAAGTAAGAATATACATGCCTCTTGTATTTAGACAATATAGTTGCCTATCCCAGCTTTAAAGGAAAGGTATGTTATTAAATAAAAAGGTTTTACATCAGTTTAAGGTTTTTTGTTTTTTTACTTCCGAATAGAGTGGGTAAGGGTTAAAAATCACAGGTTATTTTTTGTTGTCTGTACTCCCCAGAGGTACTTTTTCACCCTCTGGGAAATAAAAAGCATGAATCTTCTCAGTGGGAGCTCATACAGAATAAAGAAAAAAAATCTGATAACCATTCCAATTCTCTTAGTCTTACATGGACATCAAGCAAACAGCAATAAGTCAATCAAATCACACAGTCAATCAATATAGCACAGTGGATAAAAAAAAAATGTCATTCCCAAGCCATCAGTAGCAGATACTGCAAGTTGCAAAATGGGGCCTCAA
Source organism: Lithobates sylvaticus (assembly GCA_028564925.1). Taxonomy (NCBI): domain Eukaryota; kingdom Metazoa; phylum Chordata; class Amphibia; order Anura; family Ranidae; genus Lithobates; species Lithobates sylvaticus. Next base: position 142,769,503 of record CM053026.1, read on the forward strand.
TGAAGCGGACTTGTTTTTCTAGCACATCCCACAGATGCTTGATGGATTGAGATCTAAAGAACTGAACAGCTCAAACTAGTTGTTGTGTTCCTCAAACTATTCTTGAACCTTTTTTGAAGTGTGGCACGGTGCATTATCCTGCGGAAAGAGGCCACTGCCATCGGGGAATATGGTTTCCATGATGGGGTGTACTTTGTCACCAACAATGTTTCAGTAAGTGGTATGTGTCAAGTAACATGAATGGCAGGATCCCAGGTTTCCCAGAAGAACATTGCCCAAAGCATCAAGCTGCCTCCGCCGGTTTGCCTTAATCCCATACTGCATCCTGGTGCCACCTCTGTCCTAGGTAAGCGGATCAACATAGGCACATTTGCCAGCATGCGGCTAGGCCCCATGCACAAAAAACTGTGATGCCCCTTTTTTCTGCTTTCAACACATCAACTTTACAGACAACTATTTACTTGCCGCCTAAAATATATCCACCGACTTTCAGATTCCAATGTAATGAAATAATCACCGAATATAATCAAGAGGAAAATCCCAAGTTCACCAGAATGAAACCAATCCCTGTGTGGGACAACTGCAGATTGACCAAAATATTAAGTAGGACAACTCTTGGAGGCGAGAGGCTAGTGGTGGTGGTTATCATGAGTGGTGGTGGTGGTGGTGGTGTAATCATCTCTGGATATTCCAGTCCCACGGATGATCTGGCGTAGTGATCCTTTAATATTGGGAGTGTCATTACTAAGGACATGCATGTAATGCTTTATTGGACTGTCCAACACTTATACTGCTACCGCTTCACGTTTCATCTTTTTTTAACTGCTGTTTGGATTGCTGTTTTTGGTTACTGACAGTGTGACAACACGGTTTAGTGAAGATTTATACTATTATTCTTAACTATATTGAGTGTAGCACTCTCTCTTTTAAATATTATTTGATTAACCACTTCAGCCCCGGACCAATTGGCAGCCAAAGGACCAGGCCCCTTTTTTTGCGATTCGGCACTGCGTCGATTTAACTGACAATTGCGCGGTCGTGGGACGTGGCTCCCAAACAAAATTGGCGTCCTTTTTTTCCCACAAATAGAGCTTTCTTTTGGTGGTATTTGATCGCCCCTGTGGTTTTTATTTTTTGCGCTATAAACAAAAATAGAGCGACAATTTTGAAAAAATGCAATATTTTTTGCTTTTTGCTATAAGAAATATCCCCAAAAAATATATAGAATAACATTTTTTTTCTCAATTTAGGCCGTTACGTATTCTTCTACATATTTTTGGTAAAAAAAAAAAAAAAAAAAAAAAAAAAATCGCAATTAGCTATTGATTGGTTTGCGCAAAAGTTATAGCGTTTACAAAATAGGGGATAGTTTTATAGCATTTTTATTAATATTTTTTTTTTTTTTTACTAGTAATGGCGGCGATCAGCGATTTTTATTGTGACTGCGACATTATGGCGGACACATCGGACATTTTTGACACATTTTTGGGACCATTGTCATTTATACAGCAATCAATGCTATTTAAATGCATTGATTCCTGTATAAATGACAGTTGTAGTGAAAGAGTTAACCACTAGGGGGAGGGGAGGGGTTATGGGCTGTGACGTGTGTGTGTTTTTTTTTTACATTAGAGGGCGGGGCTGACGTCTGAAGTCATTGATCGGCTTTCCCGATGACCGGGAAAGCCAATCAATGACAGGCAGAGTAGGAAGCGCGGGGAGAGGTTTATTTACACAGACCTCTCCCCGTTCTTCAGCTCCGTGACCCAATCGCGGGACACCAGCGGCGATCGGGTCCGCTGGTCCCGCGGCCGGGGTCACGGAGCTCCCGACCAGGTCGCGAGCACGCGACCCACGGGCAGGCAATTAAAGGGGACGTACAGGTACGTGCTTTTGCCTGCCCGTGCCATTCTGCCGCAGTATATCTGCGTGAGGCGGTCGGGAAGCGGTTAATGAGATGTGGGCACATAAGGTTGTGTGCGACACACACACAGGTTAAAGAGGTCAATTCCCCATATATGTGGCTTTTTGAATTACAATTAGTGTCTGTGTATAAATAGTCAATGAGTTTGTTTGTTAGCTCTCACGTGGATGCACTGAGCAGGCTAGATACTGAGCCATGGGGAGCAGAAAGGAACTGTCAAAAGACCTGCACAACAAGGTAATGGAACTTTATAAAGATGGAAAAGGATATAAACAGATATCCAAAGCCTTGAATATGCCAGTCAGTACTGTTCAATTATTTATTAATAAGTGGCAAATTCAGGGATCTTTTTATAGCAAGCCAGGGTCAGGTAGACCAAGAAAGTTTGCAGCCACAACTACCAGAAGAATTGTTCGGGGAACAAAGTAAAGCTCCCAGGTAACCCTGTGGAGAAATATAGAGTGCTCTGGGAAAAAGTCAGTGTGGTTGTTTTAAAGAGCGCAATACGATACTTGAACAAAAATGAGCTGCATGGTTGAGTTGCCAGAAAGAAGCCTTTACTGCAATAATGCCACAAAAAAGCCCGGTTACAATATGCCCGACAACACCTTGACACACATCACAGCTTCTGACACACTGTAATTTGAAGTGACAAGACCAATATAGAGCTTTATTATTACAACCATAAGCGCTATGTCAACAAGGCCTATAGCAACAAGAATACAATCCACACTGTGAAGCATAGTGGTGGCTCACTGAAGTTTTGGGGGGGTGTGAACCCCAAAGGCACAGGGAATCTTGTGAAAATTGATAGAAAAATGAATGCAACATGTTATTAGTAAATACTGGAAGACAATTAGTATTTTTATGCACCAAAGATGTGCATGGGATGCTCTTTGACTTTCCAGCATGACAAGGACTCTAAGCAAAAGGCCAAGTTGACCCTCCAGTGGTTACAGCAGAAAAAGGTGAAGGATTTGTAGTGGCTATCATTAGTCTCCTGACCTTAATATCATTGAGCCACTCTTGGGAGATTTCAAATGTGCAGTTCATGCAAGACGACCAAAGACTTTGCATGACCTGGAGGCATTTTGCCCGGACGAATGGGCAGCTATACCATCTGCAAGAATTCAAGGCCTCAGACAACTATTACAAAAGACTGCACACTGTCATTGATACTAAAAGGGGGCAATACACAGTATTAAGAACTATGGGTATGCAGACTTTTCAACAGGGGTCATTTCATTTGATGCCATATTTTGCTTTATGATTGTGCCATTCTGTTATGACCTACAGTTCAATATGAATCCCATAGGAATAAAAGAATTGTATTTTGCCTGCTCATACGTTTTCTTTAAAAATGGTACATACTATTACCAATTGTTCATGGTATGCAAACTTTTGAGTACAACTGTATATAGATATACACACACTTTATATCCTCTACTACCTAGGTTTCAGTCCTAATGTCTGAAGACCCTGATCCTTTTCTCCTCTGATAAACTGATTGGGGATTCTGGCCAGGTAATTCAGACATGTTGGTATTACCATATGCTTGTGATGGGTTAATATGCAAATATATCACTGGAGGGGGTCGGGACTATATTCCCCTATGGTCAACAAGGGCCCAAATTTTACTTTGTCAACCAGCTGGCAGACATTTTTAAAATTATGCAATTTCTGTGCCTTGACTTTCACATTAAAGATAATGTGTATAACAACAACTGGCCTAAGTGAAGAATCAGATCCCCATAGCAACCACAAAGATAAAATGTCCTGTTATTCTAAGCAAAGGGAAATAATAGGAATAATTTGACTGATTGCTAAGGGCGGTAAACACATTTCTGCTGAGATTCTTATTTCTAAAAGAAAGCAAAGTAAGCTGCTAGCTCTTTATCCAGCCATGCAATTTCCAGTAGAAAGTGTGACCCCTCCAGTAAAAAAATACTTACCAATTATGGTGCCTTCATACCTACAATTCCCAGCTACATGTTATTTTTTATTTTTTTGTGAGCATGTTATAGTAAAGCTCTAAGCAACAAGCTCATCATATGAAGTGAGCATAAAATATATATTTTTTATTTTATACAATTTTTATTTTTATCTGCTCATTTCATATGATGAGCTTGCTGCTTAGTAAAGCTTGACTAATACATGCTCACAAAAATACATAATACATTTCCCTTTTAGCCTCTTTATATCACTTAAACATTACATTATCAAACAGGTTTCATCTAACACTTGTTTAACTACATTCAAGAATAACTAAATGCATAATTCTTTTTGTGTTGGATATAGCGAAGAGGTATTAGAACACCTGCCGGTTTTTATTGCTGTCTGTCACCGTTAAGGAGATTTGCCTTCTCTATTATATTTACAGTACCATTATCATCTAACGTGAAACTGAAAGAAAATCCAGAATTTTGGGTTGTCCCCAGAACAGGCGATAGTGGAGAATTCCAGTGGGATCTGGCGGGGTATCCTGGTGACAACCAGGGATTCCATTACTTTGCAGGGATTTCTCCTAATTTCCTGTTTTGGCTATGGCAGAGGAAGTGAAGGGGAAACTCACCAACAGAAGAAAAAAAAAACAGACAGGGAAAATAACCCTCCAAGGCCTTGTTTACACCGCTCCTCTGAAAATTGATTGACTCATCGATCGCTCCTGGGTCATCTGACGGGTGCAAGGCACACGGTTGGGCCACATTTAGAGGTTTAAAACAGGTGTGTTTACCCCCAGCCCCTGCCTGTCTGCAGCTTAAAGTGGATGTAAACCCAACCCATGTCATAATGTAGAGAATACGATTTCCTTTCATTTGAGCCCAGTCTTGCCACACAGATTTACTTGAGGCCTGAGCAATCCTCTTTTATTGTTCAGTTAGAGAAATCTTGACAAAGTCTTAAATTAAGGTTAGCTTTAGTTATGCTTTAGTGGCTGCAATAGTATTTTGATACACAATGCAGAAAGATCCAAGCAAAAAAAAAATAAAAAAATTCAAAAGGTCACTTCAGCCATTTTATTAAATATTTCAGTATATATGTAGCACTGTAACCTTAACCTTTGTCTACTTTGACTTACGTTTTGTAAAGTTCCAAAAGCTTTTGGTACACATTTGGCAAATCCTCTTTAAATTCCTTTTGGCTGACTTTTTCATAAAAATTCCCCAAACCCTAAAAAAAGATGAAGACAGAAAATTTTATTATAAATAACACTGCAGAGTCAGGATCCACCCAGAAGCTTGGACTGGCAGATGGCTCAGCCTCTTTGTGAGCTGCTGGGAGACTGAGCCAGCCCCTCCCTCCCCCTGGACAGCCGGACGCTCCAGTGAGCGCTGGAGGGGCAGAGGAGAGAACCAGAGACTGATAGTCACGGCTCTCTGCTCAGAGCACACCCGAGAACTGAGAGCTCATCTGTGTTTAATTAATCAGTTCTCAGTGTTCAGCTGGCGGGGGACAGATGCAGCATTGGATCAATGCTACATCTAACTAGGAGAGTATTTTTTTTTTTTTCCTGGAAACCCAAACTTCTCTTTTAAAAATGTAAGGATGATGGACAACTTAAAATAACTAACTATTTCAGTGTTTGCTGTGATCCACACTAATTTAGGAGGAAGCATCAAAGTAATTAGAATGCATGCCGTTTTTTGACATTCTGTTGACGAATAGGGCCCTTCAATGCATACTATCCACCCAATAAAAAAAAAAAAAAAAAAAAAAATCACACTAGCCTTAATTTTTCCCAGCACACGACAAGGCAGTACATGCATTTGTTTTTCGCACCCAGAGTCACACATATTTGTGATATCCAAAAATTTCATAAATGAATGGTACTGCCCCTCATAGAACATAACACATCATAGTACAACAGCATGTGGTGTAACAAACACTACAATGCAAATTAAATAATTGTATGTAAGGAAATGAAAATCATCATAGAAATTCACAGACTAAAAGTTAATATCTGACTTTAGGTGTGCTAGGGTCTTGTACAAGGGAACAGGCAGCTCTAGAGCTTCCTGGATCTTTTACCTGAAAGCCAAGAGCTGGCTGCAAAAATCAATATGGCAGCAACTGGTAATGATCTGGTTCTTCAAGCTTATCTTATCTGCAGTAAAATATTTTTTAGAGAGTGAGCAAGAGTTAGAATGCCTGTCAGGTTTTTTTGCTGTCTCTGTCCCCATCAGAGAGTTTTCTAAGCATTACCGGTCACAGCAATAAAAACCTGAGCTTGGGCTGAAGCTGGGCTTACATCTACCTCAGAATTTCTCATAATGCGAAACATTGCAGGACTCTGAAATTTCCAATACATATTCTAATGTCAGCTACTAGTGGTAGAAATCATAGAATATATACAGCAGAGCTCAACAAATCAGATCGCCACAGTGACAAGAAAGTGCGCCCTGGCGTCTGTTCTGCTGCCCGAATGCTTACACACACACACACACACACACACACACACACACACACACACACACCCCATGCACCCCCTTCTATGCATGTCAGGCTTTGCTTGCCCATCTGTGGGCCCAGGACTGGCATAGCTGGTGCCGCCGGGCAATGGGGAGAGCGGAAATGCGTTCCTCTTCTCTTCCCCTCCATTTTGCTGACCTGAAAGTGACGTGCATGATGTCACTTCTGGGTCTCCATTAAGGCCTGGAAAGAATGTAATGCAGTGCAATCTGCATCGCATTACATTCAGTGGAGCACGGGGAGATCCTGGATGTCTCATTAAAGAAAACCTGTCACCAAAAGACTTTTTGTCCCGTGTGATGGGAAAAAAAATTATATATATTATATATTTTTTAAAATTGTAAAGAAATAAGCATTACAACCAAGCACATAAAATTACTCACCCTCGCCACCGCCCCCCCCCCCCCCCCCCCCCCAAAAAAAATTGAGGCCCCCACATATACGCACGTACAAATGCACGCATCAGGGCGACTACGCCTGAAAACGTTGACACGTTACATATGGCCACGCACGCCAGAACGAGAGCAATGATTCTAGCACCAGACTTCCTTCATAACGCTAAACTGATGACCTATAGGGGCTTTTAAAGTGTTGCCTATGGAAAATTTAGGGTATTGAAGTTTGTCGCCATTTCTTGGTCGCACGCAAGTTTAGAGCCCATTCACACTCTCGTGCGTTCGCGGTAAAGCGTTGCTCGTTTTAGTGGCGCTTTACCACTGTTAAGCGGCGATTTTGCCCCGCTAGCAGGGAGCTTTTAACCCCAAAAAAGGGGTTAATAACTTCTGTGTTGCGGCGCTTCCAAATCGATTTTCAGGCGATTCGGAAGCGCTGCCCATTCATTGCAATGGGCAGGGGCATTTTGTCCAAACTGTCCCAAAGATGCTGCTTGCAGGACTTTTTCTAATGTTCCGCAAGCACACCGCCCCAGTGTGAAAGCACCCATTGCAATGAATGGGAGGCAATTTTCAGGCGCTTTACAGGTGCTATTTCTAGCACTAAAAACGCCTGAAAACTGCCTCAGTGTGAAAGGGGTCTTAAGGTTTGACATGTTGGGTATCTATTTACTCGGTGCAACTTCGGCTTTTATTGGGTAATTTATTGCATTTGTGTGCCCAAAAAATTTACTTTAATGTGTTTTTTACTGAAATGTTGTTTTCCTAGACCTTTGCAGTAATATTGCGTTATATAAAAAAATTGTAACTACCACTATTTTATTCTCTAGGGTGTCCGCTTTCAGAAAATATATAATATATTGGGGGTTTTATGTAATCTTCAGGCTTAAAATTATTATTTAAACGTGCAAAAAATAAATTAAAAAAAAAGCAAAAACTGCTCTGGCAGCGAAAGGGTTAAAAGGATAAGTTCGTCTTCAGGAACATGTTACATGTTCTACCCGTAATCTTTGTTATTAAGAAAAAGCTGGCTCCTACTTTTCAGCTGGATCCTAGATTCAAAGCAAATTTGTCAAGCCCTGTTATACAATATGTGTTCCAGTGGACATTATGAAGAATACAGGGACCAAACTGGATGCTGAAGGTGGGTGGGACATGTGCTTAATTCAACTATATAGATCGCATTTAAACGGCAAAGTTGTCATATTGGCACACAAACTAAAATTTGTCAAACACTGTGTTACAGTAAGAGAGGTCACATTAACCACTTCAGCCCCGGAAGAATTTACCCCCTTCCTGACCAGAGCACTTTTTGCAATTTGGCACTGCATCGCTTTAACTGACAATTGCGTGGTCGTGCGACGTGGCTCCCAAACAAAATTGACGTCCTTTTTTTCCCCCACAAATAGAGCTTTCTTTTGGTGGTATTTGATCACCCCTGCGGTTTTTATTTTTTTGCGCTATAAACAAAAAAAAGAGCGACAATTTTGAAAAAAAAAAAAAAAAAAAAACATTATTTTTAACATTTTGCTATAATAAATATCCCCCAAAAAATATAAAAAAAAAAACAATAAAAAAATAAATTGCAATAAGCAATTGATTGGTTTGCACAAAAGTTATAGCATTTACAAAATAGGGGATAGTTCTATGGCATTTTTATTAAAGCGGTTCTGCACACATTTCATTTAGTAAATCTCTTTGCCTTCCAAATCAGGCAAAGAGTACTAAATGAAATGTGTTTTTTTTTTTTTTCACTTACCTTGATAATCGCTGACTTCCTGTCCTCTGTCTCTGCGGCGGTGGGCGGGGTCTCTGCGTCGATCGTCGTCAGGCCGCACTGTCTCCTGGGATCTGGTGTCATTGTTCCCAGGAGTCAGTGCGGACATCTTCCGAAATCTCGCGAGATGTCGGCCACATCTTCCGAAATCTCGCGAGATGTCGGCAGATATGCCGACATCTCGCGAGATTTCGGAGAACGTGAGCTGCACTTCGCCATTACTGCGCACGCGCGAGATCGGCGCAGTAACGGCGGTGCATGCTGGGCCATCTGAAGTGCCTGTGTGGGTTCAAATGCCCACAGGCAAGATGGCCCCCAGCATGAAAAAATTTCTAGAAATCATCAATCTTTTTGAAAGAAGCTGCTGCCGGTTTACATCAAAGGACACGCGAGTACCTAAACTGCATTGCATAAGCCATTGCATTGCAGTAAAAAAAAAAAAAAAAAACATAAAGAACCGCTTTAAGCATTTTTTTTTTATTTTTAAATGGCGGCGTTCAGCGATTTTTATCGTGACTGCGACATTATGGCGGACACATCGGACATTTTTGGGACCATTGTCATTTATACAGCAATCAGTGCTATACAAATGCACTGATTCCTGTGCAAATGACACTGGCAGTGAAGGGGTTAACCACTAGGTGGCAGTGTAGGGGTCAAGTGTGTTCTAGGGGCGTGCTTCTAACTGTGGGGGGCGTGGCTGTGTGTGACACATCACTGATCTCTGCTCCGATCACAGGGAGCAGAGATCAGTGACGCTGTCACTAGGCAGAACAGGGAGATGCTTGTTTACATTAGCATCTCCCCGTTCTTCTTCCCCATGAGGCGATCGCGGGTATACCCGCAGAAATCGAGTCTGCGGGACCCACGACCTGACTCACGGAGCTTGCCGCGCGCGCGCCTGCCTGTCAGTCAGTCAGCAGCTCTGCTCCTCCTTGCTCATTGGAGAGCTGAGCTGTGGAGAGCGGCTGTCTCATTGGCTCACTGAGAGGCTGAGACGGCCATCAGTCCAGGCACCTGACTGATCCAGACTCCCAGAGTCGGGATGACGCTGTGCCTGGACCGATCTGTATGACGTCAGCAGAGAGTGGATTTCAGACAGCTCTCTGCTCAAAATGGGTCACAGAAGTGCAAAACGAATTGCACTCCTGTGACCCTTAGGAGAAGCCCAGCCTAACAAGCTCAGGCTGGACTTCTCCTTTAACCGCTTAACAACCGGCCCATAGCCAAAAAACGGCTACAGGGCGGTTGCTTAACTCTAAGAGGGCGTTAATTAACGTCCTCCCAGAATTCCCCTCTTCCGTGCCCCCTGGGCCGCACACTCGAGAACATCCGTGATCGCCGGGTCCTCTCATCGCGCCCATTTACCACATGATCGCTCCGTCAAATGACGGTTCCTCTCTCTGTACCGATCGGTACAGTGTGAGAGGAGAGGGGGAGGGATCGGTGGCAGCAGTGCTGTGGGCTGGATCTGTAGTGCCCACAGCACTGCTCTGCAGTCACCACCGATCCATCCATCCATCCATGCTTAGCCATCCCTCCATACCCTGCAATACACAGCAATAGCCTGCAGTGTATTGCTGGGTATTGCATGGTATGGGGGGGATGGCTGAGCATGGATGGATTTCCAGCCTAGAGGTGAGATGTGGGGTCTTATTGACCCTATATCTCACTGTAAAGAGGACCTGTCATGCCATATTCCTATTACAAGGGATGTTTACATTCCTTGTAATAGGAATAAAAGTGATCAAAAAAATTTTTTGGGGGGGGGGGGGGGGAAGTATCCAACTAAAATAAATAAAGTAAAATGAACAATAATTTTGCGAACGCATACGTAAGTCCCGCCCACATATGAAAACGGTGTTCAAACCACACATGTGAGGTATCGCTGCGAACGTTATAGCGAGAACAATAATTTTGGCCCTAGACCACCTCTGTAACTCAAAACATGCAACCAGTAAAAAATTTTAAAGCGTCGCCTATGGGGATTTTTAAGTAGCAAAGTTTGGCGCCATTCCACGAGTGTGTGCAATTTTGAAGGGTGACATGTTGGGTATCTATTTACTCGGCGTAACTTCATCTTTCACATTAAGCAAAAACATTGGGCTAAATTTACAGTTTTGTTTTTTGCAAAGCACAAAACATTTTTTTTCCAAAAAAAACGCATTCGAAAAATTGCTGCGCAAGTACCGTGCTAGATAAAAAGTTGCAACGACCGCCATTGTATTCTCTAGGGTCTTTGATAAAAAAAAAAATATATAATGTTTTGGGGTTCTATGTAATTTTCTAGCAAATAAATGATGATTTTTACATGTAGGAGAGAAATGTCAGAATTGTCCTGGGTGCTCCAGAACACCTGATGGTGCTCCCTGCATGTTGGGCCTCTGTATGTGGCCACGCTATGTAAAAGTCTCACACATGTGGTATCCCCGTACTCGGGAGTAATAGCAGAATGTGTTTTGGGGTGTAATTTGTGGTATGCATATGCTGTGTGTGAGAAATAACCTGCTAATATGACAATTTTGTGGAAAAAAAAAAAAAAAAAAAAAAAAGAAAAAAATGAATTGTGGGAAAAAAATGACAACTTCAAAAAAACTCAACCATGCATCTTTCTAAATACCTTGGAATGTCTTCTTTCCAAAAAGGGGTCATTTGGGGGTATTTGTACTTTTCTGGCATGTTAGGGTCTCAAGAAATGAGATAGGCCGTCAGTACTTCAGGTGTGATCAATTTTCAGATATTGGCACCATAGCTTGTGGACTTAAACTTTCACAAAGACCAAATAATATACCCCAATTTGTACATTTTTACCAAAGATATGTAGCAGTATAAATTTTGGCCAAAATTTATCAAGAAAAATTACAAATTTGCTAAATTTTATAACAGAAACGAAGAAAATTTTATTTTTTTTTTTACAGAATTTTCAGTCTTTTTTCTTTTATAGCGCAAAAAATAAAAAACCCAGCAGTGATTAAATACCACCAAAAGAAAGCTCTATTTGTGTGAAAAAAAGGACAAAAATGTCATATGGGTACAGTGTTGTATGACTGAGTAATTGTCATTCAAAATGTGAGAGCACCGAAAGCTGAAAATTGGTCTGGTTATTAAGGGTGTTTAAGTGCCCAGTGGTCAAGTGGTTAAGGTAAAAAACGCTTTCAATTTCCCTGTGCCCACCTTCCCCTGTGTGAAGAGTGAGATGGGAGAAGAGATCAGTGCTGTGCACGGCTACATCAATTCTTCCCTTACTTCCTCTTCTCCAGTGCTGTGTGAAGTAGCAGGAGTCTTTGGCTCTTGCTGCTGTCAATCAAATGCAATGAAGAGGAAGTTGGGGGCAGGCCTAAGTCCCACTGTGTAAGGGTCCCGCTGTGCAGAGACGGACCTGTCAGAGCGCTGCTGTCCTCTATGGGAGAGGGGATGAAAACTGATCCACCTGTCCGTTTTTTATCCAATTCCATCCAAATCCAATCCGCCAGATGGATGGAAAATAGGGTTTCCATCTGTCAGGACTTAGCGGACCGGATCAGATAGTGCCGAATATCAGCAGACATGTCACCGCTGACATCTGTCACCCTATAGAGGTGAATGGAGTGTCCAATCAGGTCCGCCTGAAAAACGGACAGGCGGACCTGATCAGACATCAAGTGTATAAGGGGCCTAAGAGTATGGAGCGCGGCTCCATAGACACAAAAAGTTGGGAGCGCGCAGACATTTGTCCCCATAGCAAGCTGCTGGCTATGGTGGTCATAAAAAGAAAAGGAGGAGCCAAGATTGCCGCTGGGGACCCAAGAAGAGGAGGATGGGGACACTCGACACACAATACCACTGCACAGAGCAGGCAAGTATAACATGTTATATTTAAAAAAAAAAAAAAAAAAAAGATTTTATTAACACTGTAATTGCCACCAATGCAATGTTCAAAAAAAAAAAAGCCTTATTTGTGCGAGAGACGTCAAAATACTGTGGAATTTGTAAATGGAAGTTTTATTACTAATAAAGCATAACAAACACATGTGCACACTATCATACATCTACACTGAACTACATGACCCACCTGCCAGGCCAGTAACTGTTCTGGTTCCAGTTCTGCAGCTTTCCTGTAGGCAGCTTGTGCTTGGTCTGGCTGCTCTAGCTCAGCAGCAGCTAATCCAATGAAAACCCAGGCATTGTAGTTATTCTTGTCCAATTTTAGTGCTGCCTTTAAATGAAACAAAAAAAAAAAAAAAAAAAGGTTTAACTACCTGATTAAACAAACAAAACGTGCATACAAATATAATACAATAAGCTGTGCATGCTAAATGTGTTAGATAATTAAAGTACTTTTCTTGAAAAACAGAATTTTTATCTACATTCTAGGAGCTGGAAAAGGACATGACAAGACATCACACTGCAGGAGAGGCACAGGAGGTTAATCCACTTCCATTGTACAGAAAACAATGACAGCTGAAGTAATGTATGACTCATACAGGCAATTCTAATTTAAAGTGGATGTTCTATTACTTCATTACAACAACAATTTACTGGTACCTTTATCTTTGAGTATTTCTGAGGTTTGAGAGTGAACTAGATACAACTAGAATTTAATGGCTGGTGTCCCCCCAACCCTCCTTCCAAAGGCAATGCTGAAAACTGTAGAACCCGGTGCTACTTATGATTGATGAGTGGACAGTGTCAGTAGGGCAGTGGACGGTGTCAGTAGTTTTTTTTATTATTCTGTTACAATATTATTTTTTATTATTTTTAGAAGCCCCATTGGGAGACTTTGGTAAAATACCAGCCGTCTAAACAGACCCCTAATGTCTCACTTTTGAGACAGAAAGGAACTCTCCAGTCCCTTTCTCTGCAGCCTCAGCTGCACTGGATAGTAAATGAATAGGAAGTACACAGTGCCGAGCATTGTAAACTTCAGTTATGAATGAACACAGTGAGTGATCAGTACCAATCACTGACTGTATTCCTTCAAAAAGGGAAGGGTCCGGTAAATGACATTTACCTGCCCCTTCCCCACTCTTCATTCTGAATATCCCCTGTGTGACTGCAGCAGAAGGCAGGCAGGCGAGGAAGCAAGCCAGAAGTGATGCGGAGGAAGGGGGGGGGGGGGCATGCACGGAAAGGGGAAACCCGGGCAGTGCAGGAAGGGTTGATCAATGCGTCAATGGGGAGGAGGGGATGGGGGCAAGTACCAGAACCAATCCCCTGTATAGCTCTCCATGGAGCAGCTGAAAGGCGCGGGAGGGAAAGGAGGAGAAGCCAGCTTTCAGCTACTGCATGGAGAGACATACAGGGATTTCCACCCACACAAAACCTACTGTGACAGTAAGGTCGCATGGGCGACCCCTAAAGCTCTGCGAGTGGCAGTAATGCTAATGCGCACAGGCACCCATGCACAGTGCATGTCTATGGTACAGAGTCAAGTTGTCACCACTGACACCCCTCAAAGAAGGTTTAGGGTTGAAGCCTGGCTATATACCCATTTCCAGAATGTAGCCTGTGACTGCCCTCCTGGCAACAGCTGACAGGTGAGCAGACAAAGTAGCAAATGGTAAGGTGAAGGCAGAGTCAGAAGCAGACTGAGGCCGATACTTGGCCGTTCAGATAACCAGCCTTGTCATGGGTAGGGAGTGAGTTCTCAACTCTGAAAGATCCAGGTCATGTCATGAAGCAAACAACAAATAGGATAAAATAACAGAAAAATCAATGTGCATAACTATTCACCCCCCTAAAGTCAATACTTTGTAGAGCCACCTTTTGTTCCAAGTCGCTTTGACAGATTTAAATTAAATTGGCAAATTGCTTGCATGCAGAGCTGGTTAACTTCTAGCAGGGGGTATGGACACATAAGGAAAACACACTTGGCTCTGGAAAAGGAAGTGCCAGAAAGGAAGCAGGCAGACCAGAAGCCTTCTAAAACATTGAAAACTTGCAGTTCTGTCTCATTGCAAATGTTGGAACAAGTTACCGTATATACTCGAGTATAGGCCGACCCGAATATAAGCCGAGGCCCCTAATTTACCACAAAAAAACTGGGAAAACTTATTGACCCGAGTATAAGCCAAGGGTGAAAAATGCAGCAGCTACTGTAAGTGGAAAAGAGGGTCAGCAAATGCCCATCTGCAGCTGCATGTGTCCTGTACAAACCCACCTGTGTCCCCATTGCAGCGTACCTGTGCCGATCTGCATCCCCTGGCCTGTGTAGGCCTCCCTCCGATCTGCCACCTGTGTCCACCATTGCAGTCTTGTGCCGATTGTTAATGCCTCCTTGTTCGTCCTGTGCCGATCGTTGGATGTCCTGTGTCCCCCATTGCTGATCCTGCCGATCAGCGTGTAAGGCGCCATTACACATTCAAAAGCCGCACCTCCTCCTCCTCCTCCTCGTCCGTGATAGGAGGAACACTCTGTTTTCCCAGCAGTCAGTGTGCAGTGTTCCGCCTATTACGGACATCCTCTCATCCTCGTCGATGAGATGAGAATGACAGGACGTCCGTGATAGGCGGAACACTGCACACTGACTTACTGCTGGGAAAATTAGTGTTCCGCCTATCACAGACAGGGAGGAGGAGGAGGCGCGGCTTTTGAACACTGCCGTCTGTCTGCATGACACGCTGTTCATGTAGGCCGACGGCGGTCACTTGAGTATAAGCCGAGGGGGGGACTTTCAGCCCTAAAAAAAGGGCTGAAAATCTCGGTTTATACGGTACATTCAGGAACCTAAAAATGCTCACATTTACCTTTAGTTATTTGCAGAGCAACCCAATAATGCAAATACAGATCTCAACAGGGGTAGCGGAGAGGGGACCAGTGCCAGCACCTCCCTATCCCACTACTGGTCCTTCGTTACACTGAGTAGTCTCATTGACCAACAGAGGCACAGAAAGCGGACTGGGTAGGTTCCAATTGCAACTTTTTCAGATGAAGTCAGTATTTGGTTAACCCAGAGCTCTTGGTTTCAGGCTCCTACGGGATTTAATAGGAAACTGCATTTGACTTGCTACCAGATTATTAAATTGACCTTTGCTTTACATAAACTGGAAACAATTAATTTTAAAGTGGACCTGAACCAAACAGCAGATCACTTCCTGGTATGTGAGTGTGACCAGGTTCTCCTGTGCCTACAGCCTCATAGCTGTATATCTGTTGTAGGAATTTAAGCTACTGCTGCTGTGACTACTAGTCTCAGAAAATTTGGAGTGAAATTTGATGTCACTACTTTGTGATGCTCACGTTTCTTGCAGAAGGCTCTGACAATGAGGAAGCAAGATGGTAATCTTCTACCAAGATGGTTGCCTTCACACAGGGACACAGTACAGAACAGGTCATGATAAATCAGTGATGGGCAAAGATCTGCTTAGAGACAACAGCCAATACTGGTGACTGATCTTTTGTCCTTTGCCTTTTCTATGCACATCGTACATAGCTTGGTTCCCCTTTAATGGGGTTATTTATAAGCCTTAAAGTGGTTGTAAAGGCTGAAGGTGTTTTACCTACAGTGGATATAAAAAGTCTACACGCCCCTGTTAAAATGTTAGGTTTCTGTGATGTAAAAAAAAAAAAATTGACAAAAAGATAAATCACTTCAGAACTTTTTCCAATTTTAATAAACTGTATGACTCAGTTGAACAACAAACTGAAATAGTTTAGGTGGAGGGAAGTAAAAATAAAAAAACATGGTTGTATAAGTGTGCACACCCTTAAACTAATACTTTGTTGACGCACCTTTTGATTTTATTACAGCACTCAGTCTTTTGGATATGAGTCTATCAGCATGGCACATCTTGACTTGACAATATTTGTCCACTCTTCTTTGCAAAAACCCTCCAAATCTGTCAGATTGCGAGGGCATCTCCTGTGCACAGCCCTCTTCAGATCACCCCACAGATTTTCAATCGGATTCAGATCTGGACTCTGGCTGGGCCATTCCCTTGTTGATTTGGCTGTATGCTTTGGGTTGTTGTCATGCTGAAGTTCCTCTTCATGTTCAGCTTTCTGGCAGAAGCCTGAAAGTTTTGTGCCAATATTGACTTGTATTTGGAACTGTTCATAACTCCCTCTACCTTGACTAAGGCCCCTGTTCCAGCTGAAGAAAAACAGCCCTAAAGCATGATGCTGCCACCACCATGCTTCACTGTGGGTATGGTGTTCTTTTGGTAATGTGCAGTGTTGTTTTTGCGCCAAATATATCTTTTGGAATTATGGCCAAAAAGTTCAACCTTGGTTTTATCAGACCAGAACATATTTTCCTGCATGCTTTTGGGAGACTTCCGATGTGTTTTTGTAAAATTTATCGGGCTTGGATGTTTTTCTTCAGAAGAAAATGCTTCCGTCTTGCCACTCTACCCCATAGCCCAGACATATGAATAATACAGGAGATTGTTGTCACATGTACCACACAGCCAGTACTTGCCAGATATTCCTGCAGCTCCTTTAATGTTGCTGTAGGCCTCTTGCCAGCCTCCCTGACCAGTTTTCTTCTCATCAATTTTGGAGGGACGTCCAGTTCTTGGTAATGTCACGGTTGTGCCATATTTTCTCCACTTGATGATGACTGTCTTCACTGTGTTCCATGGTATATCTAATGCCTTGGAAATTCTTTTGTACCCTTCTCCTGACTGATACCTTTTAAAAATGAGATCCGTCTGATGCTTTGGAAGCTCTCTGCAGACCATGGCTTTTGCTGTACGATGCCACTTAAAAAATGTCAGGAAAGACCTACTAGAACAGCTGAACTTTATTTGGGGTTTGGGGCCATTTAAATTATGGCAGGTATGTACTGACTTCTATTTGACATGAGTTTGAATGTGATTGCTTAATTCTGAACACAGCTACAAACCCCAATTATAAGAGGGTGCGCACACTTAGACCCCTTTAACACTGAGTCGCTTTGCAGGCGCTATAGCGTTATAAATAGCACCTGCAAAGCTCCCTTAAACAGCGGCTCCATTCACTCCAGTATGAAAGCCCAAGGGCTTTCACACTGAAGCAGTACGCTGGCAGGGCGTCAGAAAAAGACCTGCCAGCAGCTCCTTTGGAGCGCACTTGGAGCGGTGAACTCAACGCTCCTAAAGCGCCCCTGCCCATTGAAATCAATGGGTCAGCGCCGCCGAACCGCCGGCAAATCGCTGTTACATCGGTTTAAACCCTTTTTCTGGCAACTAGCGGGGGTTAAATGTGCTCCCACTAGAGGCCGAATAGCGCTGCAAAAACGACGGTAAAGCGCCGCTAAATAATAAAAATACAGGTCACATTAAAAGGGTGGAAAAAGTTCTGAAATGATTTATCTTTGTCTAATTTTTTTACATCACAGAAACCTGACATTCTAACAGGGGTGTGTAGACTTTTTATATCCACTGTAAAGGCATTCTCTACATTAAAGCGATTTCTGCACACACTTCATTTAGTAAATCTCTTTGCCTTCCAAATCAGGCAAAGAGTACTAAATGGTGTGTTTTTTTTTTTTCCACTTACCTTGTAATTGCTGCTCTGTCTCTTCGGGGGTGGGCGAGGTCTGTGCGTCGATCCTCGTCATGCCGCACTGTCTCCTGGGATCTGGTGTCATTGATCCCAGGAGTCAGTGCGGACATCCTCCTCCTGCCAAAATCTCGCGAGATTTACGGGGCTCCTGCCAAAATCTCGCGAGATTTACGGGGCTCCTGCCAAAATGGGATGACATTGCTGCTGGCATATATTTTAAAAGTTCAGAATTTTAAGAATTACGGACACGGACAACGGACGTTCACCAAAAACGTGAGTGTATTGAAATAATAAAAATTATTTTAACATTGCAAGAAAAAATAAAAATAAAAAAAATATAGTTTCTGCAGAACCGCTTTAAGGTAAAAATCTTTTTATTGAAAAGCTCCCCCCCCCCCCAAATACTTACCTGAACCCAGCACCGCTGCTCTCTCTCTCCCCCTCCACATTGGCTCCTGCTGCTGTCAAATCCACTGACGAGGGAGTGGAGAGTGGGGCCAAGATGCACTGTGTGTGTCAATGGACATACAGAGCAGAAACTTGGGAGTGAGCCCACAGGTGTGCTACCACAGGAAGCAGCTTCATATGTGGCACACAGAAAAGAGGAGGAGCCCACAGCACTGGCAGGGGACTCCAGAGGAGGGTGATCGGTGCCGCTCTGAGCAAAATTATTGCAGAAGTATGAAATTTATGCTTAAAAATGAATAAACTTTACAAGCACTTTAAAAGACAAAGGTCATAATCCTTACCTTGCACTGCTTAAGTGCTTCTTTATAATCTTTATTTCTAATTGCATCTCTGGCATTCTTCAATATCGCTTTCACTTCTTTACTGGACATAGTGATATGCTATGAACAAATGAAAATGTAATAATTAGATTTCAGTTTTTAAACCTTTTACTCAAACTAGGGGTCATATTTGCTAGGAAAAAAAAAATAAAAATACACTTCTGAACATAGGAAGCTGTAGTTATTATGCACATACCTTTTTAACCGTGCCATGAAATAAAACCAACATAAGACAATTCTACTGTATTTATTGCTTCCAGTAATTGTCGCTGGGAAAAAGGATAAAAGCCCATATAATTATTACATCGTTTAGCAAGCTCTAAGTAGCTTTGTTAAAGCTGAATTCTGAGATTTTTGTAAAAAATATCTTTCCAGGGGGTTTCCTCCCCCTCCATCCCACAATGCAAGGTTAACTGGTCATTAAGTCTAGGGGTAGAGGAATAAGCGGTAATACTTACCTCTTTTATCGCTCCAGCTGGCTTCTGGTGCGGACCGCTTCTCCATCCTAGTCATCCTCACAATCTATCTTTTTTTTCCTTTGTTTTTAACACAAAAACCCAGTTCAGCTTTAAAGCTTTTAACTCTTGTTCTTAGGGCCATTTCCTTTTTTTTTCACAAATGCCAAAGATGCACACTTATTTTTCTTACGTAAAACACATAAAAGGTTCACAGCATACAATTTCATTTTATAATATCAGCATTGTAATAGCAACACAAGCAGTTATTTTTGACAATCCAATAGCTGACTTGAACAATCTCCTTTCATGTTATGAGCGCTGCCTGTCTACTGCCCATCTCTTTCCACAACTTCCTGAATTCCCTACATGCTTTGTGGCTTTTCCTCCGCCGTTTACTTTCAATTTCTAAAGACTACATATCCAATGGCACATTGCTGCCTGTAATGACTCCGTTTCCTGAAACTCCTTCTCTCACCACCTCTGTAGTTCAGAAAGCAGGCTCTGTGAATGCTGTGACACAGCAATCGGACATAAGTGAATATGTGTCACAGAATTAATGGTAGTAAATGTGTGGGGATCTTCATGAAGTTTACAAACTTCAAGGTCATTCAGATTAATAGGAGTAGGCTAGAAATAACTGAAATATAATGTGGCAACAAATATACGATTTTACATTTTAACTTGGAAACAACACGTTAAAACCCAAATACTTTATATAGTTCTGAAAGCAGGGACCCACAGAATAAAAAAACATGGTAGTTTTCTGTGTAGACTGATATTTGTGCAATTACTGTATTTATTGGCGTATAACACTCACCTTTTCACCATGAAAACCAGGCGCAAATAGCGTGCACGTGTTATACGCCAATATTTAAATTTTAGCTGCCTCGGATGGGACAGGGAGGGAGCAGGATGAGCGCCGCCAGATTACATACAGTGAGAATCTCCTGTTTACCTCTGTAATAGGAAGTCCCGTCTCCTGGGCCACCATTGGACCACTGTTCTGTCTATCATAGGAGATTCTCACTGTATGTAATCTGTCGGCGCTCGTCCCACCCCCTCCCTGTCCCCTCTAGGCTGCAGATGGGCATCGATCAGGATGCACTGAAGGCAATGGCGAGGATGCTGCACTGAAGGCAATGGCGAGGATGCTGCACTGAAGGCAATGGCGAGGATGCTGCACTGAAGGCAATGGCGTGGATTCTGCACTGAAGGCAATGGCGTGGATTCTGCACTGAAGGCAATGGCGTGGATTCTGCACTGAAGGCAATGGCGTGGATTCTGCACTGAAGGCAATGGCGTGGATTCTGCACTGAAGGCAATGGCGTGGATTCTGCACTGAAGGCAATGGCGTGGATTCTGCACTGAAGGCAATGGCGTGGATGCTGCACTGAAGGCAATGGCGTGGATGCTGCACTGAAGGCAATGGCGTGGATGCTGCACTGAAGGCAATGGCGTGGATGCTGCACTGAAGGCAATGGCGTGGATGCTGCACTGAAGGCAATGGCGTGGATGCTGCACTGAAGGCAATGGCGTGGATGCTGCACTGAAGGCAATGGCGAGGATGCTGCACTGAAGGCAATGGCGAGGATGCTGCACTGAAGGCAATGGCGAGGATGCTGCACTGAAGGCAATGGCGAGGATGCTGCACTGAAGGCAATGGCGAGGATGCTGCACTGAAGGCAATGGCGAGGATGCTGCACTGAAGGCAATGGCGAGGATGCTGCACTGAAGGCAATGGCGAGGATGCTGCACTGAAGGCAATGGCGAGGATGCTGCATTGATGTGGACTGATGAGGCTGCATTGATGTCAATGGTGAGGCTGCAGATGGGCACTGACTGTTATTTTGCTTCAAAGTTCCTTACTTAAAATTTTAATTTTTTTCCTGAAACTTCCCTCTTAAAATTAATGTGCTATACGCCGATAAATACGGTATTTATCAAATCTATATTTTCAGTACAAATACAAAGACATTTATTCTAGTGCATGCAAACATAATAACATTTTCTTATTTTCTGTAAATTGTTATTATTGGTTATTTGAAGCAGAGTTGTGGATGGCTTTGTATATTGTAGTTGGATATTTTTTATTTCATCCATAGGTTGAGGTTGAGCTTAAGCTAGTACACAGATTAGCAGAGAGGGTTGCAGGACACCCAAGCGGTTGGTAAGGATGAGTCAGGTAGCAGATTAATTATAGACTGAAGGGAGGATAGCCTAGGCCAAGGTAGGCGAATGGGAAGGGGTTGCAACCATTGAGGCAAGAGATAGCAAGAGATTGAACTAGTAAGCTGGGTGGTGTTGCTGGTTACAAAAGGAAATCATTTGGAAATGTTACGGATGTTAAAGTGGCAAGATTTGGACAATGATTGGTCTGAAGGAGAGGTTAGGGTCCAGGACTACACCTAATACCCTGGCATGAGGGGAGGAACTGATAGTTGTGCTATTGACTGATAAAAGACGTGATTGATTTGAATAAACAGATACCAAAATGTCCAGACTTAAAGTGGTTGTAGAGGAAGACGTTTATTTTACCTTAATGCTCTGCATTAAGGTAAAAAAAGTCTTAACCCCCCCCTTTCCTCATATACTTACCTGAGGCCAATGTCAATCCTGGGTTGAGCTCAAGAGCAGTGGCTCCCTCCTCTCTGACCATAGAGCAGTGTTTCTCAACTCCAGTCCTCAAGGCGCCCCAACAGGTCATGTTTTCAGGATTTCTCTCAGATGAAATGGCTGTGGTAATTAGTATGGCGGTGAAACTGATCAAATCACCTGTGCAAAATAATGGAAAGCCTAAAAAAATACATGACCTGTTGGGGTGCCTTGAGGACGGGAGTTAAGAAACACTGCCATAGAGGAAGCAGTCAAAGCATCCTCTGCAACAAAAATGCCAGTTTTGGTGAGATACTTCCAAAGGGATGAAGACCCTGCAACCTCCCAGATTACAACACTGTAAGTGCATCGGCTAATAATGAAAGTCACTCCCATTCAGATTCACTCATCGCACATTAACATAATAAAACAAGCGTCTATTTCTCCCGAGCAGAGAAAGGTAAGACTGTTTAATAAAATCTCTGCACTGGAAATGGATTGACATATGGTAAGCCTCCCACAAATCACCTGAGAATATTTTAGCACTGGAGACTGCTTATATTGCTTTCCAGATGGTATCTAGTCCCGGCAAGAAAAGCTAAATATATCCCAAGATTACTTTTCCACGTGTTTTCATGGCTGTAAAGAATTAGGAACCTATTTACATATCTAATGGACTTGCCCATTGGTGCGATCCTTTTGGGGTGGGATTCTTCAAATCCTCTCCCAGTTATTTAATATTACTATCCCACCGGACCCATGGGTCACTATGTTGAACAGTAGCCCACCGGAATTGACCAAACCTCAAATCAAACTTCTTTCATCTTTAAAGTGGAAGTAAACCCTCCTAACATTTCCAGCCAAAGAAGCTGCCATCTGCCCCAAAATCAGGCCCTTCTGGAAGAGGATGTTTAACCTAATCCAAAAAGTGACAGACCTTCAGATTCCCAGAACCTCCTGAATTCTAATATCCCAAAGACTCCTAAATGGAATTGCAAATGAATCCACTTTATTCTTTTGGGCGCTAAGCTGACAATTGCCAATGCCTGGTAACATCCTGGGGTATCTTTCTCATCTGCCAAGCGTAAAATATCTTGGGATGATGTCCCAAGAGAAATTGACCAGTGTTTTGCTAGACTCAAAAGCACAGTTTGAATTCACATGGGAACCTTGTGCCAAACACGTGGGTATTTCCCTCATCCCCAGGATGCAAGCATAACTGGTAAGCCTCGACACTCTCCCTCCAACCGCCTTCCTGCTGAATGGCTCCTCGTCCTGTCCCCCCACCCCACATCTTCTTCTCTTTTCCTATTCTTATTTTGTAGACCCACCGTGTTTAGGTACAATGTGGCCCTATACTACGCTCTGCGTTTCAGTGGAGTACAAGTGCCTCCAGGCTCTCAAGTATAAGGCTGGATTCACAGCTATGCATTTTTAGTGCTTTTTGCATTTTTCAGATTTGCACTACAGAACCTGTTCCATAGAAAACCATGTTAAATGGACTGTAGTGCAAATCAGCAAATTGCAAAAAGCACTAAAACTGCATAAGTGTGAATCAAGCTTGGCGCACAAACCAACCCAACACACGCAGTGCTCCTTACTTACCAATGCACTTGGCGGCACTCTGGGTGACCCGGGGTGGCTCTCCCGGCACAGTTTGATCCCTTTAGGGGTGTCAGGGGAGTGCTCCGGGTTGTCTGGAACCAGGTATTGCAAGGCACAGCCTCAGAATTCTCACACTGAAAATACCTCTATTGCTTTTCCTATCTGTAAGTGAGTTTGCCCATTCCAAGCCTACAGGAGGTATTTTAAGTCAGGATGCATTGTACCATGATATGGATGAATCCCATGTATCTTATTTTCCGTTTTTTGAAAATAATAAAAACGTTGAAAGTAAGAAAAAGAGTGTGGGGGGGGGGGGGAGAAGCTGCCATCTTTACCCTTTGTTTGATCTCAACTGCCATGATGCTGCACATGAGATCAGTTATGACTCCTGACATTTGAGGGTTTGACAGAAGAAGCAACTTTGACAGTTAGCAATCACGGCATGCCATCAATGGAATGGTTTAGGGAAACTGTTAAATCAATGGGTTTAGTTCAGTTTTAGGTTCCCTGAAATCAAGAAATGTTCCCAGCGGATACCACAAGTTTTTTTTAATTTCAGGAAGTCTGTCATGTTTTTATTGCTCTGTGTCTTGTTGTCCCTGTGACACCCACACTCATTTTATTGGCCTGGTGTCACCAGGACACAAGGTAATGCAAAATCTCCTCACTGAGGATGCAGATAGCAATAAAATTGTGATAGCAGTTCTGACTCTTATCCACCATCCAAATTGTCCATGAAAATTACAGTCAGAGACAGAAATTTAAAAAAGCTTCCTTGTGCATAAAAAATAGTCTGAATGGCTCATGGCAATTTACTACCATTGTTTTGGTTGTGTTCAGGTGCCACAGAAACTACTGGTGGTAGATTGCAGTGACCCATTGGGGGAGATTTACTAAAAAACTGAAGCACACAGAATCTGGTGCAGCTGTACATAATAACCAATCAGCTTCTAACTGCAGCTTGTTCAATTTAGATTTTGCCGCAAATTCAAGGAATGCCTGTGTAAGGGCTCTTTCACACGGGGTGGATCAGTGCAGATCCGCCCCGTGGATATCCGCTTGCTCAGCGGGGATCGCCAGAGCGATCTCCGCTGAGCAGGAAGATGACAGGTCCGTCTCTGCACTCTGTGCAGGGACGGACCTGTCACAGCGCCGCTCTCCCCTATGGGGGATCGGGTGGCGACGGACCGTAGAGTCCGTCGTCATCCGATCCGCTCTGCAGACGGATGAAAAAATAGGGTTCATCCGCTGACACCCGCTATCCCATAGGGATACATGGATGTCCGTTTTTCATCCGAAAACAGATGGATGAAAAACGGACATACGGACCGTCCGTGTGAAAGAGCCTTAAGTGGCATCAAAATTGGACCAAAGTAGTGCAGGGACTACTTTGAAGTCGGAAGGACTTGAAGTCGTACTAATATGAATGACTGTCACTGGAAATCATGGGGAACGACTTGTCATGCTATTTTGTAGTCCCAAATCGTGGGACAAGTCGTATAAGTGTGAAAGGGGCCTAAGCCTTGACAAAACCTAGAAACCGATTGGTTGCTTTGCACTGCTGCACCAGTTTTAGTAAATCTCCCCTATTCAGTCATTCAGAAAGCCAGTGGAAGATTGCAGGAAACAATGACAACTCCATGTAAAGGCTTAGTTCAGTTCCTTTTCAGTAAAGTGTACAATGCAATCAGGGAGCTCCCAAATGTGCTCAAACCTCCCCATGCAGCTTTGAGGCCAGGTTCAAATATGTGCGAATTGGATGCGTTTATCACCGTAACAAATTTGCATGACATGCGAGTGTGACTGGTTCTCAATGGAGCCGGAACACACGTCAGAGGCGGCCGCGGGGCAAATTCCAAAAGGGTCCGGTGCGTTTTTGGGTCTGGTTCAGGTACGAATTCAGGCAAAAACTCAGACCCAAATCACACCTGAACCGGTGAACAGAAACGCACCAGACCACATGCTGGATATCGCAGCCGCACATATGTGAACCCGGCCTTAAACGTTGTGCTTACTTATAAAGCTATACCTGGAGGCCATCTGCACCCCCCTAAAGCCTGTCAGAAAGCTCCTATAGATAACCGTGTCCTGTCACTAGGACGCTCTCCCCGCTGAACATGCAGCATCACAGTGAGTGTTCTCCACATTCAAACCCTCACACATGTGCAGTGTTCGTTCTCTTTCAGCATTGCTGAGCTCAACCACTGCTAGGATAGGATGAGACAGAGCTTGCTCTGCACATGTATGAGGGGTGCAAATGATCGCTCCTATGGGGCTAAGCGTTCAATGGTTAGAGCAGTGTTTCTCAAATCCAGTCCTCATGGCGCCCCAACAGGTCATGTTTTTAGGATTGCCCCCAGATGAAACAGCTGTGGTAATTACTAAGGCAGTGAAACGGATAAAATCTCCTGTGCAAAATAACGGAGAGCCTGAAAACATAACCTGTTGAGGCGACTTGAGAACTGGAGTTGAGAATCACTGGGTTAGAGAGGCCCTAGTGCCAGGACAGGGCACAGCTATCTACAGGAACGTTTCTGCCAGATATTGGGGAATGCAAATGGCCTCCAGCTGTAGCTTTATAAGGCTTCATTCACACAGGGTGTACTATACTGTATGCCTGTGAATGGCTGTGTTTACCTGTATGGGGATGCACCACATGGCAGTCCAAATGATGTCCATCGGGGACACAGCCACTGTGCCCCAATATGACACCCGTCTGGGTGCTTCAATATGACATTCGTCTGGGTGCCCCGGGACCCGACTGACATGAATAGGACTGCCTATAGGAGATGCATGGAGCACCCAGAAAACACGTCCCTGCACAGGCATACAGTATAGTATGTCCCATGTGAATGAGGCCTAACTACACCCAATATTTTGAAGCTGGGTTGGGGGGTAAAACACCCCTGACTGCATGGTGCACTTTATTGAAAAAGTGAGGTAACCCTTGAAAAGACACACTGAGGACTGAATGCTGTGCGCCCTGTGGGTGAAGGCTGACAGCACTCCCACCTACCTGCACCCACCTCCACACTGACACCTCACCATACGGGGCGGGGCTAGGACAAAGCTGTGCCGTGGGAGGGGCGTACATGACATGTAGTATATATACCATGCACACAGATCCTGAAATACACAGTGATAACATCAGCCCGGGCTATGGATACACAGCGCACCTAGTCACTCTCCTGTTTTCACCTTCTTCCGGTCATCAATGTATAGAGCAAGGGAAAACACAACAAGCACAGTCATTCATTACCCTGTCCAAGTCCAATCTGCTGCACGATCTTGTCCCGTACAGTAACCAAGCCTCGATCCGAGCAAGACCACGCCTCCATCTAGAGAGCACAACCAAGCCTCATTCTGGAGAAGACCAAGCCTCGTGCTCAGTCACTTAATACTCAGTCTAACTAGAGAATCCATTGTCGTTCAAAACTTTTTTCTTTTGTATTGTTATTGTATATAACAGTGATGATCACTGTTATAAGCAGAAGTTTTAACTGTTATGAATGGCTTTCATGATTCATGACAGCTTGCTTACTAGCACATAGCTCCCAACTGTCCCTGATTTGGAGCAATGTCCCTCTGTCCCTCATTCCTTCTCATTTGTCCCTCCCTTTGGTCTGATCTATATAGTTTTATACAAAATGCACTTTTTATCTATCAAAAAGTGTTTCTCAGCACTAAACCTTTCATCTGATTTCTAAATTGTTGCATCTGTAAATTCCAAAAGCCAATATAAAGGAAGAGTAGTGGTAAAAAAAAGCACTTGTGGGTTTAACCAATCTTTTTTTTGTACAATTCTCCTTTAAGGGGGGCGTGGCCAGGGGTGTGTCCTATGCCTGTATACTTTTGCTGATAGGTGTCCCTCATTCCCATCTCAAAATGTTGGGAGGTATGCTAGCATTGCATCAATACTAAGCATGTGCACAGGTGTGTGTTGTGCGTATTATATTGTATATGACATGTAAATAGTGACACTTTATTAATGTCATCGTACAGCAGCTTGGTGCACTGCAATTGCTGTGATGTGCCATGCAGAGTGGCACGATATCACACAAACCTGTTGCATAAAATCACACAGTTTTGTGACGCAGTAAAAGACTGCGCTCACGTCTGAACACAACACGTAAAAACATGTAAAACAATTGTTTTCTGTGTGTCGCTGCAGCCGTTATACTGACCACTGTCATTCCCTCTTTATTCTTTTCCATAGTTGCCAACATTGTCAAAAAATGTATAGGGATACTTTTTTGTCTGTTGGCGGAGTCTTATTATAATTAGGGGGGGGGGCATTCATGTTTAGGCGTGGTGTCGTGGGGAAAGGAAAATGCATAATCCCCCTCCACCAAATGATTTGGACCAGTGCACAAAGCAAGGTCCATAAAGACATGGATGAGCAAGTTTGGGGTGGAGGAACTTGACTGGCCTGCACAGGCACTGGCCTGAGTCCTGACCTCAACCCGATAGAACATCTTTGGAATGAATTAGAGCGGAGACTGGGAACCAGGACTTCTCGCCCAACATCAGTGCCTGATCTCACAAATGCGCTTCTGGAAGACTGGTCAAACATTCCCATAGACACACTCCTAAACCTTGTGGACAGCCTTCCCAGAAGAGTTGAAGCTGTTATACCTTCAAAGGGTGGGCCAACTCAATATTGAACCCTACGGACAAAGACCGGGATGCCATTAAAGTTCATGTGTGTGTAAAGGTAGGCGTCCAAATACGTTTGACAATATAGTGTAGATAGGAAACTATATTACATTTAATTATTATAAACTTTTTTTTTTTTACATTACCTGGTTTCCAGGCCTAGGCAAATGATGTCATACAACCCAGGAATATCCTGCTTGCATGCCTGAGCTAAGAACAGATGGATTCCAGGAAGTAAATGCTACATGAATTATCTGCCCTTACTCAAGATGGCTACAGCCAGAAATGCTACAGGGTGTTTTCACAGCAATTTATCAACAAAATAAAGCATGAATGGATAGGTGAGTTTGCTTTGAATAATAAAAAAAAAAAAAAAATGAAATAGCATTTTTGGTTTGTAGTGCTCAGATACAGCGTAGTTCCTCTTAAAATAGTAAGTGACTGGGGACATAGTTTTAAAAAACATATTGCGGTATACAATTGCTAGATAGCTATGATAATATAATTCTAAAAAAGAAGAGGGTTTAATATTACTTTAACATGCTTTAAACCAACAGGTTCTTCATGGGGGCTGGAAGAATCCTGATTTAATACCTAAAAGGCTTCCTCCAATTTACCCTTAGGCCTCATTCACACGCCACTGCAGTTTTCTCTTGTGCTTTGTACACATATATTGTTATTTGATCACATTTACATGTGTACCGTCTTACAGCATAAATGGCTCCTATTGGTCACTACTCAGCTAGATGCTGGGACACAGATGGCTTTTGCCCATGTACCAAAGTCAAAATCAAGTTCATCATAAGCAGAAAAGGTTCCTAAATTGTCTAATACAGGGCAATAATATATTGTGAAGGAATGTTTGACCTGTGTTGAGAATAATTTGATTTATTTCTTGAACTGTTACAGTAACCTTAAAGAGGGAGTTTTTTTTTTTTTTAAGTCAGCAGCTACAAATACTGCAGCTGCTGACTTTTAAAATAAGGACACTTACCTGTCACACGGTCCAGTGATGTCGGCACCCGAGGCCGAACCGTCCCTCGGTCCTCGAATGCTGCCGCCGCCATCTTGGGTGTGGGAATCAGGAAATGAAGCCTTGCGGCTTCACTTCCCGGTACCCTACTGCGCATGCGTGAGTCGCGCAGCGCAATAGGAATGCTCCGTGCTGTCTCTGGGACCCGTGTGTGTCCCAGCAGACAGCGCGGCGGGACAGGAAGAGGCATAGACTCCCATGGGAGTCTATGCCCGGAAGTGGGTGCACAGGTGTTTGCACCCCCCCCCCCCCCGAAAGGTGCCAAATGTGACACCGGAGGGGGGGAGGGTTCCGATGAGCGGAAGTTCCACTTCAGGGTGGAATACTGCTTAAGTACATGCAAAATACGAAATGCCCATTGCACAAAGAACTGGAGGAACATGTCCTAAATTTTAAAATGTATTGACTACTCACAGTGTATTGGTCAGTTTCGGTAAGATTACCCAGTGTGACCCGGAAGGCCCGTTCAGATCCGCCTGTCAGTTTTGACGGCGGATCTGAACGGGCGCTCCATGTTACTCTATGGAGCGTCGGATGTCAGCGGAGACATGTCCGCTGACATCCGATCCGGTCCGATCCGCCAAATCCAGACGTATGGACCACACGTCCAGATCCGTCGGATCGGGTGAGATCGGGTGAAAACGGACACACTGTCCGTTTTCATCCGATCTCTCCATAGAGATCAGCGGCGCTCGCAAGCCCCTCCCCGCTCAGTGAGCGGAGAGAGGCTTGTCATCCGCCGGCTCAGCGGAGATCAACGGAGAGATCTCCCGCTGAGCCGGCGGACAGAGGCGGGCTCCGTGCAAGCGGAGCCCGTCTCGTGTGAAAGGGGCCTAACAGGTACAAAAGGGAAAAAAAGGTAGAAGACAGCATCCAACAAATAGATTATATTATAGGAAACTATATACTGTATCTTGTATATTGTATATATACTATATATGTATATTGCATTCATTTGGTCCCTACGAGTCTCAAGATCAATTGTAACATGTAATGCTTTTTATTAAATTTTTATGGCATTTTTATATGAAATTTATTGTATTTGTGTAGGTTGTAGTTGTATGGGATTGTGTTTGCAAATGTACAGTAGTAGTAAGTGTTAATGGGATCATTGTTCTCCCCCGCCCCCATATTGGATTGAAAATGAATGAATAAATACAGCGGTCAAAATAAGCATTGAACACGTCACCATTTTTCTAGATAAATATATTTCTAAAAGTGCTACTGACATGAAATCTTCACCACATGTCGGCAACAAGCTATGCTATCCATGCATACAAAAAAATAAAAAAAACCACATTCAGAATTTAAGTTATGTGTAATAAAATAAAATAACACAGGGAAAAAGTATTGGACACGCTAACTGAAATGTATTTTATACTTTGTACAAAATCCTTTATTGGTAATGACCGTTTCAAGACGCCTCCTGTATGGAGAAACTAGTCGCATGCATTGCTCAGGTGTGATTTTGGCCCATTCTTCCACACAGTCTTCAAATCTTGAAGGTTCTGTTAGCCTCTTCTATGAACTCTGATCTTTAGTTCTTTCCATAGGTTTTCTATCGGATTCAAGTCAGGTGATTGGCTGGGCCATTCTAACAGCTTTATTTTCTTTCTTTGAAACCAATTGAGAGTTTCCTTGGCTTTGTGTTTGGGGTCATTGTCTTGCTGAAATGTCCACCCTCGTATCATCATCCTGTGCAGTACCATTTGGCCTCTAAACATGGTATGTATTATGGCATCCAGAGTACAATTTTGGTCTCATCTGACCAGACTATATTCTCCTAGTATTTCACAGGCTTGTCTAAATGTTGTGCAGCAAACATTAAACGAGCTTCAACATGCTTTTTCTTCAGAAATGGAGTCTTGCTTGGTGAGCGTGCATACAGGCCATGGTGGTTGAGTGCAATACTTATAGTTTTCTTTGAAACAATTGTACCTGCTATTTCCAGGTCTTTCTGAAGCTCTCCACAAGTGGTCCTTGACTCTTGGACAACTCTTTTGTAATAATTCTTTTCACTCATCTGTCAAAAATCTTGCAAGGAGCACCTGGTTGATGACGGTTTATGGTGAAATTATGTTCTTTCCACTTACGGATTATGGCCCCAACAGTGCTCACTGGAACATCCAGAAGTTTAGAAATCCTTCTGTAACCAATACCATCAGTATGTTTTGCAACAATAAGGTTGCCAAGTCTTGAGAGAGCTCCTTGGCTTTTGCCCATCATGAGATGTTTCTTGTCTGACACCTTGGTAATGAGACACCTTTTTATAGGCAGTCCGTTAAGACTGAAGCAGCTGATATTATTTTGCACTGACAAGGGGCAGTATTGCTTTCTAATTATTGATAGATTTTAGCTGGTGTCTTGGCTTTCCATGCCTTTTGGCACCTCCCTTTCTTCATGTTTTCAATACTTTTTCCGTGTGTCCTTCTATTTTATTACATATAACTTCACTTCTGAACATATTTGTTTTGGTCTCTTCATGTGTATAGATTACATGGGTTGTTACCGACATGTGGTGAAAATTGTATGTCAATAGCATCTTTTAAGTAAATATATTTACCTAGAAAAATGGTGTTGTGTTCAATACTTATTTTACCCGCTGCATGTATGGTAAACAGCATGATATGATTCAGAAGAAAAGAAAAATGTGACAATACAAGAGGAAAATGATGTGCACAATAAGGCACTTCAGAATATAACAAAAGAAAATTATTAGGATTTGTGAAAAGACAGCAGTTACTCACAGAAGTAGGGCTCAACATAAGATGTGTTTAAAGGCTTGTGGGTGAGCGATGCACAGCACACTGTCAATGTTCCATTTTTTTGGGAAACACAGACCTTGTTATGATTTGTTTATCCAAGTGCAAAAATTGCGATACTTCCTCACAATGATTGTTCTGCGGCTTTGTTGAAAAATCAGCATGCAGAAACCTGATTTATGTTACTAGCAGAGTTGAGGTTTTCGTTGAACAGATAGGATTTAAGGGTCTTAAAGCATAAGGAGACAAGACGGTATTGTTAAAGGACACAGGATTGAATGTTCTCGTATGGCTAATGGAAGCCAGTGTTCAAAAAAGACTGAAAAAAGGACCAGATGGTTTACACCCAAGCTTCCTCCAAGAATTTAGCCAGGTTATTGCTAGACCATTATTCCTAATCTATAAGCACAGTTTATTGAACAGAATGGTACCAGCTGACTGGCAAAAAGCTAACGTGGTACCAGCATTCAAAAAAGGGCCCAAACAGGGGTCGGCCCATCCATTAAGGGCGCACGGGAGCTGCCCCCTCTATCACGCTACCCCTATAATTCTATCACTTTCCAAAACTCTGGTTCTGCTACATCTTTAATATGCCATCCAGTTCTGGTCTCTGGTCCTCAGGAAGGATGTGCTGGAACTATAGAGAGTCCAGAGAAGGGCAACAGAGCATATAAGGGGTTTTGCGAACCTCAGTTATGAGGAACAACTAGGAACATTAAACCTATTGCAACATTAAACATTAAAACATTGGAACATTAAACCTATTGCAAGTGTCCTAAGGGACACTTGCAATATATAAATAATTGAATGGTGATTCCAGCATAGGGAAAAAATTATTCAGTCCAAGGTCGCTCAAGAAGACACGTGGCCACTCAATGAAGATGGAAGCGGTTTAGGGGGTGTGTAGGGGGTTCTTTACTATTAGAGTGGTAAGGATCTTCCACAACTGGTGATGTCAGTGAGGAGTGTTCATAATTTTAAAAATCTCTTAGATGGGGATCTTAGCGAACACAGCATACAGGGATAGAGACATACAGTAAATACATACACACTCATACACCCACACCCATACTGGTTGAACTGGCTGGACAGATGTTTTTATTTGGCCTCATCAACTATGCAACTATGTAACTATGGCTGAAGGAAATCTAATGCCCCGTACACACGGTCGGAAATTCCGACCACAAAATCCGTCTGATTTTTTCCGGCGGATTTTGTCCGACACTGGTGTTGCATACACACGGTCGGACAAAGTTGTCGAAAAATCCGATAATTCTGAATGTGGTGACGTTCGTTGCTTACGACTGAACTACGTAGAGGCTAGTAGCCAATAGGTTTGGTCTCCTAATTTGATCTGAGCATGCGTGGCACTTTGTCCGTCAGAATTCTCTACACACGATCGGAAAAAGTCCGATCGATTTTGTTGTCGGAAAATTTGAGAGCAGGATCTCAAATTTTTTTCCGTCGGAAATTCCAACGGAAAAAGTCCGATGGAGCCCACAACATGGTCCGATCGGACATTTTCTGTTGGAATTTCCGACCGTGTGTATGGGGCATAAGTGATCACGTCTTTTCATTTCTTTAATCATGGCAGACCAAAAACCATCTTAGATATACAGCTGTCTTAGGGCCTGTGTTGATGGGTCTATGCAGATGCTTAGCACACTTTAAGCAGGTCAGAAGGAGGTCAACTACACCTGTCAATGAATTCAAAACCTCAGAAGTGTCACAAACATGCTATTGACAGTTGCTAAATACCTGTTGACACAGGCCCTAAGGCCAGTTCAGTTAATTACCTGCAAAGTACAGTTAAATTAAATAAAATTGTTCTCAATAAACTTATATAAGACTCTCTCACACATTGAACACAACCTAGCTGGAAGACACATCTGTATCCTTTGTATCGGGATTGCATGATGTGCATACATTGTTGCTGTTGGCAAAGCACCACAGATGCTTCCATGCCTATTTTTAGTGTACCCTGCACGTGGGATCGCATACATTGCACACTTTTATTGTAACAGAACAGATGTATCTTTCAGTGTGGCTACAATGCTTTCAGTGAATTCATGGCTGAATAAATGTGTATGTAGCCTCAGAGCATGCGGAAATGTTAAGAAAAAGCCCCTAAAAAAACAGCTAGTTCCTTATTTCTTGTTAAAGAACACTAGCAGAGAAAATCCAGTAGGTATACTTCAATACAGCTGTTTGTGAGAACACGGTACGGAAAAGCTGATGCATCAGCTCTTTGGCCAGGAAGTGGGAACTTGCAAAAACACTGCTCTCTTAATTACAAGTATAGTGCAGCCTAAACATCCGTCAGAGCTGGGTGAAAACTTTCTGCGATTTATTTACAGAGACCCAGACTGCCCTTCTGCAGCAATTTTCCTGTGACTGGAGATGGCTATGATGGTCTTTAGATTTTCTACTCTGGTTGCCATTCTCTCTGTTCTGCCAGCAGGGCACATGAATCCATTGCCCCCCCTCCAGAGAGATGTTAGATATAATGTGGTTATGGTGATGAGTGATTCTTTTGTAAGTATCCATTTCTGTTTATGATATGTTATGTTCCTACTCTGCTTTGTTTCTTAAAGGAAGGGTAATACTAAGTTACTACTTATATCATATGAAAGAGTTGTTTTGAGAGGCAGAAATTACAATGTGATGTGTAGAGCTGGTCAACCGTTTCTATCTGGTTGTGCAATCTGCATGAAATGTATTTAAAGAGGCACTAAATAATGGTTTATAAAAAATATATAAGGATCTATTCTGAACTCAAATGTACCTTTTTTTGCTTTTTTTTTATTTTTGCTGCTTTGATCCAAGTTCCTGTTAGAGGGTAGCTATGTTTGTTCTCCGTAGTCCCTCTGTATATACAGTGCCTTGAAAAAGTATTCATATCCCTTGAAATTTTCCACATTTTGTCATGTTACAACCAAATTTGTACATGTATTTTATTGGGATTTTATGCGACAGATCAACACAAAGTGGCACATAATTGTGAAGCGGAAGGAAAATGATAAATGGTTTTCAAAATGTTTTACATCTGAAAAGTGTGGCGTGCATTTGTATTCAGCAGCCTTTACTGTGAAACCCCTAACTAAAGTCTAGTGGAACCATTTGCCTTCAGAAGTCACCTAATTAGTAAATAGAGTCCACCTGTGTTTACAGTAATTTAATCTCAGTATAAATACAGCTGTTCTGTGAAGCCCTCAGATGTTTGTTAGAGAACCTTGGTGAACAAACAGCACCATGAAGGCCAAGGAACACACCAGACAGGTCAGGGATAAAGTTGGGGAGAAGTTTAAAGCAGGGTTAGGTTATAAAAAAATATCCCAAGCGTTGAACATCTCATGAAGCACTGTTCAATCCATCATCCGAAAATGGAAAGAGTATGGCACAACTGCAAACCTACCAAGACATGGCCGTCCACCTACACTGACAGACCAGGCAAGGAGAGCATTAATCAGAGAAGCAGCCAAGTAGCCCATGGTAACTTTGGAGAAGTTGCAGAAATCCACAGCTCGGGTGGGAGAATCTGTCCACAGGACAACTATTAGTCGTGCACTCCACAAATCTGGCCTTTATGGAAGAGTGGCAAGAAGTGTGACAGACCTAGCCGGGACACGGGCTTTTTGAGAGAACTACATGCTAGCCTCCTGCCAGCTGATCACGGGCCCCCCAAAATACACTCTCTGTATATGCATTTGGCATTAGAAATAGACTAGCATCTGACACCTTGTGTCCCATTCAATGTCATGAACTCAAGCCACCTGTCTATTGTGTAGAGGAGGCTGGTCTGGCTTGTAAGGTGTATTCCACACAATGTTGTTGTGCTAATTAGCCCTGTGTTACTGTTTATGTTAATGTATGTTGAATAGTTATTCCAATTAACTAGGAGCCTTAAAGTCTGACCTTGAAAAGCCTTTTCAGGCAGTCAACTAGTCTGGGCAATGATTAAGATAATTAGCTCATGCTAATTAGGTTAGCTTTTAATCATCTGGCTATATATGTGTGTGAAATGTCAAATAAAGATTCATTCCTGATGTACCCTACACTGGTGTTGTCTGGTGACTGGCTAAGCTAATGGGTCTTGGATTGTGTGGTACCGGACAGAGGAAGCAGTTATGGCGGACATCTTGAGTACGAGGTCCGTCACAATTGGCTGGCAGCGGTGGGATCGTGCTTCCTTGTCGTGAACACATCCAAACCATCACCTGGATCCAAGGCCCGGATAGCAGAGGTACAGATACGTCATGGAAGAGGAATTCGGAAGGAGGTTGCGAGAGATGCGGCTACAGCACAGAGGACCAGTATCGGTGCAGGTCCTGCTGGGATGGTATGATTCTGTTCGCCTACAACTCTGGAAAGAAGCGCTAGCCTGTGAGCAGCGACACCAGGGAAAAGTTCTCCCCTCCATCCATGTAAGGTACTGGTCGCAGTATGAAGTACGAATGTTGTTATTGGGGGAACAACCGAAGCAAGAGTGGACAGCTGAGTTAAGCAGGCTGATCCGGGCAGAAATGCGTTTGGACGAGAGCTACAGAGCCCTCCGGTGGTATGTAGCCCAAGTGTGCCCGTGGACAGCGGATGACAGGCCCACGGAAGGCTTTGATTATAATGGCCTGGGATTGTTGTACTGGAGGCTGTCCGAGGACCCCGACTTTGGGAGTGATCTGGAGTGGCGTTTGGAGGAAATAATGGAGCACAGAGAGCAAAGATTGAACGTCTCGGAAGTGCTCTGGGCACAGGAAGATTTGGAGTTCCTGGCCGCTCAGGAATGGGAGCTTGAGATCGCCTACATACAGCTGCTAGACACTGCTCAGCAGCAGGGTGGGGCTCCCTTTGCCTGGGACTATGAGGAAATACCAGCAGACAGCTCTGAAATCCTGGCTGAAGAGTCGGCGATGTGGCATAGTAACAGAGTACTTTGCCCACCTGCCCCCGCAGCTATGGACGCGGAGGTCTTATGGCGGATGCAGCAAGTGCTGACTGACCTTGATGATCCTGTTACTGCACAAAACGAGGTTGGACGGAGGAATATGCCTGTCCAGCAGCATGCAAGAGAATCGGCAGTGGAAAATCTGGAAATTGCCATCCCCAAAGCTGAAGTGCTGACAACCGGCCAGAGCTCGGCCAACCTCTGCTCAGCACTGATAGCATCTTCTGGGTTCCATGGACAGGAGATGGTGAACCTCTATCCCCAGACATCAGTTGTAGAGACTGGGGATTTGATAGACTTTTCTGCTGAGGAAGAAGAACCTGATGAGCCTCCAGCAGAAGAGCTGGTATTAGGGCCGAACTTCACTGTGCTCTGCCCAGCACCAACGCCAGTATCCATGGAGTTGCAAGGAACTTCCCCAGCTGAAGCTCTGGTCACTGAACAGAGGGTCCAAGACCTCTGTCCCATACCTGTGGCAGTTCTGGAGGCCCAGGGTGAGGAGGTGGTGGTCACTCCCGAGCAGCAGCTCAGGACCCAAGGAGAGAATGCAATCTGCACTTCACATCTGCAGCTTGATCTGGTGTCAGTGGATGGGCCGGTGGTCTCCACTAACAGAAAACCAGCAGAAGTGCTGGCAACCGGGCAGAGTGCTACCAACCTCTGCCCAGCACCGGTAACAGCTGCGGAGTTCCAGGGAGCTGGGGCAGTCGGCCTCTCTCCCCAACAGTTAGCTGGAGCAGATGATGTAGGGAAGCTCCTACGCCCAGCTGAACTGCTGGCAACGGAACAGAGCGCTGCTGGCCTCTGCCCTCAACTGACACAGGACAGATTTCCTGTAAAGGTGGATGGGAATTCAGTCTCCACCTGTATACCCCAGGGATGCTGGGCAGTAGGCCCATATGCCCAACAGCATGACAGACTGAGCCCAGTCACCCTGTCTTCTCTCCAGCGGCTGAAAAGACTCCAGGGAGGAGGGCCAGTCCAGGCCTCTCCCCAGCGGCAGATATGTTCTATGAGAGAGGCAGAGGTTGGCTGGGTGAGTAGTGCTCTGTTTGAAACAATTTGGTTGGGATACTGTGTGGGTACAGGCATTAGAGGACTGGAACTATGGACTAACTTCGGAGTCAACCCGTCTGGGGTCTCCTCCTGTGTTAGTCTCCTGCCGAAAGGGGAGAAATGTGACAGACCTAGCCGGGACACGGGCTTTTTGAGAGAACTACATGCTAGCCTCCTGCCAGCTGATCACGGGCCCCCCAAAATACACTCTCTGTATATGCATTTGGCATTAGAAATAGACTAGCATCTGACACCTTGTGTCCCATTCAATGTCATGAACTCAAGCCACCTGTCTATTGTGTAGAGGAGGCTGGTCTGGCTTGTAAGGTGTATTCCACACAATGTTGTTGTGCTAATTAGCCCTGTGTTACTGTTTATGTTAATGTATGTTGAATAGTTATTCCAATTAACTAGGAGCCTTAAAGTCTGACCTTGAAAAGCCTTTTCAGGCAGTCAACTAGTCTGGGCAATGATTAAGATAATTAGCTCATGCTAATTAGGTTAGCTTTTAATCATCTGGCTATATATGTGTGTGAAATGTCAAATAAAGATTCATTCCTGATGTACCCTACACTGGTGTTGTCTGGTGACTGGCTAAGCTAATGGGTCTTGGATTGTGTGGTACCGGACAGAGGAAGCAGTTATGGCGGACATCTTGAGTACGAGGTCCGTCACAAGAAGAAAGCCATTGTTGAAGGAAAGCCATAAGAAGTCCCATTTGCAGTTTGCGAGAAGCCATGTGGAGACACAGCAAACGTGGAAGAAGGTGCTCTGGTCAGATGAGACCAAAGTTTAACTTTTTGGTCTAAAAGCAAAACGCTATGTGGAAAACTAACACTTCACATCACTCTGAACACACCAACCCCACCGTGAAACATGGTGGTGGCAGCATCATGTTGTGAGGATGCTTTTCTTCAGAAGGGACAGGTTTATCTTTTTCCAATTTTTTTTTTAGGGGGAAACACCACTTTAAGGTGGGCAGTACAAACGTGCTGAGGTTGCTGATATCTCCAGGTATCCATTGGAAACTCACCGTATTCCTCTCTAAGCGGGCGTAATCTTCCCCTCCGCATAAGCTTAAAACAGCTAGTGTCTCCATCAATAGCCCAAGATTAAAAAAAAAAAAAAAGTAATGACTCCCCCAGGGGGAAACCAGCAGAAACGGTATTAGTGGAGAGATTTTTTGAGCTAGGGATTGTTGTTTGTTAACTGAATCCCAAAGTTTCAAGGTGTGGCTAGTAAGAAAAGAGGCAGTTTTGGACAGTCCTCTATATGGGTATGGGATCCATGGAGCTTGGGCTAAATCACGACCCGCCAATGTTTTTTCTAGTGTTACCCAGACCTTTTGAGTGGTATGATGTCTCAGACTAAGAATTCTAGTTAAAGCAAATGCTCCATAATAATTCCTCAAATTAGGTAGACCTAATCCCCCATCCAATTTAAACCTCGTAAGAATATGATATGCCAGTCTGGGTTTAGTCAGTATGGACAGTAAAAATCAGCCTTACATTAAAAAATTACTTTGGGAGTCGAATAGGGATCATCTGCATGATTAATAGGGTTTGGGAAGCACCCAGGGCCAGACTTACCATTGGGCTTGACTGGGCTCAAGCCCATGAGCCCCCGTGGGCCCCGCCCATTTACCTTTTAAATTCCGCATTTTTCGCTCCACAAGACACACACCCCCCCCCCCCCCAAAATGAGGGAAAGTCCCTGTGCGTCTTATGGAGCAAATATTGAGCAGGAGTCGCCGCCTTCGTGCACACACACGGGACACACCACCTACTTGGTCCGCACTCACTCACTCCAGCTACCCAGAAGCCGGCCCCGCCCAAGGCAATGCCGTGTCGCTCCCAATCGCGGCGCCGCTGGCTGGGGTGACACGAGAGTCTGCTGTTAGTGTTACCAATCACGGGCATCCACCCCATGATGTTTCTGGGGACACCTTCCTCCTGAGCTGCTGTGAGCCAATGGGGGCAGAGTGAGGCAGGGCCAACTGCCAGAATGAGTGAGATGGGCAGTAAGATGAAGAAGCGGCGTTTGTGTTTATAATGCTGAAATATATGGTATGTATATTATGTGGAGATCATGCTAGGTGCTTAGATGAGAGGAGGCACGGCTAACTAGACTGCTTCTCATCTTCTTTTCTTACTATTTAAATATCTTTGCTTGTATTATGACAATGGTGTGTGCATACTGTGCTATATATTCATAGGAACATGGGAGATACATGGGAGATCTACACTGTATGGCCTTATAAGATCCAATTACTCGCTCATCAGATTATACTCACATAAACACTGGTGTATCTTTATTTATTATAGGAATATTTACCACTGGCTAATGTACTGTCCACTGGCTAATGTACATTTTATTTGTCAGGCTTCTGTATGGGTCAGAATATTTTTTTTCTTGTTTTCCTCCTCTAAAACCTAGGTGCGTCTTAGCGAAAAATACGGTATCTTCTTTACGTTTATGTATCATTTTGTTCTTTTTAAAGTAATGTATAGAAGGTAGGGCCCGAAAATGTATAGAAGGTAGGGCCCGAAAGTGACTCAAGTCCAGGGGCCACCACCACCCTAAGTCCTGCCCTGGAAGCACACCTATCTTTAAAGTATTAACTCTTCCTAGCCAGGAGAGGGTAGCTCTGTTCCAATCTGCCAGGTCTCCCTTGACACTATTGGTAAGCCATGTTTCACCATAGATGATGATGAAAATAGGCTAGGTGACAGGAGAGTGCACAGATTTGGGGTGGTCCTGCTGGTGAATCGTTGAGAATATTACGTAACCAAGTGTCAGGAAAAAGAATGGGCAGGTTTTTCTTAATTTCTGTCATTTTTCCATATTCGGCTGAGTATGTTGTGACAAAAGTCACCCGACTATCTGAAACACCACATCTATTCTTACCTTTGGTTTTTCTATTATTCCTACCAGCATAAGTATCCGAAAGAGTGTCTCGTTGACACTCCTTAGCTAACAGTAAAACTCGAGAGATCACAGTTTTGGTATATTTTCTCTGTCTTAACCTCTCTAATGGTGTTAAATTTCAGTATTAAACGCTAATTCTGTAGAGCAATTACTCCTAGCCCATAAGAATTCACCCATATAGATTACTCTGACCGTAAGTCCAAAATCTTAAAATTTAGAAACTCCACAAAACTGAAGATAGTAGGTACCGTCAAAAAGAAAAAAATATGTTTGAGAAAAAAATTGACAGATAATAACAAAAATGCTCTTAGTTCACTGGCATAGGCGCTATCCTGTAATGATGTAAGATCTAAATGATAGGGAAGGGATGAATACAGCGCATGAACATCTAATGTGACCCACACAAAATCTTACATTGTACATCCTTTATGTGTTTGAGTAACATTTTGGTGTCCTTAACCTTTCCCGGAAGCATAAGGACCAGAGGTTGAAGTTGGGTATCTGTCCATTTCTCCCACAATAGGTCTACCCTGAATAGTGTTAGAGACTTTGTGGATCTTGGGCAAAGGATGGAATACAGGTATGACTGGCTCTTTAGCAATCATTCCACAGTCTTATTACTGATAACTATCCTATCATTTTGCCACCTGTTTTAATCTTATATGTATATTAATACATTGAATATCCTTTTTTTCAACATTTATTTTTTTCAAATTTTTTTCAACAATTGCCTTGAAAATCCCATATTTGAGGTTTCTCTTCTAAAATCATTTTGCCACAAGATCCAACAACGTTTTTTTTACAGCTGGTAGTAGGATTAAGGGAGAGAACTCAATGTAGCAGTGCCCCCCAATAATCTGCTAGCTTTCGCTTTATATTGGTCTACACTGACCACTGAACCAACTTTATCAGCCTCCTGCATTACTAGATCATGATGTTGTTTTAAATCACAGATGTTGTGAAGATCTATTCTGAATGGATGCAGATAAAGAGGTGAGTTCATATTTGATACCTCCTGAAATGCATCCATAGATGCACATCTTGCTTGAACAGGATAGAAATATTTGTCCCTTGTAGTTGGAAGAGACAAATCCTGACCATAGGAGCTCTTGTTAGAAAAGTGCATAAAGCTGCTCTAGTGGTAATTGGGCATGTCGATCATGAAGCAAAAAACAGAAGTATGTGAAGCATATTCTGTATCCAGTGTATAACTTTTTTCCTGATCAAGAACCAAAGTGTTTTCTCAATATACTGTTTCCAATGAATCTATTAACATCTAACAATGTGTAAAAAATATCAAAGTTTTCTCATTGGAGAGATGGCTAACATCCTAGAGAGAAGGCTAAGTTCAGCAGGGGAAAGAGGATTACCTAAGAAGTTCACAAAATTGGTAGTGCAGTGTTCTAGTCCTTTTGTCACCATCTGCGTTGAGGATGGTGTTTGTAAAGAATGTGGCCTTCCACC
Source organism: Lithobates sylvaticus (assembly GCA_028564925.1). Classification (NCBI taxonomy): domain Eukaryota; kingdom Metazoa; phylum Chordata; class Amphibia; order Anura; family Ranidae; genus Lithobates; species Lithobates sylvaticus. The sequence goes on from CM053026.1 coordinate 142,811,815, forward strand.
TCTCCCTCCTCTTCTCTGTCTTGTAAGGGCTGTTGTTTCTCTTTGTGTTTCTTTTGCCCAGTTCAGCTTTTTTTTGGGGTGATTTTGGATGCACACTGCTGTCCTGTGAGAACACAGAGCTCACAGATAACCTGGAGGTAGTAATGGAGCAGGAGTCCAAGGTGCCGGTAGTATCCAGCTAGTAATCTGACTGTTCCGAAGAGCTTAAAGGATAACTTCACCTTTTGTAACATGCAACATTATAACAAATATACTGGCCTCCGCACCCCCTCCCCCTGATCCTCCGGTTTTACAACGACTGGCCTGGGTCATACATTAACATTCGTCATTCATTCACTGTGAATGGGAAAACTACAAGTACCGACAGCATTTGCAGCTGTCGGCTTGTAGTTCTTAATGAACTATCAGCAGGGCAGGATTAACATAGGGGCTATTGGAGCTGTAGCTCCAGGCCCCTTTCTCAAGATAGGCCCATTTGCCCAAAAAAATAAAATAAAAAAAAGAGATCGACTTCGAGGGTTGTAGCTCGGCGATTAGGAGTCACAGAGACCCCACATTTGGAGGGTAGGTAGCTAAAGATATACTCCAGCACTGGTTAATATGGGGCTGCTATCATCTATGTTTCTGGAGATACAGGGCTGCTTGCGCAGCCGGTCAGAAGCTACATACAGAGCGGCCAGTTTAAATACAAGCTGGAACACTCTGCAGCAGGCTGAGAGGATGAACTCACAGTGCTTATAATAATTATTTGTATATTACTTATGATAATTAACCCCTTGCCACCCAGGCCAATTCTGACACTTCTCTCCTACATGTAAAAATCATCATTTTTTTAATGCTAGAAAATTGCTCAGAACCCTCAAGCATTATATATTGTTTTAGCAGACACCCTATGGAATAAAATGGTGGTCTTTGCAACTTTTTATGTTACACGATATTTGCGCAGCAATTTTTCAAACTTTTTTTTGGAAAGAAACTGTTTCATTCATAAAAAATGTTTTGTTGTGTACTAAGCGATGCTTTCAATTTTTTTACAGGTTACATGTTTGGAGTTACAGAGGAGGTCTAGTGCTAGAATTATTGCTCTCGCTCTAACAATCGTGGCGTATGTAACCTGTGTGTATCTGGCTCTGATACTAACCAGTGCCTACCCAGCCACTGACTAGTATCTCTCCCCAGCCTGTCCCCACACCCTCTCACCTGCTGACCTGTGAATGGGGCAATCACTCCCGCAGTGTTATTGTGCTCGGCCAGTGAATACAATGATTAGTGTTGCTAACTATAGCTGGCAGCACTGATTGTTTTGGGGAAAACCTGACAGGCTGGTTGTACTCAAGTCGGTTAATAGGTTGACTTGTGTAAAACCAGCTAGCCCATACATAGATCGACTATGGCTGGTCTCTGCTTAATTGGTGTAATTTCAATCCATGTATGGCCCGCTTAACCACTACGCAGTCCCTAAACATCCTTCCACAAAACTTTACATTTTTCCTTCCCAGATTACTTCATCCTCCTCTCCTATACATAGTGCCCACTGTCATACTCTTCACACTTCTCTCCTATACATAGTGCCCACTGTCATACTCTCTACACTTCTCTCCTGTACATACTGCTCACTGTCATACCCTCCACACTTCTGTCCTATACATAGCGCCCGCTGTCATATCCTACATACTCCTCTCCTGTACATAGCGCCCGCTGTCATACACTTCTCTCCTGTACATAGTGCCCACTGTCGTACCCTCCACACTCCTCTCCCATACATAGTGCCCACCGTCATACCCTTCACACTCCTCTCCTGTACATAGTGCCCACTGTCATACCTCCAACACTCCTCTCCTGTACATACTACTCACTGTCATACCCTCCACATTCCTCTCCTATACATAGAGCCCACTGTCATACCTCCAACACTTCTCTCCTATACATAGTGCCCACTGTCATACCCTCCACACTCCTCTCCTGTACATACTACTTACTGTCATACCCTCCATACTCCTCTCCTATACATAGTGCCCACTGTCATACCCTCCACACTTCTCTCCTATACATAGAGCCCACTGTCATACCCTCCACACTTCTCTCCTATACATAGAGCCCACTGTCATACCCTCCACACTCCTCTCCTATACATAGTGCCCACTGTCATACCCTCCACACTTCTCTCCTATACATAGAGCCCACTGTCATACCCTCCACACTTCTCTCCTATACATAGAGCCCACTGTCATACCCTCCACACTTCTCTCCTATACATAGTGCCCACTGTCATACCCTCCACACTCCTCTCCTGTACATACTACTCACTGTCATACCCTCCATACTCCTCTCCTATACATAGTGCCCACTGTCATACCCTCCCTCCACACTCCTCTCCTGTAATTACTGCTTACTATCCTACTCTCCACACTTCTCTCCTGTACATAGTGCCCACTGTCATACCCTCCACACTCCTGTGCATACTACCCACTGTCATACCCTTCACACTCCTCTCCTGTACATAGTGCCTTCTGCCATACCCTCTGCACTCCTCCCATGTACATAGTGCCCACTGTTAGACCCTCTACATTTCTCTCCCTCATCTGCACATACTTCCCACTTTTATACCATCCATACTCCTCCCCTATGCCTCTTACCCACAAAAACTGTTCTTTAAAATTATACTGAATATCCTCAATGTTACCAGCTCTAGAATGGGCACACTTTTGTTAGTTCAACTAAAGGAAATCTCACAGTCCCCATATTTGTTCTGCCCCATTATTAGTACTTATTTCATTTTGTAATTACTATTGTGATGTATAGAGGAACATAGGGGATGTTAGCTACTCTAAATATAACACTTGTAAAAAAAGCGTCCCTGAAAATATTTTTGAAATGTTGACAACTATGCACTTAGGCACTGCCCAAGGGCCACAGGGTCAGTAGGGGGCCCCATGAGAGGCTCCTGTGATTGTTTATAAAAGGCCCCACCAAAATCCTCAGCACCAGGCCCATGATGTTCTTAATCTGGCCCTGACTACCAGGACATGCTGGATCGCTCTAGGTAGTCCATTGAGCTTCCTGTCAGAGTGTAACTGCCTGCCCACATCAGAGGTATGGGCAAACAGCTACACAGACAGTCTGCAGGACTGTGGCATTACACTCGCAATCTGCTGAGGACAGGAATCCATGGCTGCATTCAATCCACTCCAGCCAATAAATAGTTGTTGTTTATATGTGTAGCTGATGTCCAGACTTTCTGGTTTGTTTTTAATGATAATGTGGTCATTTTTTCATATGGTGATTTTCTAGCATTTGGTATATTTTGTAAATAACTTTTGTACTTAATAAACAATATAGGTTAAATTGCTTGGTCTATTATGGGTAACTACTTTTTTTGTGGCTTTCCTTAGCCAATGTTTATTTTAAAATTGGTTCCATCTATGTCCAACTATACTTCACAATACAAGTGATATTAAGAAATATCTTGGCATGTTCAGTACTATTGTAGTTGTAGTATATTGTACTGTACAGTAGTTTTTGTTCCTGAAAACAAAAGAGGTCAGTCAGCCAATAAAATCTAACCTTGTAACTACCAAATTAATATTTCATTACAGGATGGGCGGCTGACAAGTACCTTGGATAGTCAGGTGGTGTCTCTTCCAAATCTAAACTTCATGAAACATCATGGAGCTGTGTTTCTTAACGCGTATACAAATTCTCCGATCTGCTGCCCATCTCGATCAGGTATAAAACCGATGAGGGATTCGGGGAGAGATTTTTCTGTAAGACATAATAGTACAATTCTTTGTATTAACAGATATGGATTGTTCAACGATTTACTACCCTTGGCTTAGTGGTGGGAAAGGTCAATGGGAACTTCGCTCAGATCACCTAGGTGTGGGAGTGGGTACCCTTTTGGGTAAAGTTCCACTTTAACTTCAGCAGGTCTGCTTACAATAAGCAGGTTTTTTTTTATATGTAAAACCTTATCCCCCCAAAAAACTGCTGCAACTGCTTATAAAGTATTAGCCAGCAGCTATAGAGGTCAGAGATGCTGTGTTAAAGGTCTTTTACTGCTTGCTGAGAATGTAAATACTTTAGACCAGTGGCAGCTGGTGCTCAATTTACTTGGGAGGCAGCCCTTTGCCCACCCCAGCCAGCCAACCACATAACCCCCCATCCCGTCCCCATCAATCAAACTCTGCTCCCCCCGTTGCTTGATCGATCGCCCGTCAGGCCCCCCGCCAGCCCCTGTACTTACCCCATCCAGGTGGCGGCATCCCCCCGCTTCTCCTCCCAAATCCCAGCGGTCGCTTCTCCTCCTGGCCAATCAGGAGTTAGGACTTGCGGCCAATTGGGTCTTAGGCCTCCCGGCCAATCTGGACTCAGGACCCACTTCCTGGTTGTGTGGGAGGAGAAACAGGAAGACATTAGCGAATATTAATTTGCTAATGTCACACAACTGGGTGGGCTCTTGGGCACAGTGCTCTGTGCCCCGAGCCCACCCTTTTTGAAACCAATTGGAGCCTCCAGCTCTAATCATGCATTTCTAAAGAAAAAAAGCCCCATTGGAATCCATGCGTCCGGCGCCCTGCATGTAGATTAGGGGCCGAACGCATGGATTAGGGGGGCTGCCACTGCTTTAGACCCCATTCACGTTGTCAAGATGCGTTATGAACCTTGGTTAAGGCAGTGCATACAATCTGAAGGGCATTCCAACACACCTTCTCAATGCATGTGTGTGGCAGGTCAGCACACAGCAATATACTAATGTGCCTTTCGCTGCTGAGAATTCTGCATGCAACTTTTTTGGTGTGTTAGGCAGCCCAATTAAATTTGCTGCCTTAATACAATGCGCATTAACATGCGTGAGCTGACATGGCATGACAGTGTAAACCCAACCTTAAGGTCCAAAGTCTGGGCACATGCGCACTTTAAGAAGACAACAGTATTGAAGTATTTAAAGGGATTGGGTTTTGGTAACTTATCTGTTGCTGTACACCCACAACACTACATGTTATCTTGATATTATACATCATACTAATACTGATGAGCACTAATAAGAAACAACAATTTGAATGCATATGTACTACTATTTGTATGGTAATCATTATGCTATACTGTGGAGATTCTGGATGCCTGGTCCTGTTTATTTTGAGTATTGGACTTTTCTTATATTCTGTAGCAGTTATTATGGGGATAAATGTACTTATGGTGTTACTTACAAAGCATTCATGATTGTTCTTCCTCTTAGCAATGTGGAGTGGTCTGTTTCCTCACTTGACACAGTCCTGGAATAACTTCAAATGCCTTGACCCAGGGTACCCAACCTGGATGGACCTGATAAAAGCAAAAGGGCATATCACTCAAAAGTTTGGCAAACAAGACTATACAAGTGGGTCCCATTCACTGAGGTGAGTTGGAGAGTTTGCCCGGTGATCGTTTACTCACAGTGGATGTTTTGTTTATGTGTAGGTGTCAGATTATTGAAACGCTGTTTGTATATTATTTCTTTTTGGATCTCTAGCGTTCAGTGGTGTGCACATAAGCTCTCAAACCCTCGCACTGCCTACAGCCATTACAGCATCATACAGTATAACTCTCGCTTTTCTTACTTTAAAAGGAATCTGTCAGGTGGTAAAATATTAGAACTGCCACTATTGCCTTTTTTCCAAAGGTGCTCCAGGCAAAGGGTTAGACCTGGGGTGTCCAACCTTTTGAAGAGCAAGGGCCACTTAAGCGACTTGGTAACCAGTTATGGGCCACAATAAGCAGAGGAGACAGATGTCAGGTCCGTGCCCACTCTGCATAGGCAGAGCAGACATTCTACTGTATGGGCCATGCGATCCGCCCAGCTGGAAGGGGATGGATCCTCTTCTGTTTTTTTTTTTTTTTTTGGAGGTAGGCGGGTGTAAACAGACACAAGCCTGTTTACATCTGCCGCTTCATAGAGGTTAATGGAGGGTCCAATTGGGACGGACCAATTGTGTGAAAGGGGCCTAAGGCTGCTTTCACACTGATGCGCTGTGGTTTACCCGCACAACGGGTGCAGCACAGTGCACCTGTGGATTTCCTGCGTGTTAGCTGCACTTTGTCATAGACTTCTATTATATCCTGCAGGTGTGGTGCACATTCTGAAAGCGCACCAAACCTGCAGGTAATAACAGAAGTCTATGGCTCAGTGCAGGTAACCCACAGGTGCACTGCGCTGCACCTGCAGATCAGTTTGAAAGCAGCCTAGTAACCACTGCAGAACAGATATGCCCATATATACACTGTGATTTTAGTAATTACCTTTAATAACAGTCTTCCATTCAGGTATCGCCGGCTGTTGCTATCCCAGGCAGAGTGCATTTGGTATCAGTTTGCCTGTGACAGGAGCTGGTGCAATACAGGAAGCATTGGCTTATTCAGCTCTTCTCCGCAGCCACTTGCTTCCCCTACTGCTGGCTTCATTCACAACACTGATGCTCTGGGATGGTGGGTCGGCAACCCGCAAGCTGGGATTGCCAACCTGCCATACCAAAGCAGGAGTTTGCGGGCCACATCAGAGGGCTCCACAGACCACATGTGGCCCCTGGGCCACTCTGGTTGGGCACCCCTGGGTTAGACCATTTGTTACACACATGATTGGTATGGGTCAGTGACTCACCAATTAATTAAAGAACAATAAGGCAGACATCCCCAAAACTTGTTTTTTCAAAAACAATGCATTGGACAGAAAAGCATGAGTTTAAATACTTTTTAAGAACGTTTTCAAGCAACAGCATAATTTGGTTAATTAACCGCTTCCCGACCGGCCACTGCATATATACGTCAGCAGAATGGCACGGGCAGGCAGAATCACGTACCTGTACGTGATCGTGCATGTGCCTGCCCGTGGGTCGCGCGCGCGCCGCTAGCGGCGCGCTCGCGACCCGGTCGGGAGCTCCGTGACCCCGGCCGCGGGACCAGCGGACCCGATCGCCGCTGGTATCCCGCGATCGGGTTACGGAGCTGAAGAACGGGGAGAGGTCTATGTAAACAAACCTCTCCCTGCGCTTCCTACACTGACTGTCAGTGATCGGCGGTTCCCTGTCATCGGGAACGCCGATCAATGACGTCACACGTACAGCCACGCCCCCTACTGTAAAAAAAACACAACACGTCACACTGACTCCTCCCCGCCCCCTAGTGGTTAACCCCCTAACTACAACTGTCATTTACATAGGAATCAGTGCTATTTAAATAGCAGTGATTGCTGTATAAATGACAAATGTCCCAAAAATGTGTCAAAAATGTCCGATGTGTCCGCCAAAATGTCGCAGTCACAATAAAAATCACTGATCGCCGCCATTACTAATAAAAAAAAAAATATTAATAAAAATGCTATAAAACTATCCCCTATTTTGTAAACGCTATAACTTTTGCGCAAACTAATCAATAATCGCTAATTGCGATTTTTTTTTACCAAAAATATGTAGAAGAATACGTATCGCCCTAAACTGAGGAAAAAAAATGTTTTTTTATATATTTTTTGGGGATATTTATTATAGCAAAAAGTAAAAAATATTGCATTTTTTTCAAAATTGTCGCTCTATTTTTGTTTATAGCGCAAAAAATAAAAACCGCAGGGGCGATCAAATACCACCAAAAGAAAGCTCTATTTGTGGGAAAAAAAGGACGCCAATTTTGTTTTGGAGCCACGTCGCATGACCGCGCAATTGTTAGTTAAAGCGACGCAGTGCCGAATTGCAAAAAGGGGCCTGGTCCTTTAGCTGCAAATTGGTCCGGGGCTGAAGTGGTTAAAGAAACTAAAAAAAAAAAAAACAGGTACCATGTTAACCAAATAAATCCAGAACAGTAGTCTTTTCCAAAATAACAAAGATATCTGAGGGAAATACAGTTATTGTCAAACTATGCCTTGCTTTGATTTCTATTGTAGTTAGCTGTTAAACGTATTACCCTTACCCGCATAACTGTTATTTTAACAAAAAGGCGTATTCTAAAAAAAAAAAATATATTTCTTGTAGAAAATGCATTCAACAAATGTAATGCAAAGGTATGGAATTGATGTGAAAGCTCTTTAAAATTAACCTGTGACCAGACCAGTGACCAGACCAGACATTAAACGAAATTGCATTTTCTGAACTAGCAGTAAAAGCTCTTTAAACCAAACCCTCATTCACCTCTGTAGCTATAGGCTTTAACGTTCACAAGAAATGCATTAAAGCCAAACTTTAGGTACATAAAAAAAAATCCTTGTAAGTGTTTATTGTATAAAGAATTCAACTTTCAGGTTTGTTTGCCTTGTGCACTTGTGTATATATAGCGTAATCATGGAAAAAACTATGAATTCTCCAATGACTGTGAGTGCTGAAGCATTTTCCTTAATTTACTGTCTTGCTGTACAGAGAGAATACTTCACACTTCCTTGTGTAGGCAAGCAATCACTGTGCATTTCAGATAAACAGAGACATTTCTAGAGCGATGTACTGTAAATGATAATTTATGAAAAAACAGAGCAGTACCCCCAAGACCAATGAGAACATATTTGTATTTATTTAGAAGTGGAATTCACTAAACCAAATAGACAGGTGCTTTTGGCATTAACTTTCAGCCCTCTGCTATACCTTCATAATCCCACAATTGCCAATCTATATCAGTTTAAGGCCTGAAGGTGTATGGATATAGAGCATATAAGCAGTTCCCAGCAGAGCTCTTCTTTAACAATTCCCTGTATCTTACTAGGACAGTACGCGTTTATCACTTAGTGTTTTTGCTTTCAGTAACCGAGTGGAAGCCTGGACAAGAGATGTGCCATTCTTGCTCAGACAGGAAGGTAGACCCATGGCCAATCTCACTACAAACAGGACTCAGATTCGCATTAGAGAGGAGGACTGGAAGAATGTAGATCTGGCTGTTGACTGGATAAGAAAACAAGCAAAGAACTCTTCAGAACCTTTTTTTCTGTATTTGGGTTTAAATTTGCCACACCCATATCCTTCAGAAGACATGGGTGAAAATTGGGGCTCATCAACATTTTTAACGTCCCTTTACTGGCTTCAGAAGGTAAAGTATGTTGTGTCTGTTTTGCTGTTGTTTCCACTTTTGTGACTGACATAAAACATATTGGAAGAATATGTTTTATGTCATAAAACATACTGGTTTGCCTGCATGTAGGCAGGGTAGGGCTGAAGATGGACCTTTTCTCCACGTTTTCCCATGAACTCATTGGGTGCCAAGTCTGGATCACATGACAGGACTACCCCCAGGGTGGGTTCTTCTGGGCTTTGCTAGGCACTTGGGATAGGATCACTGTATTACACGTGGGGTACCTTTGTTCTGTGCCGTTTTCATCAATCAGTCCGCCGTGGGGGAATGCTTAATGCTTAAGATGGGCATCTGCTTTTAGAGATGAACGTGCACCTTGTACAATTGCACCATAACTGTTCTCCAGTTAACTCTTGGGTCCCCGCAACTATGTGCACCCTCTCTGTACCTTACATTTAGGAGGGACACACTAAGCCTTGTCCACATCCACACGTCCAGAGTATCCCCGCTACCTCACTCTCAGTAATGGTATAGGGTCCCATCATGCACCCAGTGTGAACTCCATGTGTGCACTAAATTTCACTTAACTCTTCCGTACCTGTGTACAGACTTGGTACCTCTGGTGTGCGAGTCTGCTTCCGTTGCTATGGGAGACAAACCGCTCATGGGGAAAGCGCAGACAACAACTCCCTCCTGCAACAGGCTTTCCTACCTGCCCTAGGCACACGCTTAACTACAGGCTGCTTGGTAGACTTCCATTACCATGGGTCACCACTTGTACTGTATCTGCACGCTGCACTAACTTTGTTACTGACGTAACCATGTTACTTGTATTACACCCCTTAAGTAACTACAGACCAGGCAGGAACAAAGTTTCAAAGCTTTACTTAGAAAAGTGCAAAATGAACATCTCAAAGTCCAACATGCAAGAACAATATCCCTACTCCAAACTTAGGCTGCATGCTGCCCCGGCATACCTGCAAAGGTAGAGTCCATGTACGAAGAATAGCATCCAATAGTGGCATTTCCCAGTGCTGGAATCTTTGGGGATGCATCCCTTCATGACCTTCTACATCACGACAGTAGCAAGAGACATTCCTTTGCTCTTCTCTGGTGTGGCTCTTTGATCTTCTCCCTTACAGGGTTCTCTTATGGGCTCCAGGCCTCTCTGCTCGTGGCTCTCTCTTCATCCACCCTGGCTCCGGACCACTGTCTCTCTTTGTATCACAGGACCAGTGGGTCAGACCCAAAGATAACCAGCCAAAACTAAAGCACCCAGGAAAGGCATTAACGCTTAAGCCCCATACACACGCGCGGATTATCCGAGGACCAGGTCCGTCGGACCATGTCCGTCATACTTTGTCTGATGTTGGTTTTGCGTACACACGGTCGGACAAAGTTGTCGGAAAATCCGATCATTCTGAACGTGGTGACGTTTGTTGCCTACGACGGGACTACGTAGAGGCTAGTAGCCAATAGCTTTGGTCTTGTAATGTGATCTGAGCATGCGTAGCACTTTGTCCGGTCGGACAACCGTACACACGATCGGATTTGGTGTGATCGGACCGCGTTGTCGGATAATCTATCCAGCAGGAGATAGGACTTTGTCCGTCGGACAATCCGACGTACACTGTCCGATGGTGCATACACACGGTCTGATTTTTCAACAACATTGTCCGATCGGACAGAATCCATGCAAAAATCCGACCGTGTGTATGGGGCTTTACCCTCACGTCGAAGGCGGTGTCTTTAACTTTAACCCGCTTTCACGCAGGGAGACCTAGGTGGCTGTGTAATAACCCAATGGGAGTCCGAGGGCCTAGTTCTCAGAAAACAAAGCATTAAAACACGCTGACAGCTCCAACTGCAGTCATGAGCTTGTTTTGCATTTTATTACCCAGCCTTTATCTATTAGTAGACGTGATGCCACCAGGATTGTCCCCAACCACAGTAGCAGCCCAGTACTCACTCCAGGACCTCTGTAGATCAGTTCAGGGTGGAGAGCAGTGGAAGATTAATTAAATACTCTGCTAAAAAAGCACAAAATAAAAAAAGAAACAGAAAGTGCCACTCTCAATGTAGCATTTTATTATCACAATTAAAACATTAAAAACATATTACACTCACATTAATAATCGCAATAATCATAGATATCTTGTAGATGGCAGCCTTCCCCTCAAGATGAACAGCATCCTTAGGACTGGGGAAACACAGCCAATGGATCGTGAGTATCCAGTCATGGAAGGAAACTCTGTTCAAACATAGGGCTATCAACACTAAACCAATAATAAACCACATAGTAACAGGTGAAGTGGGAAGAACCCAGTGATGCCATAATACATTGGAAAGGGGGCATGGCTACGTGTTTCAAATGGGGAACCCCTTTCTCAAGCCCACACCGAGGGCTTAGGTTACATAGAGGAAGAGGAGCATCATCTTTGTTTTGTGAAAACCCAGAAGAACCCCAGCATTCTCAAGGAAACATTACATAAAACTCTCAAAGCGTTGTGGGCAGCCGATCGCAGCATTCTAAAAGGGGGATATTGTGCATAACACAGCAGTGAGGAAAAAACATAGGGCAGGCAGGCAGACAGCTAGTTACTTCTGTGAAATACAGAAGTTCATCTGAATAATCGCTAAAAAGCATAATAAAGAACAGGCTGCACATAAATGAGATATCATAGAACAGATGGACAATTATAATAGTTAAAAATAAAATAAATAAATAAGTAAAGTAATCCTATGGAGTTTATGATAAACATAAATAGCTAAAAAAGACACATCAATTCCCTTATGGAGTTTGTGGCAAACCTAGATTGCTTATATTTATATCATTATCATATACTGTATATGTTCTATGAGAATAGTCATAGGAGGTTAGACATGTGGCATGTCTGCCTTCGTTACTGACCCCGGCCTGGACTACTGATCACGCTTCTGCCTAATGTCTCTTTACCTCGCTGCATGATTGCTGCAAACTTCTGCATGTTCCTGACTTTGATTCTGCATATGTCCTGGTGTCCTTCCACTCGGCTGATACATAAAGCGGTAGTAAACTTACGAAAAGAAAACAAAAAAACATTCTCCCTGCAAGGTAAAGCCATAATGTGCTAGTATGCATCACATACTGCAGATCCTTGAATATGATGCTAGTATGCATCGCATACTGCAGACCCTCGAATGTGATTCTAGTATGCATCGCATACTGCAGACCCTCAAATGTGATGCTAGTATGCATCGCATACTGCAGCCCCTTGAATGCAATGCTAGTATGCATCGCATACTGCAGACCCTCGAATGCGATGCTAGTATGCATCGCATACTGCAGACCCTCGAATGCGATGCTAGTATGCATCGCATTCGTTCGCCTCTGCAGACTTTGCCTCAACATCCAGCAATGCTCAGATGGGAACTGTGCAACAGGCAACCCTTGTCATCTCAGGTTCTGCACACAGGTACATGACAGAAAGAAGACAATGGGGTTGATTTACTAAAGGAAAATTTTAAAGGGAATTTTCCCAAGAGCTTAGTGAATGAAGTGAAGCTCTGCTGATTTCCATTATCCAAACATATTCAAGCAAAAAAAAAAAAAAAAAAGTATTTTTATTTTCCTTTCATGTGATTAGATATTCTTTGCAAAGTGCAATTTTACCACATTCACTAAACTCTGGGAAAAGTGCAACTTCCTTTACAAAGTGAATCAACCTCAATGTATGCATGTACCAAAAAGAAAAAGAGGGCAAAGCTGTTAACCTGGCTGGAGCCCAGCTTAGTTTTGATATGGCTCTGGGAATGAAAGGGTTGTGGTTTAGAACAAGCCACAGTGATGGTGGCAGTCAAAAGATCTGGTGTCATGCTGGTCTCAAAGCAGGTGCAACAGACATAATAAAGTTGTAAATATCGCCTATAAGAAAAATAGAAATGTGTGTAAATATACTGTATACAGTATATTTTTTTTAAATATACTGTATACAGTATATGTTTTTTCCTGTGTTATGTTAGGGCTCATTCACACACTATTTGCGGTGAGCTGTATATTTTCGCACTGGATAACAGGTCACCAATTGTTTTCTATGTGCCTTGTTCACACCACAATGCTGATGTGAAAGCAGTGTGGTGCAGTGCAGAAACATGAAGCGTATCTGCATTATTCTGCACTGCACTGTGTAGCACAACATGTCAACACACAGCAGTGCAACGCACCATGCTGCTGTGCAGTGACATGAATGACACTTCAAATAAAGTTTAAAAAAAAAAAAAAAGGGAAACCACACTGTCCTCTGCTGGAGCTGGCATTGCACTAGCCAGGCCTGCACAGTAAAACACTGCTTTTTACCATGCAGACTAGAGTAAAAGTAGCGACACAGAGCTTTTTTTAATTGTTGCTGCTTGGATCAATTGTATCAGCTGTATTCTTTTTGTAGATTGCACCAACTTATAATGTACAGTATGTATCAAACTATAAAAGAAAAGTCATACTGTGTTTTTTTCTGTTAATGCATGTAGGTGTCATATAAGAACATTACACTTCCCAAATGGTTACCTTTAAAAAAAATGCACCCAGTGGACTACTACTCATCATACACCAAGAACTGCACTGGACATTTTACAGACCAGGAGATTTTAAATATTAGGGCTTATTACTATGCTATGTGCGCAGAAACAGACGGTATAATGGGTAAGTTACCATGTATCTGTTTTTTCCATGACGAATACTAACATACTCGTGAACAATGCATATCTTATAGTGGTACAAATAGTATTCTCACAGTTTGCTTTACAGTAAAATCTGACATATACAGCATGAGTAGTGTATTTAATAACATGGTCCAAATGCTGGTAAACTGAGCTGTAGTCTTGTGTGTAATTATTTTTCCCCTTTGCATACTAATTTTTAATTAAGTTATTTAAAATCGGCAAAGGAAAATTTGCATGCAATGCTTAGATAATTAAAAGTGCCATTAAAACCATATTTGAATTTACCATTCATTTTAATTACTGTTATTTGTTCAGCTGCCCAGCCCTCTTCTTGTGTTTTTACTGTTTCAGTGATAAATCTAATTAAAAAAAAATTAGGAGAGAGAAAGGAAGCATTGTATGTTATGCGGATACCAGCCTGACACACCAAGTACTGTATATGGGCTGGTGTCCTGATGGCTGTGAATATGTAGGCCCCTACCACCATGTTAATAGGGCGTCCTGTTAAAACACCAGGGCTCTCCCAACCACCAGTTCCCACAGGAGGTGATAAAAGAATTGTAACACCCCCCCCCCCCCCACCCCAAAAATCAGGGAGGGCTGACATTTCACCTCAGGGTGCTGGTTCTAAAGCATGGTGGGTATGGATGGTTACAGAAAAGATGGGAGCCAGTTACTTCTAGAATCAACTAAAGTGAGCTTATTGCTCACAACTATAAAATGTAGGGAGAGAGAGTTAGGCACAGGACACCCTAGGACATCAGGCAGACAGATCATTGGCAGGCTCTGAAAACAAAACAGCCAGGTAGACAGCAAAACAGAACAAGGGCCTTTAGGCCTGCATTCAACATTCTGTACCTACGTAGCAACAGCTGTCTCCTATAGCAACCAAAAACTCACAGCACCATGCAGGGTTTCCTTGGATGAGTCCTTCTTGACACTTTCCCATCCTATCCACAATACCTGGCTCATGAAGAGTAACCTCTGGTACTTCATCTCAGAACTCCATCCTTTTCCTTATGCCTCCAGGCAGGCTCTCTCTGGCAGAGCCTCTTCAATGCCCCCTGCCAGCAAACAGGCTCTCTCTGGCAGAGCCTGGAGCACATGGCCAGGCCTTAGACCTCACCCAACGCAGCTGTTTCTCACACATCCACTCCAGATCAAGGTCCTCAAGGGCATCAATCACCTGACTTCTTCCAAATATATATTCAATGGCTTCATGTACACCCTGCCTATATTTACTGCAGCCGCGGGAAAGCGCAAAATGCAGCAAAATCGCGTCAAAATCACGCCGCTGTTTTGTGTTTCCCCATGGTCAGCGGTCAAAACGTTCCTAGGGAGGGAGGTTGAAGCTCCCCTAACTGCAGCAGTTCCTAAACTCTGCTAAAAGCAGACACTGACATAGGCTTTTATGGAGTTAAGTTTAGAAGCTTTGGCAAAAATATGCCAAAGGCTCCTAAACTCAAGTTTAGGAGCTGCTGGGGTCCCATTCGTCTGCCTGTAAAGTAGCGCATCTTTCCCATGTTTAGAACAGTACCGCAGCAAAATGACATTTCCGAAGGAAAAAATTTCATCTAAAATTGCTTGCGGCTGTAATGTACTGCCGGATCCTGGCAATATACATAAACAATCATTGAAAAAAAAGTCTTGCCCCCCCCCCCCCCCCCCCAGTCCATACCAGGCCCTTTTTTACATTGTACCCCTACCCATTCACCAAAAAAGTGTAAAAAAAAGTAAAAACGTCAGGAGACAATTCAGACAGGAGACAGTTTTTGACAATTCCTTTATTTAGAAAAAAAAGGTTTCCCGGGATGTAAATCCCTCATCAGTCACAGCGTCCGATGGTCCTGAGAAAAAAGAAAGAAAATGGAAAAACTCTGCCTCCATGGGAGGCTTCCCCGCCGACTGCTGTCTTTTTAGCATTGACAGCTGTTATATAGGCAAGGGAGGGGCCACCTGGTGATGTCAAATTACATCAGAAGGGGGCGGGTCACCCAGTTACGTCAGTGCATTATGGGGCATTCCGCGGCACCCAAATTTCTTGCGAACGCCCCATAATATTCACTGTTAGGCGAACGGGCGAACACCCCATGTTCGAGCTCATCCCTAATCATCTGTCAATCTGAACTTGGTCAAAGAACTATTTTAAGTGGATTGCATATGTGTCAGCTAGTAGGGAAAAGGTCATGTTGTAGGGTCTGACATTCTCCTCCTCCTACCCAACCCTCTCTTGAACACCCCCTTCTCCACCCACCCTACCACAAAGTAAATATACTATACTGCCCATCAATCATTACAGTTTGTTGTTGGTGGGGAATTATTCATTTGTGTGGCAGCGCGAGGCCCTGCCACTGTGAAAATGTAAGATAAAATTAAACAGAGTTTGCAAATATGCAGAGTGCAGGACTCCAGAATGTAAATTCTGAGTTGAGAAAGGTGATTTTACATATTTTTCCTGGTTTTGTAATACCTGAATCAGGGGCTGGAGCTCGGAGTCTCCAAAGTGCTTTAGAAGGTGAGGAGTCTCCAACCCAGTGTCCAGGTCTTGCCAGTAACTAGCAGGCTAAGTGTGCAGGTCTACACAGCATTTATAATCTTGGACCATACAATAGTTCAGGGCTCCACCTGAGAGGCAAGAGGTCTCTGTGTAGGGGTCAGGAGGACCCCGATCCTTCCCCAGGAGTCAGAGAAGAAGTACAGGGCAGCCAGAGCGGGTATGTGTACTTAGTGCTGGAGCAGCTGGTGACAGAGCAGCAAGGAGTTGGAAGAGAGCTGAGGTACAAGAGCACTGAGTTGCTGTGTTTGATGGTCTGGAGGACCAAGGTAACAGGCCCGAGCAGCATTGCTGCTAGAGTGAACCACGAGGCTGAAGTAGTTTATGTTCATATTGATGGTGGAAACCCCTGCATGGGAAACGGATCTGCTCTATGAACTTTTTACTTTTGTAAAAGTGGGACAGCAATACCTTAAAGAGCACTTCTGGAGTGGACTGAACTCACTGGGAAGCACTGCCATTGAGCGAACAACCCCCAAACGATCACATTTGCTATTTACATTTTATGAACATAATGGTCAGTTGTATATTCTCACCTGCATGTATTGTTCCTTGAGTTCCTAAGAGAATTATCTCTTATAGTAAAAAACATTGTGAAAACATACCGGGCAGTCATGTCATTACTTCTCTGGTGTTAACCTGTCATGAGAGAACTATGCAGTCTGTCATGATGAATTAATTTAAAAAAATGCTAATTGCCTGGTTCTCATGCTAATCCTCTTGATGCAATACTCATAGGCACTGACATTTAGGTTCCATAATGTGGATATAACTGGCCTTAAAATTTAAGTTTACAGATTTGCAGGCTTGCTTCAAGTTAAGTATTTCTGCAGGAGTTTAAACAAAAAATCTGAACAACCAAGAAAACAAATTGCTGCTTTAGACTCAGCAGGTGTTCTGCTAACCTTTAATTTTGTTGTCTAGAGAAACATAATTTTTTATTCTTGGCAAATAGACGCACATTCCCAGTATGTAAAAATGAAAAACTATGTTATTAATGTAACATCTTTAAAGAGCATGTGGGTAGGTACAGCGTGGTGCAGTGGCAGAAAACACACAGAGCCCAGGTGCAATTTCAAGAACATATTATGACAAAGTCCAGCAAAATCCAAACAGGACCAGCAGAAAAGAAACCCGATCGGGAGCACAAGTATTAACAGCAAACAGTAGAGTGGTGAACCAGAGGTACCAACATCTATCTCGAGGGGTGGAATGAGGCCTGGCAGGCCTCCACCCAAATGGGGAGGCTACCAGGAGGGATGGTGTGTCCCTGCACTTTCCCTACTCCTCCGGAACCTTTCCTTGACACTATGCACTGTCCCTGACAGACGGGTGACCTGTCCCTATTCAAGCTACTTTCAAATTGTGCGCCAAACCTGGAAGCCAGGGTTAAATAGACTCTGCCTGACCCAAAATGGCCACCAAAGTCACATGGGGTGCTAAAATCCAATTGGCTAGCTGCCTCCCTGAGACCAAGGAGACCACAGAGGAGCTCTGCCTGCATTGCCGCTGTGAACGAGCGCCACCTGCGGTGGAGAAAATAGACTGCACTTGCCTACAAGCAGAAACAGGATTATTTAGAAAGGAGAGTTCTAAAAATAAGTGCTCTTTGAGATTTTCTACAAGGGAACCAGGGTGTGTGGAGGTAGCATGATGGGAGGTAAAGTAGAACATGGCAAAGGAGCAGGGAGGAGGTCATGTCCATAATAGGAATATTATTGACAGAGTCCCAAATAACCACTATGACTCAAAATTAATATTGTCCAGAAATATTTAGAAAGAATAAAGGCGAATAAAGCACCTGGACTGGATGGCATCCACCCACGGATCCTAAAAAAATTGAGCTCATTTCAAAGCCATTGTTTCAAATTTTTAGGGACTCTTAATGACTGGGACAGTACCACTGGATTGACGTAAGGCCAAAGTGGTGCCTATATTTAAAAAGGGGTCAAAGTCTTTACCAAGTAACTATAAACCTGTTAGTTTAACTTCTATAGTTGGGAAGATACTGGAGAGTTTAATAAAAGGCCAAATAGATGTGTTTTTGCTAAAAAATATATATTTTAACCACTTCAGCCCCGGAAAAATGTATCCCCTTCCTGACCAGAGCATTTTTTGCTATTCGGCACTGCATTGCTTTAACTGATAATTGCGCGGTTGTGCAACGTTGTACCCAAACAAAATTGACGTCCTTTTTTCCCCACAAATAGAGCTTTCTTTTGGTGGTATTTGATCACCTCTGCGGTTTTTATTTTTTGCGCTATATACAAAAAAAAGAGCGACAATTTTGAAAAAACACAATATTTTGTACTTTTTGCTATAATAAACATCCACATATTTTAAAAAAAAAAGCAATTTTTTTCTCAGTTTAGGCTGATATGTATTTTTCTACATATTTTTGGTTAAAAAAAAAAATCACAATAAGTGCATATTGATTGGTTTGTGCAAAAGTTATAGCGTCTACAAAATAGGGGATAGACTTATAGCATTTTTATTATTATTTTTTTTTTTACTAGTAATGGCTTGATCTGCAAATTTTTTTCATGACTGCGACATTATGGCGGACACATAGGACAATTTTGACACATTTTTGGAACCATTGGCCTTAATACAGCGATCAGTGCGATTAAAAATGCATTGATTTCTGTAAAAATGTCACTGGCAGTGAAGGGGTTAACACTAGGGGGCGGTGAAGGGGTTAACTGTGTTCCCTGCTATGTGATTCTAACTGAAGGGGGAGGGACTAACTACAGGAAGTGACAGATCGTGGTTCCTGGCCAATAGGAACACACGATCTGTCACTCCTGTCAGAACGGAACAGGGAAGTGTGTGTTTACACACACTCGTCCCTGTCCTGTGTCTCCTGGTCACGATCGCTCATAGCCGGCTGTCATTGCGACCGTCGGCCACGAGCATCGGCACCCCCTGCTATCCGGCCCCCGCAAGCCAACGTACAGCTAAGGGGGCCAACCGCAGGGGAGCCAACCTGCCGCAGCATAACTGCGGCGGCTGGTCCGGAAGCGGTTAAGCAACAGACAGCATGGATTCATGAAAGACAGAAGTTGTCAAGCAAAGGGCCATTTTGCTTGACAAAGGGCCATTTTTTTTTCATTTTTTTAAATGACAACATTTTAAT
This sequence comes from Lithobates sylvaticus, assembly GCA_028564925.1. Taxonomy (NCBI): domain Eukaryota; kingdom Metazoa; phylum Chordata; class Amphibia; order Anura; family Ranidae; genus Lithobates; species Lithobates sylvaticus. The sequence goes on from CM053026.1 coordinate 142,831,218, forward strand.
TTCATTTTATTTTTTTTATTGCATTTTAGTGTAAATATGAGATCTGAGGTCTTTTTGACCCCAGATCTCATATTTATGAGGTCCTGTCGTGCTTTTTTTCTATTACAAGGGATGTTTACATTCCTTGTAATAGGAATAAAAGTGACACAATTTTTTTTTAAAAAACAGTGTAAAAATAAAAAATAAAAGGTAAAATAAATAAGAAAAATATATATTTTTTTAAACGCACCCCGTCCCGCCAAGCTCACAGAAGCGAAAGCACACGCGAGTAGCGCCCGCATATGAAAATGGTGGTCACATGTGAGATATCGCCGCTAACGGTGGTCACATGTGAGGTATCGCCGATATCGGTAGAGCGAAGGCAATAATTCTAGCCCTAGACCTCCTCTGTAACGCAAAACATGCAACCTGTTGAATTTTTAAAATGTCGCCTATGGAGATTTTTAAGGGTAAGTTTGTCGCCATTCCACGAGCGGGCGCAATTTTGAAGTGTGACATGTTGGGTATAAATTTACTCGGCGTAACATTATCTTTCACAATATTAAAAAAATTGGGCTAACTTTGTTGTTGTCTTATTTTTTAATTAAAAAAAGTGTATTTTTTATAAAAAAAAGTGCGCTTGTAAGACCGCTGCGCAAATATGGTGTGACAGAAAGTATTGCAACGACCGCCATTTTATTCTCTAGGGTGTTAGAAAAAAAATGTTTTAACAACACATCTAAAAAAGAGGCACGGTCCTTAAGTGGTTAAATACCGTGCTGAAGGAGATCTGGGCGCTTTTAACCCCTGCTAGCGGCCAAAGTAGGGGTTAAAAGTGCCCGCGTTGCGGCGCTTCCGAATTGCCTTTCAGGTGCTTTGGAAGTGCTGCCCATTCATTTCAATGGGCAGGGCATTTTGAGAGCGATGTATACAGCCCCAAAGATGCTGCTTGCAGGACTTTTCATAACGTCCCGCAAGCGCACCGCCCCAGTGTAAAAAGTCACACTGAAATGAATGGGAAGTGGTTTTCAGGAATTATTTAAAGGCCATTTCTAGCGATAAAATGCCTGAAAACCACCTCAGTGTGAAGCCAGCCTTAATGCTTTATTAAATTCCCCAGAATTGAACACAGAATCGATAGCTTTTTCTTGGAATCCTAAAGTGTATTTCTAACTAAAACTTTTTTTATTAGTTTGGAATAGAGTAGGTGATGTTCAGAACCCCTGTCAAGATTTTATTGCTGTGTCTCTGCAAGGGGGCATTCATCCTCTTTATAAGGGATCAGCTGAATTTGCATGGGTTCACTTCAGGGCAGGTTAGGAAAACATGAGTTCTGTTCTGGTGCTGAATCTGAAACCCTATTTAAGTTAATGGTTCTTGAATGTTAAAAACTAGTAATTGCCCTTTTCTGTGCTAATTAGACATGTGCAATTCGTTTAGTTACGCATTCGTTATTCGTCAAAATTCGTTATATTCGTTCATTCGTATCGTACGAATGAACGAATGATTTAGTAAAAATTCCAGCGAATAACAAATTATAGAAACGAACGAATATGAAAAACAACGAAAATACGAAATAATTAAATTAGAAACAAAGAAACTACGAATGGATGAAAATCCGAAAACGAAAACAGACACAACAAAAATACCGAACAAAGATTCAAAAATAACGAAAATCAAAATGAACGAAAAAATTCGTACATTCGTAACTTTTTGTTTTTGTTTGTTGATTCATAATTTTCCGTGTCTCTTACAATGGCGCTGCTTAACGTGCTTCGAATGGATTCGTAAATTTGTTACTTTTTTTTGTTAGTTGATAAACGTGGTTCGGTCGGAGGCACTGTTTTGGTGGATTTTTGAGTTCTGACTTGTGAGAGAGAAATTCTTTGTTTCTTAAACATGTAATAGCATACACATTACATAAAATTATGAATTATGCTCCGATTACGAATCTACGAAAACAATCTTACGAAAATACGAATGTAACTAAATCTACGAAAATACTAATGCGTCCGAATACAAAATATAACGAAAATACGAATTTCGAATAAATGAAAATTAGACTAACGGAAAAACGAATCAACGAAAAATAACTCTTACGAAAATACGAACGAGTCCGAATACGAACACCGACGACTTACGAAATTACGAATCGTTACGAATCAACAGAAACGAAACAAAACTAAACAAATTTTTCTACTGTGCACATGTCTAGTGCTAATATGCTCGGAACTGTCGAGCAAATGGCATGGGAAGGGGGGGGGGGGCGGGTATTACAAAAGGTAACAAAGAGGCAACACTGCAAAACCAAAACAAAATGGTTGAAAAAGAACAAAATACTTATCAAGTCCTGGTTCAGGAGAGTCTAATCAATCAAGCAAGATGGTACAGTGTCTCTCATAAGACTGTTCAGGCTTTCCTTGGTTTGATGTCAACTGCAGGGCAGCTCCTCTTCTCTTGAGGGTGAGGGGGGTGTTGACAGAAATGATCTGACCAATGAAGTGGCTGAGGGGTGGCCATGAGACGTCACTGTCATGCCACGGACCCTGTTTTCTATAGGTATTAATGTCTTTGAATACCTACATGTTACAGTCTGCATATTATTGTCCAGCATGCAATTACCTTTTGAATGGATATAAATATAATAGGTTTCATATGTCTGCTTTACCCAGGAGGGGTAATGTGCCCCGTTGGCTCCCCATACCCTCTAATATAGGGTTGCTTGAACTTAAAACGCTGCTCAACAAAGGCTATACGTAAATATGTCCTCATTTTGGCAGTGCTGTTATTATTTCAGAAGTTATGAAATACCCTGAAGTTATTGATTCTACCAGGGCAGAGAGACAGAAATGGGCACTGCTAAACACTCCAGCTAAGGTATTTACATTGGGGGGTGATCTGGCATGATACCTGTTTGTTCTTCTGATTTATCAAACTTGCAAGTTTGACGGTTTTACAAGGTCACCAAGACTGAAATGTGAATTCAGTTAATAGGCTGCAGAGGGTCTGCATGTGTCCTCTCAAGGAAGGGATAAGACTATTCTGGTATGCAGCCTAATGTTTGTGGCGTGTATTAAATGCCATCCTGGGGAGATGTACAAGGAATTCCTGCTGTTCTTCTGTCTCCTTATTGTTACAAACTGTCATGGCTGTGTGGGACAACATGGTCGTCCGTTTGGGGTGCCCAGTACATTTTACCATTACAGATACTGCATGTGTGGCAGAACAGAATATGGACCACCTACTTGCTGCCACATAAATATGCATGACAGGTCCAAAATCTTGTAACTTGTAATTGTCCCTGCAATGTGTTGCTTTTACCAAATCCAGTAAAATGACCCGGTATGGTATAGCTAAAGCTACAGGTAGACCAGCATAATTGTCAGCATCTGATAAAGTGCAGTAAGTAATGTTCTAAGTATGCCTAATGCTTGTGCTTTATGTTTATACAATCCAGAGAATTATGAGTACTATTCCAAACTTGAAGCTTGTCTTGTTGCAGGTGAAATTATTTCTGCCCTCACTGATACGGGAATCCTCAACACAACCTATGTGCTGTATACATCTGACCACGGGGAACTTGCTATGGAACACAGACAGTTTTATAAGATGAGTATGTATGAAGGCAGCGCACACATCCCGCTTCTGATAATGGGTCCCAATATAAAACCTGGAACAACCATATCAAATATAGTCTCCCTGGTGGATCTTTACCCCACTATGCTTGGTGAGTACCTCTGAAGCCTGTGTAAAAGCTGATATTATTTTAGGAACGTAATCCCTCGTGGTATAACTGAGTATTTTATTTCTAGAATTATGAAAAGTTTTAAAAATTGCTCAAATATACTATGGTGTAATTGGCAGACACAAGGTAAACGATTAAAATAGATCTAATGCCACTTTTTTTTTAGTTTTAGGGATAGGGTAAGGAATGGTAAAAAGCCCTGTAAAGCCCCATACACACTATCAGTTTTTCTGCTGAGTTTTTCCTTCAGGTTTACCAAAACCATGTAGTAGAAGGGCCTGCCTGATTGCATACAAATTGAAACTCCTAAGGTTTGACCTCATATTATAAGGTTTTGGTAAATCTGAAGGAAAAACTCAGCAGAAAAACTCATAGTGTGTATGGGGCTTAAGAGTGTTTTTTTTTTTTTTTTTTTTTTGCTGTGTCCCATTGCTGATGATCTCTCTTTTAATCCTGCTGAGACAGTCCCTTTCTTACAAGTGGTGGGGGTTCTCTCTTTTACAGTGTGGTCTTACCAAGCATCAATTCACACCCATCCAGGGAGCAGGTTCTCAGTCTCTTTGTTTCTCTGAGTTTCTCTGAGTTTTCACCCGATCGTAGTCAGCTATGGCAGGGATCTGTTCACCAACCGAGTCTCTGATCAAAACTCTTCTACTGGGCAGCACAGCATCAGCTCCAGCAAAGACTCTGGCTACACATTTCAGTTTACCCTTCACTTCAACCTTTGGTGTTCCTTCCTCAGTGCAGGAAATGGTTGCAGCAACACATGGTCCCTACAATAGCTTCCTCCCTGCATTCTCCAGGCTTAAGGCACAACAGGTCTCCCTTTTTCAGCAGCCTAGTTGACTGTCCCCTTACTCTGTTACATCAGCCAATCACTGTTTTCTGGGATTGAATTACACCCAGCCAATATAGCTGCCTACTGCACTGGAGACACTACATAAATGAGCATTGCAAAGTGGTCTCCTTAAAGATGGCTGCTGCACTTCTGCATGAATATTCAGTTTAATCCTGTCTACAGAAGGATGATAGAGCAGCAACAAAAAAAAAAAAAAAGTTCTACAGCAGTTATCCCCTACAATTACACTTTATATTTATGAAGGAAAGCATCATATAAGGGCAAAACAGTAAATTGTAGTAAGAAATGTGGCGCTGGCCAATTACAGACACTGTCAAATGTAATAAATACCAATAGGATAGGTTATATAAGATAAAACAATATTAAAATTAGTGATATATTATGTCTAAAATTACTTAAATGAGTAAAAAATATATAAATATAGGGCGCTTGAACAATGGATTAAAAGATATATAGAAAAAATCTTAAATGACTATAAAAAATGTGGCGCTTTAATCCGGACCCAGAAACCAATCCTAAGGGGGAGGCAAACTCCAAAGAATGGTTCCACAGAAGCGTCTGCTAGTTAATGTCAAAATTCCAACATGTATAGCAACAACGTAACAAACCGTGCTATATTAATGCATAAGAGATAGATCAGACTGATCAATCCAAAGTGAGGCGGTGCAACAATAAATAAAGGAATAAATCCATAAATAATAACAATAAATAATAAAGCGTATAAATAAATGCACCCAACCAATGCGTAAATCAATAAATAGGTAACGTGAATAGTACGTAAATATATACGTACTAAAAGATGTACAAAATGCAAATTAGTGAAAGAAAGTATTCAATTAGTGCAAAAAATATAAAAAATAGCAAAAAAACATGCAAACAAATAATGTGAAAAAAATCAATCATAAAAAATGTGTGAAAGTCCAAATAATAACTGTGTAAATAAATAGACATCCAGTGCACTCTAAATTGCTGTGCTAAAATAAAGTGTCCAGTGCAATCCAAATTGCCAATAACGATTAAGTTCCCATACACGATGCAATCGATATCTCCTGTGCAGTGGCTCTTCCTACTCAGAATATAGCCTTTATATGGTGGTAGTGATCTTTTCCATGCAAGAAAGTGCCGATCCAAATTAATTTCCCCCAGCCTCTTACCTTAAGGCAAGAGGGTAACAGCCTTTCAATAACAGGGAAGACAGATCACCTCCGTTGGACTTCTCCAGATGGGTATCCTTACTACCCTCTTACACTCTCTCCATAGATCCCGTGGACATGGGAACAGAAAGAGGGAGACATTCCATTGTGTAGAAGTAAAAACCGGATTTTATTAAAAATAAAAGAACTTACAGTTGATGCATAAAATTACAAGCGGCAGTAATTACAGAGCGCGACCCCGGCCGAGATCGCACTTTGGTCACCTGACTCTGACTCCTCACGCGTATCGTCACGCCCACGTGACTTTCTCAAAGGACTTTAATGGTGGCTGCGGCAGCTATTCATATTTAGTTGTATATTGTTTCTTTATATTGATCTTTCCTTGGTGGTTTGCGCATTTGGTTCCCCCCTGTACGAGTAAATTGTAGTAACTACTGCACAAGATCTCCATACAGTTCCTCTATCTAGACCATCCATTCTCAACTGGGGTGCCATCTGAGTTCATCAGGGGTGCTGCAGTATCCTGGTTGAGAAGCTTCCCCATCCATGGCTCTGCAAGTTACTGTCTGCTTCCACTCTGCTGATGCACAGTTCAGAGCACCATTGCTCTCAGCCCTATATAATATATAGGGCTGGGACCGCCAGAGCTCCAAACTGTATGTCAGCAAAGTCAACCCCTGCACATCTGGAACTCTTCTGGGGAGAAGGAAACCTGCTCTCCACTGTCTCAGACTATTTATCCCTATTTCACCCCTCTACTGGATACTTCCTCTCCAGCTTTTTCAATTTTTTTTACTAACGTTGACTTTTTATCACAAAGCTACCACGGCATAACTTTTGGCCATGCAACCCCCTATAAGCATTTAAAGGTACAGGTGTGGGACGGATTTTTGCAAGCAAGAAAAACCTGATGGTGTTCTTCTGACCCCTCAGTTTTGGCTTTAGATACAACTTAAGCCAGACGGAGGCGGTAAATCTTTGACTTCACGTGGTTAAAGATTTGAGCTGACATGAGGTGAGCTCAAGAAAAAAAAACTCCTTTTAGGTGACTCCTATCCCTTATATATTTTATTTAGATATGTACCTTATTCTAGAATGACATCACCCACGTCATTTTCAATAGTAAAATAATAAAATGCTTTTGTCTAATTCATTAGTTAGTTAGTGAGAAAAGTATTTCTATTTAACTGAGAAAAATAAGAATTTAGAGCAAATACAAAGGTGAACTTGGTCTGATTCTCTTATAAATGATTCTCTATGCTGCAGTTAAAGTAAAACTAGGGCAAAACTTTTTTCAGTTCTAGATAGATTTGTGAGAAATTAGAATACTTGTCAGGTTTTCAGTGCTGTTTATTTCCCCCTTAGCCCTGGCTCACACCAGTGTGACTTGTCATGCGATTTTTAAAGTTCAAAATTGCATGCAATGGAGCCGTTTCAATCATTGCGACTCAAGCCGCATCGACTTTGAAAAAGGTTCCTGCACGAATTTTCTGCATTCTCATTGTGACTTGCATTGACTTCTGTTAAATGAAGTCACAAGCCGCAATGAAATTGCAAATCCAAATTGCACTGATCTGCAGCTTTAATTAATTAGTACAATTTCAATGGCGCACAGGGGTGAACCAGGGCTTAGGGAGACTCACCCTCTCTATTTATCACTGAGTTTTAAAAGTGAAAGAAAATACCAAATTTTGAGTTGTCACCAGAACAGGATGGGGACACTAGCTCAGGTGACCCTGATGACAACCAAGAATTTCCCTCACTTTGGAGGACAGGAAGTGAAGGGAAAACTTCCTAATGGGACACAGATGCCAAAAAAAAAAACCTGACAGGGTATAACCCTCCCTGTAGGCCCTGTTCACAGGGTGATTTTTTGCTTGAAGCTTGTAGCTCTAAAATGCTCAACAATGCTAAATCCTATTCATTTCAATGGCCCCTGTTCACATCTAAGTGTTCTGTCACCCGAAGCAAAATGCCTGGCGCTGAAAAAAGTACATGAGCTTCTTTTTGACAGAAACGCCTGACTTGAGCGTTTTATGAGCATTTTACAAGCTTTTTATGAGCGTTTTCTGCTCAAATAGCAGCTCTCCACCCCTAATTTCTTCTCCCTCTTCTCCCCACTAGTGCTTTCTATTGGCTAAACAAAAATGCCTGAAGCTGTAAAACACTTGTAATACACTTCTAAAATGCTTTAAAAATGCTTGCAAATCTTTTGCAGCATGCTGGGAATCATTGAAGATGATGCAGTTATATCTGTAGAATCATTATATGAAATTGTAATAAAAGAGGCTATTATAATTTATAAAGTTGACATATTGATCTGCGGAATTCAGCTGTTGGCATCAAGTCTGATTTTTCTGTATTTCTGGGAGAGTAATGGACTATCTCGGTACCCAATTATTAAACAAAAATACCAATTTTACCAATGTATCAATAAATTGTAGTGAGGGGAAAATAGTCACTGATTGCTTACCCAAAAGAGACCAGAGCCGTCCAGTCCAGGTAGGGACGCCACAAGGGCTCCCTCATGGTGGACACAGGGGGACAAAACTTATAAGTATGTCAATGTAACAATAATGCTGAAAAAAGATAAGATATACTATGTCAATTGCTTGATAGACATCCGTGTCAAAACTGTGGTGTAGCGGGTAGACAAAACATAAGGGGACCCTGGAACCCAAGGGAACAATAGGAAGGGGAATGGAAAGGTGGTCAGAGGGGGAAGATAGGGGAGAAAGGGGAGAGGAAAGGGGGGAACAGGAGAAAGATGATAGAAGAGGAAGGGGTAGTGAGAAAGGGTAAATTGGTAGGAGAAAGTGGGGGAGAGGTTAAGAAGGAGGAAAGCAAAAAGGAAAGGGAAAGTAAATGGGGAGAGAGAGGGAGGGGAAAGGTGCAAAAGTCAGCAGCTACATACTGTAGCTGCTGACTTTTGATATTAGGACACTTACCTGTCCTAAAATCTCGTCATTTCGGCACCCCAGCCGATGTTTCCATCAGCTCTGGGGTTCTGCTGCTGCCGTTCGTGGTAAGGGAAACCGGCAGTGTAGCTGCTGACTTTTGATATTAGGACACTTACCTGTCCTAAAATCTCGTCATTTCGGCACCCCAGCCGATGTTTCCATCAGCTCTGGGGTTCTGCTGCTGCCGTTCGTGGTAAGGGAAACCGGCAGTGAAGCCTTTCAGGTTCACAGCCGGTTCCCTACTGCGCATGCGTGAAGTGTGCTGCTCCTTTTGAATGGATCAGCGGCGGGGGAAGGAGGAGGGGGGCCAAACTTCTGAGTGACCTTGCTGCGGCAGGATCTCTTGGAAGTGGGAATTGTTCACCCCTTAAAGATGCGAAATGTGGCACTGGAGGGGGGGGGGGCAGATAAGCGGAGCTTCCACTTTTTGGTGGAACTCCACTTTAACCTTCTCAACATGTACACACATAGAGGCTTACATGCTTCCTAATATATTTTGCGGATTGTAGGGCTAATTTTCCCTCCAGATCAGTGACGGCTGGGTTTTTTTTTTTTTTTTGGGAGGGACGGCAAACAACCCCCCTCCCTCTGGTCGGCCCCTATTGTGATATTGTCACACAGCTGGGTGGGCTCGGAGCGCAGTGCTCTACGTCCCCTGAGCCCACCCTTTTCTGAAGCCTATTAGAACCTCTGGCTCTAATCACGTGCTTCAAACCCCTCCCCATTGGAATCCATGCGTCCGGCCCCCTGCGTGTAGATCAGGGGGCCGGACGTATGGATAGGGGAGGGCTGCGCCCGTGCACCCCTAATGGACGGGACGCCACTTTTTCAGATAGGTGGTTTTAGAATGTACAGTTGATTTAAATATGACTGAATAGACTCTATTGGCACTCTAAGTATGATTATAATATGTCCACAGGGACTACAGAATTGCAAATGCACTTTTTTATGTAATCCAAATGAATCAGCCACTGCTGGATTATTTTGTATGTTTTTATCTGGTGGAGTGATTTTTTTTGTTCTGTTTTATTTTAGAAATTGCAGGTTTGCCTATTCCTCGAAACATAAGTGGTTACTCCCTGTTGCCATTATTATCTGCAACCTCACAGAATGAGATTCTGCCCGATTTGCACCCTAACTGGGCACTGAGTCAGTTTCATGGATCTGATGTAAACGCCTCAACCTACATGCTTCGAGATAATTACTGGAAGTACATTGCATACTCGGATGGTGATTCAGTCTCTCCCCAGCTGTTTGGTACGTTGGTTGGACTGCATGCTTAATCTTTGCCATTAAGCCTGACTAATCAAAGTCATTATAGCTTGTTCAAAAATGAAATCTAGAAAAGTATATGAAGTCTATCTGCTAACATTATTAAAACCTGAATTATTCATTCATTTACGCTAGGTTCACACCTATGCATTTTTTGCAGGCCACATTTGCATTGGCATGGCAGCCTGTTCAAATGAATGGACTGCCTTGCCTGCGTTTCGCCCCAAAAAAAAGATGCATGAACTTTTTAAAAAATGCGGCCGCAGGGAAGCTCTGCGATTTTACATGTTTTTTTTGCAGAGCAGTGCGTTTTCACTGCAGATGTGGGAATTGCTGTGATTCCAAGCCTAAGATCCCTTTCACACTGAGGCAGTTTTCAGGCATTTTAGTGCTAGAAATAGTCTCTGAAAAGCGCTTGAGAACTGCCTCCCATTCATTTGCATGAGTGATTTCACACTCAAGTGGTGTGCTTGCGGGACGTTAGAAAAAGTCCTGCAAGCAGCATCTTTGGGGCTGATTTGGAGAGCTATAAAAAAAGCGCTCCAAAAATGCCCCTGCCCATTGAAATGAATGGACAGCATTTCCGAAGCACCTTAAAAGCATTTAGAAAGCGACACAAAACGAGTGTTTTTTGGATTTATTTATCACGTTTAAAAAAAACACCCTGCTAGCGCTCGCAAAGCACCACTAAAGCACCGCAAAAACGACTGGCGCTTTAGCGCTGTTTTAGTGGCGCTTCAGTGTGAAAGGGGTCTTCATGTGCACTGCAGTGAAAATCGACAATTAAAGTGACAGTAAACTCTGATTTAAAAAAAAATCTATTTAAGTATGTATTCTTAACACTAACAAGTAAATTCTGAACTTGTTCACACCACAGTTTCAGTGTTCCCGGACGCAATTTTCCTTTAATATATATTTTTTGAAATTTTCATCATTAAAATTTATATAAATTTACTTAAGAGAAGGACGCAATTTTCCATTTCCATGCATTTTTAATGCATATTTTGATGCATTTTTAGTGCGCTCCAGTACGTTTTTTCCCTATTTTTTATGTTAATACTTGAAATTTTTTACATTAGGACAATGTGTGATCTGGAGTGTTTACATGCGTTTAGATGCATTCTGGGCGATAACAACCACAGCATTCTGTACTTTTTTTGAAGGCACCAGAACTAGGGTTGCCACCTGTCTGGGATTCACCCGGACAGTTTGCGTTTGGAATCATGCGTCCGGGTTTCAGACTGCCTGAAACCCAGACACATTATTCAGACTGGACTTCCCAGCAGGGTTGCTGGCTGCAGTTGTCTAAGCTGAGCATGTCTGTTACACTCTCTTTCACACTGCCCAAAGCCAGCATTAACAATCCCCCCACAAAACACACACACACACAGACGAGAGAGGAGAGAGGCCTTGATCTGCTTCTCTTCCTCCCACCCCTACCCCTCTGTGTCTGCCTACAATCCAATCCCCGGCACTGTGCCTCAGAAAAGCAAAGTGGGGGCTGGAAATTTGAAGTCTACCAGCCTCAGATACATCTGGATCAGAGGTACTGACTGCCAAGGGGTGAGTGAGCACACCATCCATCCCTGTCTGTGACTGAAGTCTCCTCCCTTCTCTCTCCTGCCTCTGAGTGAGTACACTAAGGTAAATCAGGGTTCTCAGAGCACCCCTTACATCAGAGGCCACAGTGTTCCCCCTTACATCAGAGTCCTCTCTGTACATCAGAGTTCTCAGTGTTCCCCCTTAAATCAGGGTTCCAAGAGCATCCTTTATGTCAGAGTCCCCAGGGTTCTCCCTTACATCAGAGTCTGCAGAGTCCCCCCTTACAGTAAAAGGAAACTCTGCAAGTTCAGATGTAAAAGGGGAGCTCTTGTTATTAAGTTCATATCATTAGAAATGTTATTTAATATCAAAATATATGTATAGTTTATACTATAAAAAAAAAATGCTGTGCGCCGCTAAAGTGTTCAGGTTTGACTTGAAGAAAAGGTGGCAACCCTAACCAGAACTGAACGCACTGGTGTGAACTAGGGTCATTGGTAAACATGGCATTTACAGTACATGCATTATGGATGCATTTAAAAAATGCGCTGGAAACCATCCCTTTATTGCTCTCAGCATAGGTGTGCGCAGCCTATTGCATTAGGATGTGCACCGCAAAACTCAAACATGTTGAAGCATAGTAAACTGTGTTTACTATGCTTCCGTTTGTGAATGAACACAGTGAGTGAGTGTATTAACTGTGTTCATTTAGAAAGGGAAGGGGCCAGTAAATTACATATTGATTAGCCCTTTCCCCGTTCTCCATCCTGAAAAATCCCCCGGGAGAGCTAAGAAGAGAGAAGAGAAGGGGGAAGCCTTGGCAGTAGGGGGAGTTGGCACAGCACAGAGTGATTAGAGTGTGCCCAGGCACACCTGGCACACCCTCTGTGCACGCCTATGGCTCTCATCCTTCTTCAATTCTCTAAATGTCTTTTTTGCAGCTGTAATCTGACTTCCTGATAGAGAGTGGCTACATTCATTCTCCATGGTCTCACTGTATATAGGAATGTAGCCACCTTCTCTTGCTCACTCCCAAGATGGACTAGAAACGATATGGGGTGTGTAGTGTGCATAGGGCAGTGCACATGACCGCAACCACTCATTCCAAACATACAAAAGTGAGGGGGGAAGGGAGAAGTTTAAGCACTCACGAGAGCATTACAAGGAGGAAGAAAAACAAAGTAAGAAATGATTTCCTGAAAAATAGATTACAAGGCCATTAGGTAGTGGTTGTGCTCACCTCCCAACTTTCTGAGATGGGAATGAGGGACACCTATTAGCAAAGGTATGTAGACACTCCCTGCCACGCCCCCTTTAAGGAAAAATTTATTGGTTTGTTAAACCCCAAGTGCTTTTTTACCACTATTATTCCTTTATTCTGGCTTTTCGAAATTACAAAAGCAGCAATTTAGAAATTGGATGAAAAATGTTGCATTGTAAAACACTTTTTGATATATAAATAGTGCATTTTATATACAACTATATAGATCAGACCAAAATGAGGGACAAATGAGGAGGAAAGAGAATTAGAGGGACAGTCCCTCGAAATCAAAGATAGTTGGGAGCTATGGCGTGTGTATGTATTATTTTTGGAGAATAAAGCTTGCTATAGATAGAGCGACTTTCTTTGCTGCAACCAGGATTTATTGTGTTCTCCTGGCGGGGGGTGTTGGGAGCCGTCCTTGCCGGGAGAACACACAGTGATTAGTGCTATAGCTGCTGGCAATAATCGCTTGAAAAATCCAACAGGTTGGTTGTACCAAGTTGATCGATCAATCAACTTGGGTACAATCAGCCTGCCCATACATGGTTCGAATCTCTCCCAATCCCTGCTGAACGGCTGAGATTCAAACTATCTATGCCTAAGGCCCCTTTCACACTGGGGCGGGGAGCCGCGGTGACAGTAAAGCAGCGCTATATTTAGCACTGCTTTACCGTCGTTTTAGCCGCGGTTTTCGTCCACTCGCGGTGCGGTTTTACCCCCCGCGAGGGGCTGAAAATGGGTTAAAGACCCCCCGCAGAGCTCCGCCATAGCGGCGATTTGCGGCGGTATTGCCTTGGTATCACCGCGGTGTCCCATTCTAATCAATGGGAAGGAGCGGTATAGGAGCGGTGAACACACCACTCCTATACCGCTCCAAAGATGCTGCTAGCAGGACTTTTTTTGCCGTCCTGCTAGCGCACCGCTCCAGTGTGAAAGCCCGCCGGCTTTCACACTGGAGTGAATGGGGCCGGATTTTTTTCAGGCGGTATACAGGCGCTATTTTTAGCGCTGTACCGCCTGAAAAACGCCCCAGTGTGAAAGGGGCCTAAGGATATCCCTTATGCCGCGTACACACGAAGGGACTATCCCGCGGGATTGTCCGCTGGACTCAAGTCCACCAGACAATCCCCTTGTGTGTGGGCAGTCCGGTGGACAATCCCGCCGTTAGTAGGCTAGTCCGCCGGACTTTTGAAATGAACGGACTTGCCGCTCATCGGAAAGTCCATTCATTCCGGCGGACTTTTTCCAGCGGATTGTCCGCCGGAAAAGTCCGGGCGTGTGTGGGCAAGTCACACGCTCGGAAGTCGGGGCGTGTGTGGGGAAGTCCCGCCGGACTAGGTCCGACGGACAAAGTCCGAACGTGTGTACGCGGCATTAGTGTCACTTTTAATCTTGAGATCCCACACAGGGAGCATAGCTTACATTCTCAGTATGTTCATCCAGGCATTGCTGTAGTGCATAGCCACCAATCAAATTCAAGTCTTGGACGTGTATTTTTCTCAATTTTACTCTGGAAGTGGTAGTGAAAGGAACAGAAAGGGGGGTCATTTGCACAGCGCAGTCTTCAGGAGGTGCATAACTAGTGCCCTACTTTCATTTTCACTTTTATTGATAATAGCCTCTAGGACAAACAGAGAGGTCGAATCTCCCTAATGGGAACACAGACAGGAATACAAATCCCACTCCACTCTATCTAAAACAAAACAAAAAAAAGTTTTTCCTTCAGTTATTCTTTAAACCGTGTTGAGTTCAGCACCCAATCATGTGCAAGGTAGAGTTGCCTGGGTTCTGTCCTGCTAGACTACAGAGCATGCCCCTTTTATGTAATGGAGATGAGGTGAGGGGGAGGTGTTATGTAATCCACAAGTGAAAACTAAGCACGCTGATATCACTGCTTTGTGATTTTAATGCAGCCGAAGCATTGAGTTGTCAGCTCAAATTAGGAGCAGACTGGATTCCTGTCAGATCAGCATGTATTTCTCTGTACTCGAAGTGTGTTTTAAGAGATAAGATATGCAGAGATTAACTAATCTTATCATTGGGGAAAGTGTATGAGGGTGGGGGGCATCCCAAGCACAACCTTTTTCAAGCCAATTAGAGCCCCAGGCTCTAATCATGTGTCTTAAAAAAAATAAAACCTTATGGAAACATATGAGTCTGGTGCCCTGCATGCATCCCCGCATGCAAACTAAGGGGGCAGTGCCCCTGCGACCCTTATGGACCGGCCACTCCTGATGTTCCTTGTCAGTATATTTACATACAACAAACTTGGTTGGTTCCTTATTATGCCCCCTGTCTCTTCTAGTCGGAGTGCTGTACAGTTGATTGCAAATGGCTGATACCAGGTCAAATAGAGGAACTCACACTAGCTCAGGGCCGAATTTACTATTAGGCACAACAGGCGCATGCCTAGAGGCACAAGAGGTGATCCTAGAAGAGTGGTGTGACTTATTGCACCAAAGCGTGTATTCCAATAGGGGATGGTCAGATTGTGGACATGCTGCAGGAGACTGTCAGACACCATAGTTGCATAGTTGATAAGCATAGGCGTGTGCACAGGGTGTGCCAGGTGTGCCCAGGCACACCCTAATCACCCTGTACAGCACATATTCTCTCTACTGCCCTGTCCCCCTTTCCCCCCACAGTGCTGCCGGCTTCCCTCCTCTCCTCTTCCACGGCTGCTGCTGCGGGCACACACAGGGGGATGTTTTAGGATGAGTGGGGAAGGGGTCAATAAATATGTGATTTACTGGCCCCTTCCCTTTCTGAGTGAACACAGTGAGTGATCAGTAGCGTGTGTTTGAGCTTTGGGGTGCACACCCTAATCCGATAGGCTGTGCACGCCTATGTTGATAAGGTTGAATAAAGACACTACTCCATCCAGTTCAACCTGTGTGTGTCCATGAACATGCTATAGAAGTTGGAAACTGGGGGACATCATGGACTGGAGACATACATTGCCTTGAAAAAGTATTCACACCCCTTGACATTTTCCACATTTTGTCATGTTACAACCAAAAACGTTAATGTATTTGTGCATTTGTATTCAGCCCCCCTGAGTCAATACTTTGTAGAACCACCTTTCACTGCAATTACAGCTGCAAGTCTTTTTGGGGGATGTCTCTACCAGATTTGCACATCTAGAGAGTGACATTTTTTGCCCATTCTTCTTTGTAAAATAGCTCAATCTCTGTCAGTTTAGATGAAGAGCATCTGTGAACAGCAATTTTCAAGTTGTGAACTAGACTTGACTTTTATTGTATGTCATTAAAAAGGTATGTAAATGACCATATCAGATATACCTATAGGATGGGGTCAATGCAATTTTATATATAAATCAATGTTCTATCTCTATGTGGTAATATTAAGTTTAAATAGTGAAAACTTCTCTTGAATATATACCTATAGACAATATAATTTATAATTATAATTTCCTTCTATATTCAATATAAAGGCTCCAGGCTGTATTAGAGGATATGTAAATTAAAGGTCTACTCAACAAAACCTGGTATCAAGAAATGTGGGTATATCTGTCTGTCTTTCCATCTATTGGCCACATGTAAAATTGAGAATTTTGAAATTTTAGAAAATTTTGAGAATTGAGAAAAAGAAAAGATATGCTAGTAAATACTATCTTACTGAGGAGATGGGATAGCTATCTTCTGCCTTATGAAATTGTCAGATATGCGATACGGGTACACGCATCCATGTGGACACAAATAACCACTAATGAACGAGCCCCATATATCACCATATCCACAAAAAAAGCTTCTTTCTTAATCAAGTCTACATTGACACAAGGCATATCCCACCCCACATAAAAGAAAAATTGAGGGGAGGGGGGAAAAAGAATGTGTCAGGACGAAAATTTAATCACGTTAACGTAAATGGAAATAAAGTCAAAAGGTGCTCCCAAAATCAAATCAAATTTTCAAGTCTTGCCACAGATTTTCAATTAGATTTAGGTCTGGATTTTGACTGGGCCATTTTAACACATGAATATGTTTTGATCTAAACCAATCCACTGTAACTCTGGCTGTATTTTTAGGGTCATTGTCCTGCTGGAATGTGAACCTCCGTCCCAGTCTTAGTCTTTTGCAGACTCTAATGCCCTGTACACATGACCGGTTTTCCCTTCGGAATTCCGCTGGAATTCCGACTGAATTCCCGCTGAAGCTGTCTTGCATACACACGATCACACCAAATTCCGACCGTCAAGAACGTGGTGACGTACAACATGTATGGCTGGACTAGAAAAAGGAAGTTCAATAGCCAATAGCCAGTAGCTTCCGTCTCGTACATGCTTCAGAGCATGCGTCGTTTTTTGTATGTCGGAACAGCATACAGACGAGCGGTTTTCACGATAGGAATTGGTTCCGTCGGAAACATATAGAACATGTTCTCTTTCTAGGTCCGTCAGAATTTTCAATGTAAAAATTCAGATGGGCCATACACACGGTCGGAATATAAGATGAAAAGCTCCCGTCTGACTTTTTCTGTCGGATATTCTGCTCGTGTGTATGCGGCATAACAGGTTTTCTTCTAAGATTGCCCTCTATTTGGCTCCATCCATCTTCCCATCAACTGTGACCAGCTTCCCTGTCCCTGAAAAGAAAAGCATCCCCACAACATGATGCTGCCACCACCATATTTCACAGTGGGGGAGGTGTTTTCAGGGTGATGTGCGGTGTTTGTTTTCCGTCACACATATCGTTTTGCTTTTAGGCCAAAAAGTTCAATTTTGGTCTCATCTGACCAGAGCACCTTCTTCCACATGTTTGCTGTGTCCCCCACACATGGCTTCTCACAAACGGGACTTCTTATGGCTTTCAATAATAGCTTTCTTCTTGCCACTCTTCCATAAAGGCCATATTTGTGTAGTGCACGACTAATAGTTGTCCTGTGGATAGATTCTCCAAACCTGAGCTGTGGAACTCTGCGGCTTCTCCAGAGTTACCACGGGGTTCTTGGCTGCTTCTCTGATTAATGCTCTTCTTGCCCGGTCTGTCAGTTTAGGTGGATGACCATGTCTTGGTAGGTTTGCAGTTGTGCCATACTCTTACCATTTTTGGATGATGGATTGAACAGTGCTCTGTGAGATGTTCAAAGCTTGGTATCTTTTTTATAACCTACCCTGCATTAAACTTCTCCACAACTTTACCCCTGACCTGTCTGGTGTGTTCCACGGCCTTCATGATGCTGTTTGTTCACTAAGGTTCTCTAACAAACATCTGAGGGCTTCACAGAACATGTATTTATACTAAGATTACATTACACACAGGTGGACTCTATTGAGTAATTAGTTGACTTCTGAAGGCAATTGGTTCCACTAGATTTTAGTTAGGGGTATCAGAGGAAAAGGGGGCTGAATACAAATGCACACCACACTTTTCACATATTTATTTGTGAAAAATTTTGAAAAACATTTATAATTTTCCTTCCACTTCACAATTATGTGTCGCTTTGTGTTGGTCTATCACATAAAATAAAAAACATTTCGTTTTTGGTTGTAACATGACAAAATGTGGAAAATGTCAAGGGGTATGAATACTTTTTCAAGGCGCTGTATTACATGATACTGTTAAGCTGGCTACACATTTATACAATTTTCTTGTTTGATTTCCTTTAGATTTACCTTCAACCATGTAGTGCAAGGGCCTGCCTGATTGCATACAAATTGAAAGTGTTTAGGTTTAACCTCATATTATATAGTTTTGGTAAGTCTAAAGGAAAATTGTACAAGAAAATTGTATAGTGTGTAGCCAGCTTTAGCAGTCACTGCTATAACAGGGCAATAGGAAACACAAAGCAAGGGTCCCAAGGGCTGCACAGAAAGTGCCAAAGGACTGCAAATTTGGCACCAGGGCTATAGGCTCTAGAGATAGAAAATCACCCTGCAATTGTTGCATAAAAAAATAAATAAATAGAACGATGTATTAATGGACTCAGAGCTGCATCCATTTATATCTTTTATATCTGCTTAGAGTTCAAGTTTTATGTGAAATTGTTTACTTTGCCCTTCAAAGTACAAACTGTCTATAAATATAAAATATTTCCATAGAATCTTTTGACAAGTGAATTTTTCCAGGGAATAATCCATCTATTACATATACAATTTCTAACCTCACAGTGCTCAGGGATGCAGATAACGCTAATTAAATAAATTAAGGTAGGAACTAAACAGATCTGAAGCTTGTTATCATAGTACAAACATTTTATAATTTTCAAATGACCCATAATTTAAGATTTCAGCACATCAAGTATAGTAGTCTAAGTGGCATTACAGGATAATAATTGCATGTTTACTATGTGTATGTAATTACAGCATATAAAATGGATTTGTTATGTTTATTTCAAGATTTGTCACTTCCTTCACTTTCCAGATTTCCTTATAAAGATGTGTTTTCTTTGTACATTCTGGATTGCACTTTGATGTAACTGCCCCTCCCCTCCTTGTCCAATCAGAGAACACATTGGGGCTGATTTACCAAGCACTTGCGCCATGAGTTGCGGCGCACGCCGCCGCGCAACGGCCGTTTTCGTATTCACAAAGCATTTGTGCATGTAACACATGTTGTCGTATATAGACCTGGCGCAAGCATTCTTCAACTCATAAAATAAAAGAAGCTGTAAGTGGCAATATTATGGGGGTGATGTGGGTGATGTGAGGCAGTATAGATATGACTGTCCAAGTAACAAATATGCCCAAAATAGAACCGAAAATGAACTTTCTCTGAGCAGGCTTGCTGCGCCTGCACCCGGTGACCCCACCCCCTCTGATGCATGGAACCGTGTGTCAGAGGGGGGCGGGGTCACCGGGTGCCCCCGGCCTCCGTTATATAAGACCTGTCAGAAGAAAAGAAGCATCACACAGCGGGAGCCTCCCATTGCGCGGAGCGGCCCAATAACGAAGAAGAGACGCCGTGGAGGAAGATGCCGGACGAGAACACCGGAGCAAGAAGAAACGGATCGGAGGAAGAAGAAGATGGAGAAAGAAGAAGATGGAGGAAGAAGATGAAGAAACCGAAGGATGAAGAAAGGAAGAAGGAAGAAGACCAGAAGAAAGAAGACTTTAATAAAGGACTTGTCAAGGACCGTCTCCTGTATTTTTTAACTCTTTTGTCACCTTTTTTGGTGAAATGGTAGGGGTACTTTTGCACCCCATTACCTGGGCACTGTGTGAATCAAGCGGAGGAGCTTGCACACACAGCGGGGAGACATTGCAGGATCCAGGGGACAAGGTAAGTAACTTCCCCTGTATCCTGAAATGCGATCCCGAGTCTGGCTCAGGGTTACCGCTTATGGTACTGAAATTCCACCCCGAGCCAGACTCGGGAATACCGCCAGGGAGGTTAAAGAAGAAGAAAATTGTGCACTACATTTGGAGATTTTATAATTTGCCACGTTACGTATGTTAATTCTCCATTACAAACGCTAGTTTACAAGACCCGACCGCTTATGGCTCATCCTTGCTTCCGAGCATGCGTGTTTGTACTTTGGACTTTTGTCCAACAGACTTGTGTACACACGCTCGGAAAATCCGACAACACACATTTGCCCGCGGAAAATTTGAAGACATGCTAGCCAACATTTGTTGGCGGAAAGTCCGACAACAATTGTCCGATGGAGCATATACATGGTCAAATTTTCCACCAACAGCCTGACATCGAACATTTCCCATCGGAAAATCCGATTGTGTGTACGGGGCTTAAGAATATATGACATACAAGTAACCAGTGACTATAGAGCAGAGGTAGAGGTATGTTTTCAGTGTCATTACGGAAAATATGCACCATAATCCCCTTGTCCCTGTACACACACCATAATGTTGATTGAATCAAAAGAACATTGAGTGAGTCTGCTTTAAAAAAAGAAAAGCTGAAGTCTCAATCCTATGTATTTTCCCATATGATATGTGGAAGCCACACACACCACTTTCAAGCACCCTCTGCGAATCTTATTGTAATCTATTAGAGTGAAAATATTGTGGGTGGGATATATAGTAATGACTAAGGAGGTTACATCGGCACTCCACATGGGTAGTGTGATCCATGGGAGGACCAGAACCATTTTGGGCAGCTATGTACCTCTTATAGTAATATTTTAAAGCATGCTAGAAAATGACAAGCACGTTTCTCAGAGCTTTAGCACACACAGCATTTTTCATGCTGCTTTTAGGGACGTCTGGTATTTTTTTTTCTGCCCTTCAAAATGCCCCTCCATTCTAGTCTGTGTCCATTCACACATACTGTAGATGTTTAGAGGTGTTTAGAGGCAGAAAAAACCCACTGCCAGCGAATCCAGGAGCATCTGCGTCTTGATAAAAAACACGCTTGACACATTTAAAACGCATCTAAACGCGCATGAATGCCAGACAATTCATTCCAATGGCCAGGATTCTGGTCTATAAAATGAAATAACGGCCAAGCGCTTAACACGCTTAAATGTGCCTAAACCCACCACACATTTAGCCTTTATACGGGTCAAGTATTTTTTCTAGAAGAATGTGGCTGACAAGAGAAAAAGCGTTCAGGAGAGGTTAGTTAATGCCCTGTGTGCATGGAGCCTTATAAGTAGCAGTAGGTGCATGTTGAAGGGTCAATTCAATATATATTAATATATTACATTACTCTTCCCTAGCACTCAGTTTTTCTAAATAGCAAAGTGGTTCTAAAGGCTCAAGTATTTTTACCCTTATTCATTCTATGCATGAAGGTAAAAAACCTTTCCTGTGCAGCAGCCCTCCCTAAAACGTACCTGATCCCCATTGCAATCCGACGATGTGCACAAGAGCCTCAGCTCTCCGGGGACTCTCCTTTCTCCAGCCATTGGCTCCCGCTGCTATAAATCACATCCAGTGAGCCAATTAAAAGAGAGAGGGTCTGGGGCTGAGCCATGGCTCTGTGTGTGTATGGACATGCATAGCAGTGACGGGGGGCTTCTGGCTTGGTGTACAGTGCCTTGCAAATGTATTCACCCCCATGGCATTTTTCATGTTTTGTTGCCTCACCACCTGAAATTAACATGGATTGTTTGAGGATTTGCATCATTTAATTTACAGAACATGCCCACAACTTTGAAGATGTTTTTTTTTTTTTTTTGTGAAGCAAACAACAAATCTGACAAAATAACAGAAAAAGTCAATGTGCATAACTATTCAGCCCTCTAAAGTCAATACTTTGTAGAGCCACCTTTTGCAGCTATCACAGCTCCAAGTCACTTTGAATAAGTCTCTATGAGCTTGCCACATCTTACCACTGGGATTTTTGCCCATTCCTCCTTGCAAAACTGCTCCTTCAAGTTGGATGGTTGTGAACAGCAATCTTTAAGTCTGACCACATATTTTCTATTGGATTGAGGTCTGTTCTTTGATTAGGCCATTCCAACACATTTACATATTTTCCCTACATATTTTCCCTTAAACCACTCAAGTGTTGCTTTAGCAGTGTGTTTGGGGTCATTGTCCTGCTGGAAGGTGAACCTCTGTCCTAGCCTCAAATCACACACAGAGTGGTACAGGTTGTGCTCAAGAATATCCCTGTATTTAGCACCATCCATCTTTCCCTCAACTCTGACCAGTTTCCCAGTCCCGACTGCTGAAAAACATCCCCACAGCATGATGCTGCCACCACCATGTTTCACTGTGGGGATGGTGTTCTTTGTGATGGTGATGTGATGTGATGTGTTGGGTTTGCGCCAGACATAGCATTTTCTTTGATGGCCAAAAAGTTAAATTTTAGTCTCATCAGACCAGAGCACCTTCCTCCATGCATTTTGGGAGTCTCCCACATGCCTTTTCGCAAACTCAAAACGTGCCATTTTGTTTTTTGCTGAAAGTAATGGCTTTCTTCTGGCCACTCTGCCATAAAGCCCAACTCTATGGAGCGTACGGCTTATTGTCGTCCTATGTACAGATAATTCAGTCTCTGCTGTGGAACTCTGCAGCTCCTCCAGGGTTACCTTAGGTCTCTGTGCTGCCTCTCTGATTAATGCCCTCCTTGCACGGTCCGTGAGTTTTGGTGTGTGGTTGTCTCTTGGCAGGTTTGCTGTTGTGTTCTTTCCATTTGGTTATGATAGATTTGATGGTGCTCCTAGGGATCATCAAAGATTTGGATATTTTTTTATAACCTAACCCTGACTTGTACTTCTCAACAACATTGTCCCTTACTTGTTTGGAGAGTTCCTTGGTCTTCATGGCAGTGTTTGGTTAGTGGTGCCTCTTGCTTAGGGGTTGCAGCCTCTGGGGCCTTTCAAAAAGGTGTGTATATGTAATGACAGATCATGTGACACTTAGATTGCACACAGGTGGACATCATTTCACAAATTATTTGACTTCTAGGTAATTGGTTGCACCAGAGCTTTTTATGGGCTTCATAACAAAGGGAGTGAATACATACACACCTGCCAAATATCATTTTTTTATTTCTGAAAAATAGTTTTATGTATATATTTTTCTAATTTTACTTCACCAACTTATACTATTGTGTTCTGATCCATCAAATATAATTCAGATTAAAAAAACATTGAACTAAAGGCAGTAATGTAACAAAATAGGTAAAAAGCCAAGGGGGTGAATACTTTTGCAAGGCACTGTATCTTGTACATCTCAATGAGATCATTTAGACCTAATGAAACCCATATATGTATGTGCCGTGAAATGTTATATAACATTAGCTGCCATAGAAACAATTAGGAAAAACACAGTAAATAAAGATTTTCTGCACTGCTTAAGGAAATCAGTGATATTTGGGGATTTATGCGAGCAGCTCAACCATCAGCAATGTAAAATCTAAAATTGGGCAACTGTAATTACCACTTTTTTAGCCCAAACGCACTCTATTGCCACACATATTTAGGTAAACTTATACTACCTATGCTTAGACTTTTCTGTTATACAAAATAAAATATGCTCCAGTCTCAACACCCCTAATAAAATAAAGAGAGGCATTTATTAAAGAAGTGTCACTGGAAGTTAAAACTCGTTTTTGAATCCCCCAGGGGAACCAGTGTACATTGCACTCGGTCCCGTACTGATCTGTACAGTGGTTTGATAACCAAAGGACATTTCTATTCTGTTTGTGCTACCAGTAACTATACCCCAGGCTGAAGTCCAATTTATAAAGTGCTGCTATGGGGGAGCTACAGTACAGCACAGAAGCCACTTCTCCATCTTCATTCTAAAAGCTCCTTCACACAAGTGATGCTTTCTAAAGTGCGATCCACAGTGGATCACTTTTCAGAGCGCCTTTGACAGGTGGTGACACTGGTCACCACCAGATTTAAAGGAGGTGTATGGCCAAAGTTATTTCACCTATACTTCTCCTGTAGGTCACAGGAGTTTTTAACCGACAGCGGGCTAAAATCAGCTGTCAGCTAACATCACAGGCTTTGTATATGGTCTCTTTCTATATGGTCGGGATCCACCCAGCAACTGGCTCAGCCTCTCAGCGACCCACTGAGAGCCTGAGCCAGCCACTCCCGCCCCTCCACAGCCCAGCGATCTAGTGAGCGCTGGAGGGTAAGAACAGAAAGCGATGACTGACAGTCACCGCTCTCTATTCAGAGCGGAGGGGAGAACTGAGAGGTCAGCTCTGTTTGATAGCTCAGTTCTTAATGCAGAGCCAGTGGGGGACAGATACAGCATTGAATCAATGAGTATAAATGTTTGTTTTTAAAGTCCATATTTTTCTTTTAAAAAATGTAAATGCTGCACTTTCTGAGCCACAATCACATGCATGGCACGCAGTTGTGGGGAAGCCCCACACACCTGCGTTATGTGCATTCAGTGGCAGCAACATCTGCTGAAAGTGACATGTTGTTTAAATGATGCCATGGTCATGAAGCAAAGCACCGTGAACCGAGCGGCTGCATGTCAGTTTTCAGGTAGGCAGGTAGGAGGCAGTAAAACTGCCGCTCAACTGCCAGGTTTTACAGCCCCCCAGTCACACATCTAACATCTGTAGCTCTGCCATCTAATCTTCCAGCCTATGCCTGGAAGAAGTACTCACTTTTGTGAGATACTGTAAATAAATATATAATATATATTTTACATACACACTGAGTGATATGACCACGGAGAGGGAGAGGAGTGGTATTGCTGGGAGAAGGGGAGCGGGTGCCCTCTGATGGTGGGAGGGTGGCAGTGCAGTGCACTAGACCCACATGAGGACTCAGATCCCCTGCATGCGCAGCCCACAGAAGGCCCCCACTGCCGACAAGAGGCGGAACCTAGGAAGCAATGGGAGTGGCCGCCAATGAAGATCCAGCCTCGCTCATTGCCCACCCTCTGCAGCACAGCCCGACCCCCAACAAGCCTCAGACCGACATTGCTCTGCGGCTTGGGGACCTCTGCCCTAGAGGACCCACGGTACAAGCTACCTGCCAGGACAGAACAATGGAACCACAAGACAAAGAAAGAAAGGGCGCACCAACCTAGTGCATTATTCTAACACCATATTTTACTAGTAAAAAATGGTAAGTATTATACTCACAAATTTACAATTGAGCAAAAGCACTTCTCCAGGGTACAGCATTAAGATTCATTGCATGGAACGAATGTGACATTCAGTCGCAAAACAGGAGGTGAAGATCCATGGAAGAGCATAGAGCAAAAGAGGCATAGGCTGCAAGATTAGATGGCAGAGCTACAGATGTTAGATGTGCCATTGGGGGGGCTGCAAAACCTTTCAGTTGAGCGCCAGTTTATTGCCTCCTAACTGCCTACCTGAAACCTGACATGCAGCTGCTCAGGTTGCGGTGCTTTGCTTTATGACCATGGTATAATTTAAACAACATGTCACTTTCAGCAGATGTTGCTGCCAATGAATGCAAATAATGCAGGTGTGTGGGGGCTCACCACAACTGCGTGCAATGCACGCGATTGTGGCTCAGAAAGTGCAGCATTTACAGGGTTAAAATAAAAATATAGACGTAAGAAACAAACATTTATACTCATTGATCCAATGCTGTATCTGTCCCCTGCTGGCTCTGCATTAAGAACTGAGCGACCAAACAGAGCTGATCTCTCACTTCTCCCCTCTGCTTTGAGTAGAGAGTGGTAACTGTCAGTCACCGCTCTCTGTTCTGCCTCTCCAGCGCTCACAGGATCGCTGAGCTGTGGAGAAGGCGGGAGCGTCTGGCTCAGACTCTCAGCAGGTTACTGAGAGGCTGAGCCAGTTGCTGGTCCAGGCACCTGGGTGGATCCCCACCATATAGAGAGAGACCATGTACAAAGCCGGTGATGTTAGATAACAGTTGATTTTAGTCCGCTGTCGGTTAAAAACTCCTGTGACCTACAGGAGAAGTATAGGTGAAATAACTTTGGCCATACTCCACCTTTAAATCAGGTGGTGAGGAGGAGGCATTTCACCTCCTCACCACCTGTCAAAGGCCCTCTGAAAAGTGATCCACTGTGGATCGCACTTTAGAAAGTAACACATGTGTGAAGGAGCCTTTAGAATGAAGATTGGGAGGTGGCTTCTGTGCTGTAGCTCCCCCATATTTATTTACAGTATTTCACAAAAGTGAGTACACCCCTCCCATTTTTGTAAATATTTTATTATATCTTTTCATGTGACAACACTGAAGAAATGACACTTTGCTACAATGTAAAGTAGTGAGTGTACAGCTTGTATAACAGTGTAAATTTGCTGTTCCTAGTGCTGGGGAGGTTGGGGACCGCTGCTCTGGGGGATCAACAAGGGTTCTCCTTAAAAGCAGTTCTGTATTTATTAATATGCAATTGAAGTGCAAACATGCTAACATAAATGTTTAGATCTATTTTGCAACCAAATTTTCAGATATAATGGAGCATTGATTAAAAATTGTCTTTATGTTTGCAGTTGCTATGATGCCGCATCTTATATTTTGTAAGGCAAGTTAGGGACAAATTTATTATCTACATGTAACCTGCATAACACAAAATGAGGGACATTCATTAGAACTGTTTTCAAGATTGTGCTAATCTGTCCCATTTTATATCACTCAGGAACAGATTTAGTTAGTGATACATTCATGTTATGTGCATGAATTGCATAATAATTGAATAATAAGCTGGAATAATTAAAAAGATGTATTAGTTCTGCTCATTTGTGCCTATTTAACAAGTGCTTCTTCGCTCTTCTGAAATATAACCTTTAAATGGTGACTGTGTTGTCCCCTTTTAGCAATACCCACAACAATAACAATAATAATATAATACACAGTGTAGCCTGATGTCTTTCATATTAGAGCTGCTGGCTTTTTTTCATCAGACATTTCTTATCTTTTTGTGTTATATGGATACGTTGTTTATATTTGTTATCTGTGTTTTGAAACAGTTTCTTTTATTCATTTATTTTGTAACCTTGCTTACACAAATGATTTATTGTGTTGAAACACATTGCTGGTTAGCTTGAAGCTGGGCTGATTGAGGTGTTAGTTACTTTATATATACTGAATTGAGGGGATTTAATAAGCACAGCAGCTGAGCACTATTAGTCACTTTTTGTTTAATTTATACATTTTGACATTTTTATTGTGGTTCCTGTGCAGAGAGCAGAACTCTTTTGATAATCTGATTTAAACTAGCCAGATTTTATTTGCAATGTACCCATTACTGTGCTTGCTCTTCCTTCTACATTTGTATTGTGTAGTCTTAACAGCCTTCTTGTCCTAGGGTGACAACGCTGCTTCTCCATATGCAGTACAATGAGTGAGCATTGTCACCCTAGGACAGAAAGTGTGTTACTGGTAGTATCACTAGGTATAAGGCCCCATGCACACGAGACGCTGTTAAATGCGCGTTCAGAGGCAGTTGGACACTTTTTTCAACTGCCCCTGAATGCATGCAATGTTATCCTATGTGTCCATGTACACAGCCTCTTTTTTTTTCCTGTTTTTATGCAGTTGCATTTAACCTCGTTTTTCCAGAAGCAAAAAAATGGGTTCAGACACTTTGCTTTTCCACGTTTCAGACGCAAAACGCGACTAAACGCGGCACCCGCGTTTAGCCGCGTTTGCGTTTATAAGCGTTTTTAAAGTAACCCAATTTTTTGGACCAGAAAACTCAGAAATATGATGGTAAACCATAAAAAATACAAAAAAAAATTGGTTTAAAATGTCGTCATTACTTTAGATATTTCATAGAGCATATATACTCACTGATGCAATGCTATAAAAAAAATCTATTTTTTTAGGTGGCTTAGACAATGAGGAATGCCTCCACTTCTTTGCCCCAACCCTTCATCCAATTTCTAATCTAATCAGTGACTCCACCTAGTCTGACCAAAGCATAGCAATGTCTTTTTTTCACAAAGAAAAACCTGCATACCAATGTCTAGTCAGCCCCAACCCCCCACCATGTTTGTGAAATATCCAACGGACATTCGTTGTGCCATCAACGGATGGGTCCAATATCGCCAAGCTCTGATTCTGGACCTCTCATGCAAATTTGCGACGACGTTGCTGCCTCATCAAGAGCAACATTAGGAGCATTTCCTGACATATATTCAATATGGGATCCATTTCCAAAAAAAACACAGAAAGAGAGGCAAATGCAAGTGTACAACTGCTCTCTCTGCTGCTGCTGCTGCTCACAAAATGGCAGAAATAGTTAATAATACATGCTTTCTGAGCTTGGGGAGGGTCTATATGATGTTATCTTTACAAATGCTTATAGACGCAAACGCGTCTAAACGCATCTAAACGCGTCTAAACGCAACATGAAAACACAGCAAAACGCGCGTTTTTAAACGCAGGTTTCTGCTTTTTAAAACATGCATTCAGCAGAGTTTGCATCTGCTTCTCGTGTGCATGGGGCCTTACTGGTAGTATCACTAGGTATAAGGCCACATGCACACGAGATGCTGTTAAACGCGCGTTCAGAGGCAGTTGGACACTTTTTTCAACTGCCCCTGAACGCATGCAATGTTATCCTATGTGTCCATGTACACAGTCTCGTTTTTTCCCGTTTTTATGCAGTTGCATTTAACCTCGTTTTTCCAGAAGCAAAAAAATGGGTTCAGACACTTTGCTTTTCCACGTTTCAGACGCAAAACGCGACTAAACGCGGCACCCGCGTTTAGCCGCGTTTGCGTTTATAAGCGTTTTTAAAGTAACCCAATTTTTTGGACCAGAAAACTCAGAAATATGATGGTAAACCATAAAAAATACAAAAAAAATTGGTTTAAAATGTCGTAATTACTTTAGATAGTTCATAGAGCATATATACTCACTGATGCAATGCCATAAAAAAATCTATTTTTTTAGGTGGCTTAGACAATGAGGAATGCCTCCACTTCTTTGCCCCAACCCTTCATCCAATTTCTAATATAATCAGTGACTCCACCTAGTCTGACCAAAGCATAGCAATGTCTTTTTTTCACTAAGAAAAACCTGCATACCAATGTCCAGTCAGCCCCAACCCCCCACCATGTTTGTGAAATATCCAACGGACATTCGCTGTGCCATCAACGGATGGGTCCAATATCGACAAGCTCTGACTCTGGACCTCTCACGCAATTTGCCACAACATTGCTGCCTCATCAAGAGCAACATCAGGAGAATTTCCTGACATATATTCAATATGGGATCCATTTCCAAAAAAAAACCCACAGAAAGAGAGGCAAATGCAAGTGTACAACTGCTCTCTCTGCTGCTGCTCACTCTGATCAAAATGGCAGAAATAGTTAATAATACATCTGAGCTTGGGGAGGGTCTATATGATGTTATCTTTACCAACGCTTATAGACACAAACGCGGTAAAACGCGGCTAGACGTGGCATTAAAATGCAGGAAAACGCGCGTTTTTAAACGCAGGTTTCTGCTTTTTAAAACATGCGTTCAGCAGAGTTTGCATCTGCGTCACGTGTGCATGGGGCCTAAGTAAAGAAGAGAAAGTCTGAAAAAAGAAAACTAGTACAGCCACCACATTAACCTTTTGCCGCCCATGCTATATTCAAAAGACCGCTACAGTGCGGGCCTAAATTGCCGGGAGGATGTACGTCCTCCCATGCATGTGATGCCTGCACTGCCGATGCCGGGCCCTTACCACATGATCAGCTATCAGCCAATGACTGCTGATCATGTGATGTAAACAGAGCTGGTAATCGGCTTTCTTTCCCTCACGCTGATAGCGTGAGGAGAAGGAAAAAAAAAGCGGGACATTGGTCCCGAACATTCCAGACCCACTGCTGCTAAGCAGTGCCCACCAGTTCCACCTACCAGCGCCCCCCAGTGCTACCTACCAGTGCATATCAACACTGCTAAGCAGTGCCCACCAGTGCCTCCTACCAGTGCCACCTATCAGTGCCTACCAGTACCACCTATCAGTGCCCACCAGTGTCACCTACCAGAGCCCACCAGTGCTACCTACCAGTGCATATCAACACTGCTAAGCAGTGCCCACCAGTGCCACCTATCAGTGCTGCCTATCAGTGTCACCTAACAGTGCCTATCAGTGCCACCTATCAGTGCCCATCAGTGCCCATCATTGCCCCCTATCAGTATCACCTATAAGTGCCCTCCCGTTGCACCTATCATTGCCCATCAGATCAGTGCCACCTATCAGTGGAAAAAGCAAGTGAGACACCGCGCTGATCCCTACCTTAAAGCATAAAAATCACTAATAATAATCAAATAAGTGACATCAGCATATAAATATGAGTGAAAAATAGAAATGATAATAAGCAATAAACCCTAAAGCAGCAGCTGAAAAATTGTGAGATATGCACAATAA
Source organism: Lithobates sylvaticus (assembly GCA_028564925.1). Taxonomy (NCBI): domain Eukaryota; kingdom Metazoa; phylum Chordata; class Amphibia; order Anura; family Ranidae; genus Lithobates; species Lithobates sylvaticus. The sequence goes on from CM053026.1 coordinate 142,861,709, forward strand.
ATAGATAGAATGATACAAAAAGCCGCGCTGATACCTAAATTAAAAAAATAAACTAAATGGTGCAAATAAATAATGATACAAGCCTAAAGCGATATCATGTAATGTAGTCCAAATAATGACCATAAAAGTCCAGTGAATGAGTGAATAGAGACCTAAAGCAATTTAAGTGATATGGTCTGATAAATAATCAAAAAAGAAGTCCAATATGAAAACATAAATCCAAAGGTGATAAAAGTGAAAATCCAAAAAATAGTGACTGTCGTGATCCACCACCATAAGTTGAATGTGCTTACCAGAGGGCAAGCTCAAATAAGCCCATAAGTAGATGTCAGGATGAATCCCAGCCAGATGGACCTCAAATGTGGCCTCCTTCACAGGGTTAACCAGGGACGGAAAACACGCTAGCAATCCTCCTTGGGACCGATTGTACCAAGGGCAATCTCCAGTGATACTGAACCAACAACCTCTTTAATGGCCAATACGAACATGTAGAGAAGAGAAGGATGCTCCCATAGTGTGATATCAGAGTAACAAAAATTTTTTATTCAAACACAAAACACTCCTACTTACATCAAAGCGAAAATAAATGGGCAGGAATAGAAGATAAAAACATGTGCCGGCCGGCAAATCGTACACCCGCTCAAACACGGAACGCGATGACGTCAGCGCGTCAGCCTCCCTACGTCGTTTCGTCCAATGACGTCTTCTGGGGAACGGGCGACGCACTGACTCATCGCAACTTTATAGACAACATACAATCCCGCCCTGATGTGACTCTCAATGGCGGGTATGGTAAAAACTAAGCAATAAAAAATATCCCCGATACCAGTATCAAAAATGCCGATATAATGTGGGATATGTATATTCGGTAACATTAATCTAAAAACATGATTGAGTACCAAAACAAATTGGCACACAAACACTTCTAAAAATAGTAATTGGGACTGATTAGAAAAATCACTATTGCTAGGTCACCATCAGCAATCCGGGATCTTAGACTCCATCTTGTGGTGGAATCCCAAAAGGCATTCCCACTCACAACGTATTGGGCAGGAACCTATAAGGGTGAGTGTGATAACATAAGGTCCGGATGGAACTCATACAAACCTATGGATGGGAGTTGAAACTACATGTTAAACTAGGTGCACACACACCTAGCAAATGAACCCAATAAAATCCAACGTTTGGATAAATATTGGAAAAAATTGTTTTTTCTGCGAATTGATAAACAACTCGCAAAAAAGTGGGGGTCATAGAAAACTCCCATACCCGGGTGCAAATAGTTGGCATAACAAACAAAATATATGATTAAGGGGATGAATATAAAAAATATAAAATATACAATATAAAAAATATTAATTAAACCTCCCTAAAGGGGAGAGTGGGTGATTATAGGGGGACAGAATCCGCCTTTGAGAGACAACACCTTCCAGTCTACTTCATCACAATATATACAGCAGATGGGAGTAATGTGGAAAAACCCCAAATATTTGGATAAGACTTATTATAGAAGTCATCAAACCTCCAACTCTAGAGTTATAAATAAAAAGGAGGTCAGCAGGGCATCAAGAATTGTCTATAAACGCATTAACGTCAGTATCGACATTTAGCCCGAACGGAGTATAACATTTAATCTTGTATATCCAGGCCATTTCTAGTCTAGAAATGCCCCGGACAAGTGAACCACCCCTCCATTGGGGCACATATTTGTCGATCCCCAGAAAAATTGTTTTAGAGGGGTCCTTACTGTGGGCTTCCAGATAATGTCTAGACACTGGGTGTTTAGGAAACCCACCCAGAATGTTGGTGACATGCTCGTTTAATCTCACCTTGAGGGGGCGCTTAGTCCTCCCCACATACTGAAGCCCACATGGGCATTGGAGTAGGTAAATGACCCCCTCGGTCCCACAGGTGATAAACGGTTTGATCTCGAACTCAGCTCCAGTGCTGGTAGAATTAAATCTGTGAGTCCGTCTATGGGTGCACCCACTGAGTGAACAAATCCTGCACCGCCTACACTGATAAAATCCTGTCAGGTTACTGAAAAAATTATAAGTGTTAACCACAGGTGGGTCTAAAACGTTAGGAGATATCCTAGATTTAAGGGAAGGAACACCCCTATAGACAATTTGTGGCTTGGATGGAAGGACTCCATTGAGTGTTGGATCACTGGTAAGAACATGCCAGTGTTTATTAATAATCTTACCCACATTTCTATGCTGGATGGAGAATGTGGTAATAAAGGGGACCCTAGAGACCTCAATAGCCCCCCTATCTTTTTCTTTTAAAAGATCAGCCCTATCCTTGAGAGACCTCATCTAGTACTGCCCTTAGCGAGGGTAGTGTATACCCCTTCTCCAAAAAACGTTTGGTGAGGATCTCAGCTTGACTGGAAAACTCTGCAGGATCGGAACAATTCCTCCTCAGGCGCAAATACTGGCTTTTGGGCACTGACTTAAGCCATGCCTCATGATGGCAACTCCCTAAGGGGATATAGGAGTTCCTATCTGTGTCTTTAAAATGGGTAGCAGTGGTGAATACTCCATTTGTGACCCCTATTCTTAGATCCAAAAAGGAGATGGTACTTTGACTGGCCTCATAGTTGAGGATGATACCCCTCTCATTAACATTCAGACCAGTGAGAAAAAGATCCAAATCGTCCCTGCTTCCATCCCATAGGAGGAGGATGTCATCAATATACCTAGCCCACAGAACAACCTGTGGACATTGTTGGGCATAGACGACATCCTCCTCCCATAGGGCCATAAACAGGTTCGCCAAGCTGGGGGCATATTTGGCCCCCATGGCGACCCCCCTGTCTTGTCTGAAAAAGCGTCCCCCAAACCAAAAATAGCTGCGAGAAGCAGCAAACTTGAGCAACTGTAGGATGAAACAGATTTGCTCGTCAAAAAGCCCAGACTCCCTCCTAAGATAGTACTCCACGGCTGTCAACCCCAGATTATGTGGTATAATGGTGTAGAGAGAAGTGACATCGGCTGTCACTAGCCATATACCCGGGGGGGGGAGTAATATTCTCTAACAAATTAATGATAGAGCGGGAATCTTTAACGTAAGAGGGCATATTTTTAACTAAAGGTTGGAGAAAATAATCAATATACCTGCCCACCCGGGACGTCACGGAGTCAATACCGCTGACAATTGGGCGTCCCGGGGGGCGGGTAGGATGCTTGTGTATCTTGGGTAAGTAGTAGATGGTGGGAGTACGAGGTGCCTTAGGTACCAAATAGAGAGCCTCTTTCTTATTAAGAATCCCACCATCTACCCCCACCTGAACCAAAGCCTTCAGTTCAGACAAATATAAGGATTTGGGGTCAGACCGGAGGGGTGTATAAGTGTCAGAATCCCCCAAAATTCTATACATTTCCTCCAAATAGTCCCTCTTATCTAAAATGATAATACCTCCCCCCTTGTCGGCAGGTCGTATGATTAACTCCTTGTTTTGACATAAAGAGTTAAGACCATTGACAATATCCCTGTCGGTTTTTACCCTTTTAATGGGTATTTGTTCTAGTTCAGACAGTACCAGATCTTTAAAGACCTTTACAGCTGGTGCTAAAGCACCAGGTGGGTTAAAAAGTGAGGCGTTAGATAACCCTGAATGTCGGAAACCTGAAGTCACATCCCTATTTGCACTAATGGGGTTAATAGCCATATGTCTTTTGATGCTGATCTTGCGAACAAATTTGTGAACGTCCATATAAGTTTGGAACTTATTCAAACCCCGCGGGGGGGGGCAAATTTTAAACCTTTACTTAACACTAATTTCTCCGAATCATTCAAAGAAGCAGAACTCAAATTAAAGATACCGTCATCTAAGAGGGTCTTTTTCTTTTTAGTTCGACGTCTCCTCCCCCCTCTGGTTCCTCTTTTCGATCCATAGGCCTTTTTAGGCCTTGGTTCGGTCTCAAAAAACCCCAATGCTGGTTGGGTGGTCCAGAGCTCAGGGGTTGGTTAGAATTGGCCAACCTTCCTCCATCTGCCCCCTCATAATCACCAGGGGATCTGTCAAAATCTAGTGGGGGATAGAGATTCTGAACATTTAAATTGTGCCCGAGTTCATTTCTGGGGTCATAACCACCTGAAGTGTCAAAATGGTGAAAAGTCGCAGGTGGTACTGAATAGGAATCCATCCTGAAGAGGGTAGAGGAATGGACGTGCTGACGTGCTGACGTGACGATCAGCACGGAGGGAGGGGCCTGAGTCCGTCAGCTGGCGGGGGTAGGAGTGAGGCGGAGGTGAACGCCGGCTCCCCCATGATTGTGTGAGCATCTGCGGACGGCGCGCCCTCCTCCCGGACAGAAGCCCTGAACACCGCGGCTCGCGGCTCCGGGAATGGAGAGAACACGGGATGGCAGCCGCCAAGCCATCTCCTTCGGGTAGCGGTTTGCCGCCTCCCGTGTCCACCGTTCAGCTGCCTTCCTCCCTGCCCCGTACCCCCTCCATCCGTCACTGTACACCCACCGGACACAGCCCTCAATCCGGGAGTCTACAGCAGAGAAGATAACAGCGCACCGGGATGAAACCCTCTGAAACCCCCTGGTCTGTGAGTATACTGTAGGAGCCTGCATTAACCCCTGCATTAACCCCTGCAACCTTCAAAAGGAAAGGTAAGACCACTTACTCACACAAATGGCTATAAAGACTGTTTGCAGAGTTCCGGAAAAGTATGCTTATGTTTTTTATTAGAGCATCATAGAGGTTAAGCCTTACTCTACTACTGAATGACACGACAAGAGGAGACTTCGGTCTTGAGGTGGGTCGCAGTGTGGGTGGCAAACACTTAGGAACATTTGCAGCCACTGGGGAATGGGAGACTCTCAATGCGACTGAAATCGCAACCGCCGATAGGACATCACATTCGGGTAGGCGGCGGGCTGCCACCCGTGACCACCGCACAGCCATCCAGGCTTTTGACCCACACTCCCCGCTGTACGCCTCCCCGTACACCTCCTGCCTGGGCACAACACAAGGAATCCACAGCAGGAGAAGGGACAGACAGCAGAAGTGTCAGTGAGTATACCAACTAGCCAGGCTTCACGGCCAGGGAACACCGAGGACAAGGTGAGGCAGGAGTCACGCCATAACGGTCTGAAGAGCTCCTGCGCCCCTCAAAAAAAAGAAAAAAAAAAAAAAAAGAGTTTAATATGCCTGCGATACTGCATCGAGGGGAATAATCCCCCGCAAAGACAGGGATTATCAAGACTGGGACTGTGGGGGCGCTGTCTGGGACTGCATGGGGACTGCACGTTAATTTGGGCATCTGGATACCACACTACAACAGGGCGGGGGCTAATAAGAAGGCCCACTAAAATTGTGTAGACAGATGGCATGTGAGTGCTGCACAAAGCACTACCTATCCCCGAGTACCATCAAATTGCAATAGAGGCCGCGCACATTCAGGTCTACCAGAACTCCCAGGGGGCAACATACCATACCTCGCCAGCAAGGAGGGAGCACATCTGGGCGCCTCAGCGGCATACAGTTACTTAGGTGGCCTAATACCCAGAGATAACAGGTAAAATAACTCCACGCCAAAATATTCCGCTCAGGGTACAGCCGGACCACCAGGCAAAAGGCCGCTACAGGGTACAGGGTAGCCCAAGGAAAGTCCCACTGAGAAGCCGAGCCATAGCCTGACCTGAGGGTTGCATTAAATCCTGCGTCTGGGAGAGGGAAAGCCTTCCCAGGGGACATCGGGGTAAGGGGACAGTACTGACTGGGGCTTACCTGAGGGTCGCGTCTAGCAGAGACCCCTACACCCTAGCTACATTTTGGCTTTCAGAGGAAACGCAGGAAGACAGCCAACCTAGGACAAGGGGGCACAGAGGCAGGCCTGATAGGTTACTCCTTTAAGCTGGGGAAAAGAATAAGAGGAACGAAAAGAAACATGAGCAAAGAGTCTAATAAATTGCCTAAGAAAGGGGCCGCCAAGGCCCAGAAGAATGATTCAAGTTCCATAAAGCATTATCTCAGACAGGGCGCGAGCCCAACAACCTCAGTACCAGACCACTCCCCTAAGACCTCCAAGGGAAGGGGAAAAGCCCATAACCCAGACACAGTCCTGGATCAATCAAGGGCGGAACATACAATGGAAAGCGTAAGCGACGGGAGCAGGATGGACGAGCCGCCAAGGGGGTCTCAACCCCCCTCTAAAATAGAAATGGAGGAGATGATGTTGAGGTTGGAGTCTGTAATTAAGGGGGAAGTCAACAAACTAAGGGAGGACATGAGCCATATACTGACGAGAGTGGAGGGGATGGAGAAGAGGGTTGATAATATGGAACAAGAAATCGCAGACTTAAGGGGGCAACTCAAGATGACCCAAACAAACCAGAGAGATACACTCTACAAAATGGAAGATCAGGAAAATAGAGACAGAAGGCAAAACATAAGAATTCGAGCAATTCCAGAACATCGAGGAGAAGATCTGGAGAAAACCATTAGAACGCTCTTCTCCCCTTTCAGCGGAACCAGGGATGATAACTTCCCCAGACTAGAGAGAGTGCATCGGATAGGCAGGATGGACTCCTCTGAGTCAAACAGAACCCGGGATGTCATAGTACGGTTCAGTCATTTCAAAGACAAGGAAGACATTTGGCAAAAGATTAGAGGAAAGACCCCCTTGGAGTTCGAAGGGGGGGATATCCAGATATTCGCTGACTTATCAGCCAGAACCCTCGAGAGAAGACGGCTGCAGAGACCCCTACTAGAGATTCTCCGCAATAACAATGTTAAATACATTTGGGGTTTTCCTGCATGCCTGATAGGTACCAAAGAGGGCAGATCGGCCAAGCTGAGATACCCAGAGGAGCTACCCGAGTTTTGTAGGAAACTCGATATCCCGGTCCCTAACCTCGCGGGGTGGGTGGAGATGGGCTAATAAATTATGAAAGATACAAGGTGGTGGTGTGCGGGGGGGGGCGGGGGCAAATCAGGGGGGGGCACTCATGTGGGGTCACTCCTGCCCCAGCCGGCTGGCCCACTCACGGGCCCAGCGGCTGCTGGGCAGGTGGGTGGGTCCCCAGAGGCGGGTCAGAACCCTGCCTCTCCAGAGAGTCTGAGTTGGAGAGAGGCCAAGTGAGGATGGCACTCCTTAACTCAGAGACCCAGGAATGGGTAAGAGGGGGTAGAGAGGGGGGGTTTAGAGGAGGGGGGGGGGAGGGGGCGTTGGGAGGGAAGGGAGGTGGTATGGGAAAGAGGGGGGGAGAGTGAGAGGGGGTTGGGGGGGTGAGGGGGGCAGGGAGGGGGTACAGGGGAGGGAGGAAGGGTGTAGGGAGGGAGACCCCGCCGCTGGGGAATGTAAGGGAGACAAGGAGACAAGGTTAATATACTTGGATGTCAGAGATTAAACTCCTTACATACAACGTGAGGGGGCTAAACGCCCCAGTTAAACGGCAAAGAGTCCTGGAAGAGGTGAAGAGATATGGGGCCAGCTTGGTTTTTTTACAGGAAACCCATCTATCCCTCAGTTCGAACATTAAGCTCTTCTCAACAGCCTTCCCTATTTGGTACTACAGTGACACTGCCTCAAGTAGAACTAGAGGGGTGGCTATAGGGATGGCGAAAGATTTGCAGTTTAAACTGGAAGAAAGGAAGGTGGACCCGGAGGGAAGATTCCTGTTTTTAAGGGGCACTCTCTTCGGGATAACTTACACCCTAGCAAACATTTATGCACCTAACACTAGGTCACCAGACTACATGATTTCGATCCTCACTAAGCTGAGAACCTTTAGAAGAGGATACCTGATCCTAATGGGAGATTTGAATTTCACTCTTGATCCGGAGCTAGATAGTTCGTCTTGTGCACAGGGGACAGGAAATGCCCAACTAAAATTATTAAAGAAAAAGATGAGTGGGGAACAATTGGTTGATGTTTGGAGAATGCAGCATCCTTCTACCAGAGATTATACATTCTTCTCCCCTGTGCACAAGACGTACTCCAGACTAGACTATATTTGGGTGGACCATGGACTCTTGGACAGAGTAATGGACACAAGGATTGAGATAGCCTCCTTATCAGATCATGCCCCAGTCAGCATGAGTTTGAATATCCCAGAATTTAAAAAACCGAGCTGTGGGTGGAAACTAAATAACGAGCTATTGAAAGATGCCGAACTCAGGGAAAATGTGAGAAAAGAACTTGAGTGGTTTTTTAAAATAAACGATAACGGGGAAGTGAAGGGATCTAGCCTCTGGGAGGCCCACAAGGCCTTCATTAGGGGGGTGTTTATCTCGAAAGCTACTTGGAAAAAAAAAGAAAGACTTAGAAGAGTTCAGGAGTTGACGGATGACATAAAAGACATGGAGACTAAGCACAAGGCCGACCCCTCTCAGAACCAGGAAATAATGCAAGAATTAACTCTCAAGAGGGAAGAGCTAAGGGAACTAGCGGAACAGGAAATAAAACAAGTCTTAAATAGAATCTCGAAAGAACGGTACTCCTATGGTAACAAACCAGGTAAACATCTAGCCAGACTGCTGCAGAAAAACAAGTCCTTAAATTTCATCGAGAAAATCATTAACAAAAAGGGAGAGGTAAGATACATCTCAGAAGATATAGCTTCGACATTTAGGGACTTCTACGAGGAGCTATACTCGGTCAGTCAAAAGGTTAGAGCTAAAAGAGGCGGGAGGTGCGACAAGACACAGGATTTCTTAAGAGGGGCAAAATTACAGACTCTGGGACTAGAGGAGAAAGAGAGGCTAGACAGACCCATTTCGGAGGAAGAAATCACGAGGGCCTTAAACAACTCGCCGATGGGCAAGAGTCCGGGGCCAGATGGGCTCACGGCATTATATTATAGGACCTATAGAGAGATCTTGATACCCAGACTTTTAAGATATATGAACGGCCTGGGCTCGGAGTATGGCATGAGTGAGGCTTCACTGCTGGCCACAATTACAGTATTGCGAAAGGAGGGGAAGGACGACTCGACGTGCGCCGGATACAGACCCATATAGTTATTAAACTTTGAAACAAAACTTTATGCCAAAATTTTGGCTGAGCGCATAAAGGGAACCTTGGGAACCCTGATACACCCAGACCAAGTGGGATTTACCCCAGGGAGAGAGGGTAGAGATAACAGCGTGCGAACCCTGCTGGTAATACAAAGGATGAGAGACTCACGAACCCCCAGTCTACTACTGTCTATTGATGCAGAAAAGGCTTTCGACCGGGTAGACTGGGGGTTCCTGTTTAAGACCTTAGATACTATGGGATTTGGGCCAAAAATTATCCAAAAAATAAGAGTCCTTTATTCCCATCCTAAAACCAATGTCAAGGTGAATGGCATACTGTCCTCATCCTTCGAAATGCACAACGGGACCAGGCAGGGATGCCCCCTCTCCCCGCTCCTCTTCATCTTAGCTCTGGAACCCCTTTTGGCAACAATAAGAGGAAACAAGGGCTGTGAGGCGGGGGGGAGGAACACAAACTGGCGGCATTCGCCGATGACGTCCTATTTTATGTAAGCTCACCTCATAAATCCCTGCCTAACATCCTGAAGAACATAGCGGCTTATAGTGAGGCCTCAAATTTCAAGATCAATTTAGCAAAATCCTCAATTTTGAGTATTAACATGAATAAGGCGGAAAAACTAGATCTGATGCGGGCCTATAACCTCACGTGGAAGAAACAAATAAAATACCTAGGTATAATGCTGACCAACTCCATAGAGGAAATGTATAGGGCCAACTATATACCTTTATTAGATGAAGTTAAAAAAAAAATGTCAGGAGTTTAAAACTAGACCAATCTCGTGGTTCGGTCGTATTAACGCAGTTAAAATGATGATACTCCCGCTGATCACCTATAAATTCCAGATGATCCCAATATCGTTACCAGATCAGTACCTCAGGAAATTAAAATCTCTCATTTTGAACTTCATTTGGCAACAGAAGCTACATAGAATCTCATTTCAAACTTTGAAACTAGATAAAAATAAGGGAGGGCTGGCGGTGCCCGACATTGTAAATTACTATCACGCAACAGTTTTGTTAAGAATCACAGAATGGGGGAGGGCACACAGTTTTAAGAGGTGGGCAAGTCTAGAGGAGGCACTAAGTGAAGCACAGTTGGGGAAAATTATCTGGACCCCGCCGAAGTTTAGAGGGCTGGGGGGAAAAACACATGCAATCACAATAAACACCTTAAATGTTTGGGATAAAATTCACAAAAAATTTAAACTTAAATATAATTCACCACTAATTGCACTAAAAGAAAATGACATGTTTCCACCAGGGAGAAGGGATCAGGGAGGGGATTGGATAATAAATGACAATGCACGAGTAGGGGACATAATAAGTAAGGGGAAAATAGTGACGCTTCAGGAGTTACAGGGGATGAACGACTGTTTTAGAGTTGATGAGTGGCGGTACCTCCAGTTAAGTCATTTCGTGGGGTCCATTCCCCCCCCTAAGAGGGGACGGAGGGACCTCACGGAGTTGGAACGTATCTTCACGACGGAGAACACCAAAAAGATTATCACAAGAATTTATAAATTTTTGCTGTCGGGGGATGGACAGGGGGAACCGCCTTTCGTCAAAAAATGGGGGAGGGAATTGGGCACGCACCAGTCGGGGGCAATTAAAAAAATGTTCCAACTCACCCACAGCTCTGCTGTGGATGTTAAAACTGCAGAGATTAACTATAAGTGCTTATCCGGGTGGTACCTGACTCCGGAAAAATTAAATAAATTCCAGCCGGGAGTATCAGCCGATTGCTGGCGAGGATGCCAAGTGAAGGGCACTATGGGCCACCTATGGTGGGGCTGCCCAAAAATTAAAAAATTCTGGAAGACCATTTTAAAATACATTAAGGAGATTACTAAGGTCGAGGTAAGGGAAGACCCCTGGGCAGTTCTGCTACATGATACGGAGGTAGGTTTTAGGCAATACAGAGGATCACTAGTCCCGCACTTGCTAAATGCAGCAAAGCGAGTGATCCCAAGAAGATGGAAGGACCCTGAGAGCCCACCCATCTGGGAATGGGTTAATGCGGTTGAGGGCACTTATATCTCGGAGTGTCTAGCAAACAGTGCGACAGAGGAAAGGGATGACACCAAAACCAAATGGGAAGGCTGGAGAGGGTTTAAGAGGTCCTGGAGTTATGCTGAAGCTCTGAGGACAGATTGAGAGAGAGACACTGGATTATATTTAAATAGAAGGGAAAAAAAAAAAAAAAACAAAAGCAATAGGACAAAGTCCCTTTGTTCCTCCAAAGAATATGCAGAAGTTATCCCAGCGGCGGGGGGGGGGGGGGGGGGGGGGGGGGGTGGGGAGGGTAGGAGGGGGGTGGGAGGGGGGGGGCAAAGGTGTATCACGGGAGAAGGGGAGCGCGGGGGAGGCCGTAAGAAGCAGGTCCCCCCAACGCAGGCCCAATGGAGGCACAAACAATGCATAAGAAACATGTAACCACAAATGTTCAAATTCGAAAATTTAATTAAAAAGAAAGAGAAAGGAGGCGCAAATTCCACAATGATGTGAAGACATTAAAAGGGACAAAAAAAATGAGGGCGCTCCTGATTGGGTCCCAATAAGTTCTCTCTGAGGTGGAAAAAAAAAAAAAAAAGGAATCCATCCTGAAATTGGGGTTCATCTCATAACTCCCATAGAGGTTAGCCCCATAACTTGGTCCAAAATTTGGCAGAAATGAACCACCCCCTCCTAGAGGAAAATAATTGGGTGGTCCCAGGGGTCTGTTAATGGGTGCTGGAGGAAAACCATTTCTATAGTTATTGTTGGCACGGCCTCTAGGTCCCCTGTTACAATAACTAGATCCACGTGGCCTTCTTATAGATGGTGGAAATTGATTATTGGGTGGAAAATTCCTCCCAGGGTAACCTTGTCTATTAGGAGACTGATAAGTGCCTTGGTTGGACCGATGCGCAGGCCCTAGAGGTTTAGCAACCGCCTTATTAGGTCTATTGGGTACAGGGTAAGGGGCAGTGGGTCCCGATACTACAGTCCCTGCTACATCAGTCATGTCTATATTCCGGGGGAGGTATTATCATTTTAGATAAGAGGGACTATTTGGAGGAAATGTATAGAATTTTGGGGGATTCTGACACTTATACACCCCTCCGGTCTGACCCCAAATCCTTATATTTGTCTGAACTGAAGGCTTTGGTTCAGGTGGGGGTAGATGGTGGGATTCTTAATAAGAAAGAGGCTCTCTATTTGGTACCTAAGGCACCTCGTACTCCCACCATCTACTACTTACCCAAGATACACAAGCATCCTACCCGCCCCCCGGGACGCCCAATTGTCAGCGGTATTGACTCCGTGACGTCCCGGGTGGGCAGGTATATTGATTATTTTCTCCAACCTTTAGTTAAAAATATGCCCTCTTACGTTAAAGATTCCCGCTCTATCATTAATTTGTTAGAGAATATTACTCCCCCCCCCGGGTATATGGCTAGTGACAGCCGATGTCACTTCTCTCTACACCATTATACCACATAATCTGGGGTTGACAGCCGTGGAGTACTATCTTAGGAGGGAGTCTGGGCTTTTTGACGAGCAAATCTGTTTTAATCCTACAGTTGCTCAAGTTTGCTGCTTCTCGCAGCTATTTTTGGTTTGGGGGACGCTTTTTCAGACAAGACAGGGGGGTCGCCATGGGGGCCAAATATGCCCCCAGCTTGGCGAACCTGTTTATGGCCCTATGGGAGTAGGATGTCGTCTATGCCCAACAATGTCCACAGGTTGTTCTGTGGGCTAGGTATATTGATGACATCCTCCTCCTATGGGATGGAAGCAGGGACGATTTGGATCTTTTTCTCACTGGTCTGAATGTTAATGAGAGGGGTATCATCCTCAACTATGAGGCCAGTCAAAGTACCATCTCCTTTTTGGATCTAAGAATAGGGGTCACAAATGGAGTATTCACCACTGCTACCCATTTTAAAGACACAGATAGGAACTCCTATATCCCCTTAGGGAGTTGCCATCATGAGGCATGGCTTAAGTCAGTGCCCAAAAGCCAGTATTTGCGCCTGAGGAGGAATTGTTCCGACCCTGCAGAGTTTTCCAGTCAAGCTGAGATCCTCACCAAACGTTTTTTGGAGAAGGGGTATACACTACCCTCGCTAAGGGCAGTACTAGATGAGGTCTCTCTTAAGGATAGGGCTGATCTTTTAAAAGAAAAAGATAGGGGGGCTATTGAGGTCTCTAGGGTCCCCTTTATTACCACATTCTCCATCCAGCATAGAAATGTGGGTAAGATTATTAATAAACACTGGCATGTTCTTACCAGTGATCCAACACTCAATGGAGTCCTTCCATCCAAGCCACAAATTGTCTATAGGGGTGTTCCTTCCCTTAAATCTAGGATATCTCCTAACGTTTTAGACCCACCTGTGGTTAACACTTATAATTTTTTCAGTAACCTGACAGGATTTTATCAGTGTAGGCGGTGCAGGATTTGTTCACTCAGTGGGTGCACCCATAGACGGACTCACAGATTTAATTCTACCAGCACTGGAGCTGAGTTCGAGATCAAACCGTTTATCACCTGTGGGACCGAGGGGGTCGTTTACCTACTCCAATGCCCATGTGGGCTTCAGTATGTGGGGAGGACTAAGCGCCCCCTCAAGGTGAGATTAAACGAGCATGTCACCAACATTCTGGGTGGGTTTCCTAAACACCCAGTGTCTAGACATTATCTGGAAGCCCACAGTAAGGACCCCTCTAAAACAATTTTTCTGGGGATCGACAAATATGTGCCCCAATGGAGGGGTGGTTCACTTGTCCGGGGCATTTCTAGACTAGAAATGGCCTGGATATACAAGATTAAATGTTATACTCCGTTCGGGCTAAATGTCGATACTGACGTTAATGCGTTTATAGACAATTCTTGATGCCCTGCTGACCTCCTTTTTATTTATAACTCTAGAGTTGGACTTTTGATGACTTCTATAATAAGTCTTATCCAAATATTTGGGGTTTTTCCACATTACTCCCATCTGCTGTATATATTGTGATGAAGTAGACTGGAAGGTGTTGTCTCTCAAAGGTGGATTCTGTCCCCCTATAATCACCCACTCTCCCCTTTAGGGAGGTTTAATTAATATTTTTTATATTGTATATTTTATATTTTTTATATTCATCCCCTTAATCATATATTTTGTTTGTTATGCCAACTATTTGCACCCGGGTATGGGAGTTTTCTATGACCCCCACTTTTTTGCGAGTTGTTTATCAATTCGCAGAAAAACCAATTTTTTCCAATATTTATCCAAACGTTGGATTTTATTGGGTTCATTTGCTAGGTGTGTGTGCACCTAGTTTAACATGTAGTTTCAACTCCCATCCATAGGTTTGTATGAGTTCCATCCGGACCTTATGTTATCACACTCACCCTTATAGGTTCCTGCCCAATACGTTGTGAGTGGGAATGCCTTTTGGGATTCCACCACAAGATGGAGTCTAAGATCCCGGATTGCTGATGGTGACCTAGCAATAGTGATTTTTCTAATCAGTCCCAATTACTATTTTTAGAAGTGTTTGTGTGCCAATTTGTTTTGGTACTCAATCATGTTTTTAGATTAATGTTACCGAATATACATATCCCACATTATATCGGCATTTTTGATACTGGTATCGGGGATATTTTTTATTGCTTAGTTTTTACCATACCCGCCATTGAGAGTCACATCAGGGCGGGATTGTATGTTGTCTATAAAGTTGCGATGAGTCAGTGCGTCGCCCGTTCCCCAGAAGACGTCATTGGACGAAACGACGTAGGGAGGCTGACGCGCTGACGTCATCGCGTTCCGCGTTTGAGCGGGTGTACGATTTGCCGGCCAGCACATGTTTTTATCTTCTATTCCTGCCCATTTATTTTCGCTTTGATGTAAGTAGGAGTGTTTTGTGTTTGAATAAAAAAATTTTTTACTCTGATATCACACTATGGGAGCATCCTTCTCTTCTCTACATGTTCGTATTGGCCATTAAAGAGATTGTTGGTTCAGTATCACTGGAGATTGCCCTTGGTACAATCGGTCCCAAGGAGGATTGCTAGCGTGTTTTCCGTCCCTGGTTAACCCTGTGAAGGAGGCCACATTTGAGGTCCATCTGGCTGGGATTCATCCTGACATCTACTTATGGGCTTATTTGAGCTTGCCCTCTGGTAAGCACATTCAACTTATGGTGGTGGATCACGACAGTCACTATTTTTTGGATTTTCACTTTTATCACCTTTGGATTTATGTTTTCATATTGGACTTCTTTTTTGATTATTTATCAGACCATATCACTTAAATTGCTTTAGGTCTCTATTCACTCATTCACTGGACTTTTATGGTCATTATTTGGACTACATTACATGATATCGCTTTAGGCTTGTATCATTATTTATTTGCACCATTTAGTTTATTTTTTTAATTTAGGTATCAGCGCGGCTTTTTGTATCATTCCACCTATCAGTGCAGCCTCATCAGTGCTCACCAGTGCCACCTCATCAGTGCCACCTATCAGTGCTGCCTATCAGTGCCCATCAGTGCAGTCAATCAGTCCCCTTCAGTGCAGCACATATCAATGAAGGAGAAAAATCACCTTTTTACGAGATTTTATAATAAACTATGAAAAGTTTAGCAAAAAATAAAAGCCCCAGTAGTGATTAAATACCACCAAATGAAAGTGTGAAAAAAAATGATAATAAATTCATATGGGAACAGTGTTGCATGATGCGCAATTGTCATTCAAACAGTGACAGGGCTGAAAGCTGAAAATTAGCCTGGGCAGGAGGGGGGTTTAAGTGCCCAGTAGGTAAGTGATTTAAGGGATGGCAAACTGCAAAATGTTTTCCTCTTAGGTTTAGATACTTTTTATTGAGTAGTTTAGCAGAATACCATTTATTTCCTTTAGCCCATTTCACCTTGTCAGGTGTAATACTTTTGCCATCTAAAGCAAAGTATTTTTTGTGTTTTTTTTTAATAGCTCTATCCACTAACCTTACATAGGAATACATCCTTTGTATTTTGGAATTTTTGGATGGAAATAAAGATGCCTTCAGTTTTAATAAGATAAATGTAATAAGTCAGCACTAAAATAATAATAATAAATATAAGGCTGCTAGCAGTGGGTATGCATTAAAAAACAAAACTAAATATAATAGTAATAAAGGTGCAGCACTTTAATATAACACCTACACTATATCTGGCCTGTTCTGGTATTTGGCTCCTTGCGTGAGCGTTTCTTTTCCATCTAATGGCATGGTGGGCTTTTCTGACTCTCCCCCCAGTGGACGACTGCTGCTGCTGCTACAGTCAGAGGACCTCAGGTGGATGGAGCTGGATGTCCATAGAGTGGAAGCTGAGATTGTTAATTCCAAAAATGTGAGGGCCGCCATCAGGGGGGTACAGCCATTACAACTGTAAGGAGTCCCGGGGGCCAAAGGGGCCTGCCGGGGCCAGAAGAAGGCTGACATATATACAGGTGTGTGTGTGTGGGGGGGTGCTGACATATATACAGGTGTGTGTGTGTGGGGGCACTAACATATATACAGATGTGTGGGGGGCTGAGATATATATACAGGTGTGTGGGGGGGGGCACTGACATATATACAGGTGTGTGAGGGGGGGCTGCCATATATACAGGTGTGAGGGAGGCTGACAAATATAAATATACAGGTTTTTGGGGACTGACGAATATACAGATGTGAGGGGGCTGACATACAGTGGTGTGAAAAAGTGTTTGTCACACTTAAGTGTTTCGGAACATCAAACCAATTTAAACAATAGTCAAGGACAACACAAGTAAACACAAAATGCAATTTGTAAATGAAGGTGTTTATTATTAAAGGTGAAAAAAAATCCAAACCATCATGGCCCTGTGTGAAAAAGTGATTGCCCCCCTTGTTAAAACATACTATAACTGTGGTTGTCCACACCTGAGTTCAATTTCTCTAGCCACACCCAGGCCTGATTATTGCCACACCTGTTCACAATGAAGGCATCACTTAAATAGGAGCTGCTTGACACAGTAAGGTCCACCAGAAGATCCTTAAAAGCTACACATCATGCCGAGACCCAAAGAAATTCAGGAACAATTGAGAAAGAAAGTAATTGAGATCTATCAGTCTGGAAAGGGTTATAAAGCCATTTCCAAAGCTTTGGGAATCCAGCGAACCACAGTGAGAAGACATGGAACAGTGGTGAACCTTCCCAGGAGTGGCCGGCCGCCCAAAATTACCCCAAGAGCGCAGCGACGACTCATCCAAGAGGTCACAAAAGACCCCACAACAACGTCCAAGGAACTGCAGGCCTCTCTTGCCTCAGTTAAGGTCAGCGTTCATGCCTCCACCATCAGGAAAAGACTGGGCAAAAATGGCCTGCATGGCAGAGTTCCAAGGAGAAAACCACTGCTGAGCAAAAAGAACATCAAAGCTCGTCTCAATTTCTCCACAACACATCTTGATGATCCCCAAGACTTTTGGGACAACATTCTGTGGACCGATGAGACAAAAGTGGAACTCTTTGGAAGGTGTGTGTCCAAGTATATCTGGCGTAGAAGGAACACTGCATTTCAGAAAAAGAACATTATACCAACAGTAAAATATGGTGGTGGTAGTGTGATGGTCTGGGGCTGTTTTGCTGCTTCAGGACCTGGAAGACTTGCCGTGATAAAAGGAACTATGAATTCTGCTGTCTACCAAGAGATCCTGAAGGAGAATGTCCGACCATCTGTTCGTGTACTCAAGCTGAAACGAACTTAGGTTCTGCAGCAGGACAATGATCCTAAACACACCAGCAAGTCCACCACCGAATGGCTGAAGAAAAACAAAATGAAGACTTTGGAGTGGCCTAGCCAAAGTCCTGACCTGAATCCTATTGAGATGTTGTGGTATGACCTTAAAAAGGCCGTTCATGCTCGAAAACCCTCTAATGTAACTGAATTAGGACAATTCTGCAAAGATGAGTGGGCCAAAATTCCTCCAGGACGCTGTAAAAGCCTCATTGCACGTTATCGCAAACGCTTGGTTGCAGTTGTTGCTGCTAAGGGTGGCCCAACCAGTTATTAGGTTTAGGGGGCAATCACTTTTTCACACAGGGCCATGATGGTTTGGATTTTTTTCACCTTTAATAATAAACACCTTCATTTACAAATTGCATTTTGTGTTTACTTGTGTTGTCCTTGACTATTGTTTAAATTGGTTTGATGTTCCGAAACACTTAAGTGTGACAAACATGCAAAGGAACAGGAAATGAGGAAGGGGGCAAACACTTTTTCACACCACTGTATATACAGGATTGAGGGGGGCTGAGTGCGTTCAGGTGGGGTGGCCAGTGTGTGGATTTGGTAGGATGGCCCATAGGCAAGCCCTGGGAAATGTTGGTGCTCAGGCTTGGGGGGGAGGGGGCGAGGGGCCCAAGTCTAAAGCTGTGTAAGGGGCCCAAACATTTCTGATTGCTGCCCTGCTCTCAGTTGCACATGATTTCCCCTTTTTTGGATGTTGGCAGTAATACATGGACATTTCTGGAGCTAAGGGACTTGTTAGTTTATGTTTGCATTTTTTGTGTGTGGTTTTCACTTTCACATTTTTATGCACATGATTTATAGTGGAATCTTTATCTTATTCATTTACTTGATTACTGCTGTTGCTATATTAAGGTGCTGCATCTTTATTACTATTTCTGTTTTAATAAGTCATAGATGTAATCAAGGCCATATATAGTGTGGGATTGGGGTGATTAAACTTAAAGCGGTGTTCCAGACGCGATTTCTTTTTTTTTAAAATCAGCAGCTACAAACACTGTAGCTGCTGACTTTTAATAAGGGCACTTACCTGTCCAGTGAGCCTGCGATGTCGGCCCCCCGAGGCCGATCCGTCCAACGGATCGGGTGCTGGCGCCGCCATCTTAACGAAGGGAAACGGGCAGTGGAGCCTAGTGGCTTCACTGCCCGTTTCCTACTGCGCATGCGCAAGTCGCTCAGCGCTTTGTGAATGGCCCTGTTGTTTTCTGGGACACACATATGTCCCAGAAGACAATGGGGCAGCTCACCGAAGAAGAGGAAGCGCCGCGGAATAGGAAGAGGCAGATTAGTAAGACTGCCTAGCAACAGGGGTTTCTGGTAAGTAAAACAATTATTTTTTTAACAATGTTTTTTTTTTATATTTTCTTGAGAATGTTAATGTTATTTTTTATTTTAGGGTGGCCCTCCGCTTTAAGCAGTAGGTGTGTTTACAATGAGTTGGGTCAGTTCAAAACTCTATTTTAGGGCATGCAGCCTGCTTTTATTCATTAAAAGGGAAAGTTCACATGTACATCAGTTGCCCACACATGGGTTTCTTCCACACAATGTGCACAAGTGAAAATACAGATAAATTAAAAAGTAGATACTCAAGCGCTAATATGAATTTAAAATCAAGAGACCAACCGATATTTAAGATAGCCAAATGATAAAGCTGCAACCCATATGCTGGTGCTCCCACACGTGAAGGAAAATTAAAAATACACAATTAGTGTAATGGGTGCACGTAAATCAACCTTAAAAATCAATAAATAGACCATAAAAACTTCTGTGAGATAAATAGTGGATAAAAGATGTGCGTGATGTGTAAAAAACCAATGTGTTAGAAAATATAATTCGCAATATATTCGCATAATGTGCAATAAAATATATGATGTGTTATATAAAAACTTTAAATGTACTTCATTCATGAAGTGTCAAAAACTTGGATCGCCTATACCCCATGCATTGACCATTCAATCGGTTAGCATATAGGTGATAAATGAATCAATAAATAATAAGTGTAGTAAATTGATCAATTAGAGGATCAATAAACAAATCCTAATTGATTGATGTGGACCAGATGTATGCTTTGAATATTTGCCTTACTCAAATCCACAGGCAAATGATAATGGAGAGGTCTGGTTGCTCACATGAATTATATAGCAGTCCAAACATGTGTGTCAGTTGCTTATGCAAAATAAATGACTAATTATGCAGAAATTAGATCAATTGAGCAAAAATTTGTATGATAACATGAAGTCGCTATTTAAAATGAATGAATATGATATCCTGTAGCCGCTATTTGAATTGTGATATCCTGAAGCCGCTATTTAGAAGCCGCTATTTAGAATGTAGTGTCCTGAAGCCGCTTTTAAATAATTAGGGCTCAAGGGATGATAAAGTCACGTGTTCGTGACGCAACGCGTCGGGAGGAGGAGCCTAGTAACGTCACCGATACACGGAGTGAGGACGAGCAGGGCATTCAGCCCACACACAGTGCCTGACAGTTTGGCTACCGCGCTAACATAACCGGGTGTTTGTGAGTAGATCAGCACCTAATTGCTGCAACATGTTTGATACAAAGTGTTAGTAGCGCTGCACAATGTATTGTATCCTCTTGTCTTTTCATATATACAAACTGGAGAAGAAGGAAAACTAAGAGTGAAAGAGAAAAAGAGAGAGAGAAAGAAACCCAGAAGTGTCAGCAACAGAAAAGGAAAGTGACACTTATATTCTTTTCTTTTTTCTTTTTTTTTCCACTCATCAATGAATGACTCTTTGCATTTAATGGCATCTGATTGATTAATCTAGTAATTACAGTAATTAGGATAGTGTCATCCATCTGTATTTAAAGAGCAGCCCTAATTATTTAAAAGCGGCTTCAGGACACTACATTCTAAATAGCGGCTTCAGGATATCACAATTCAAATAGCGGCTACAGGATATCATATTCATTCATTTTAAATAGCGGCTTCATGTTAGCATACACATTTTTGCTCAATTGATCTAATTTCTGCATAATTAGTCATTTATTTTGCATAAGCAACTGACACACATGTTTGGACTGCTATATAATTCATGTGAGCAACCAGACCTCTCCATTATCATTTGCCTGTGGATTTGAGTAAGGCAAATATTCAAAGCCACACATCTGGTCCACATCAATCAATTAGGATTTGTTTATTGATCCTCTAATTGATCAATTTACTACACCTATTATTTATTGATTAATTTATCACCTATATGCTAACCGATTGAATGGTCAATGCATGGGGTATAGGCGATCCAAGTTTTTAACACTTCATGAATGAAGTACATTTAAAGTTTTTATATAACACATCATATATTTTATTGCACATTATGCGAATATATTGCGAATTATATTTTCTAACACATTGTTTTTTTACACATCACGCACTTCTTTTATCCACTATTTATCTCACAGAAGTTTTTATGGTCTATTTATTGATTTTTAAGGTTGATTTACGCGCACCCATTACACTAATTGTGTATTTTTAATGAAAATACAGAGCCAACTGGCTCACTTGTTGGCTGCACTGTTGCTCCTCTTACCAGGCACATTGACTGTGTTGTCCAGCTCTCCTGGAATACTGGAACACTTTGCTCTCTAGCCTTTATTCACAGTGCCCTACTGCACAACCCACCTCTGGCATACGGATTGAGACCCCCCCCCCCCAATAGGAGCCGATCTGACTCCTGGAACTGAGACCTGTTGTCTCATGGTTTCTGGCTGGACACTCTGATTCTTGGCTTCTGGCAGGGCTCTCTGACCCCTCGATGAGACCTCTGTGGCTTCTGGCAGAGTACATAATGACCCTGCACACCCGTGGAATCAGCCAGGTTGCAAGCGTCTAGCAAAACCCCGGACACAGGATTGACTGTTCCTATCCAGAACTACAGAATTTGGAGAAAGCCAAAAACACAGCTTTGATAGAAATGATGATATTTCCAAACCTCCCATTATCCCTAAATGCAAATCCTGTATCACATTTACCTATATTCTTACAGTGATGGGGCCTCCCTCTGTCGCAATAGACATCGTTCTGCCTCGAGTAGACCTTGATTATGATCCCCTTTGGTACAAGCTCTGCCCCTTCTACTGCTAGCCTTTGCTATTTGAGGTAGCATGTGGTCTACTTTATTTGCAGAGCTACTTTTCAATTGAATCGACCACCAAACAAAAAATGCAGAGATTTCTTGTTTCCTAAAAAAAGGAGCCTTGTGTCTTCTTTCATCGACCTCTGTGTTCCTTTTCTCCCATAGTTTTCTTGCTGAATCTGGCCAAAAATGTCAAGAGGTGGACAGGAAGAACACAAATTAAAATTAATTATAACCGTTTTATACTTGGAAGCTGGATAATGTTTCCCCCTCCAGGAAAAAAAATAAAAAATGTGTAGCTGTAGGACTAAACTTTTTAGCTAATCCAGTAAACCTTGATAAAGAAACAAATGCACCACTCTAGGTCTGTCCAGTGCTATAGTGCCCTGAGAAAAAGGATGCAGGTCTGGGTTGTTCTGAGTACACTGAAGAAGATAGAGGTGGATTACCGCACACCCAATAATAAAAATCCAATTTCTTTATTTCAACTGGTTAAAATCTTGACAGTAGCACATAGCATAACACAGAGGGAACATGATTAAAGCGTTTCATATCACAGACACTTAATAATCACCTGCAGTTTATGATTAAGTGTCTGTGATGTGAAATGAGTCTACCTTGTATACGGGCGTGCAGTCATCCACCATCTTCTTCGAACCAGTAAACCTTTAAATTATAAATCACAAATTATATTGTCCTATACAAACTAGACATGTGCATGACGAAAAAATTTGTTTTGTTTAATTTTGTTTTGATTCGTTAATCTAGTTATTTTGTTTAGTTAAATCCTGTTGATTCGTTCAATTCGTATTCGGAATTTGTAATTTTTGAATTTTCTTCAAATTTACAGATTTTTTCGATTCAAATCAAAACATTTTTCGAATCGGTTGAAGCTAAATTGTTATATTGTTTTCAAATTGAATTCAGCAAAGTGAACAAACAAAAGAAATATCTTCAACAAATGATTACAATGACTCTTTAAATCACCTTTGGCTTAACAAAAACAGCATTATTTTGAAATGGTACTCTAATAACACACACAGTCTTTGATTTCAGCAATATGTGCACAGTTAGAATTGGACTGGAGTTCAATGTAAAATTCGATTCGAATTTCAGTCCGAATTTCTGAAATTCGTATGAATGCCATTATGTTATTCGGACCATTCGGTAAAATTTGTTTATATTGTAATTCGGGTATTTGGTCATATCCAAATCTCTGATTTAGGAAAAATTTGTCCGAATATTATTTGGAACGAAACAAACCGAACATGTCTACTATAAACCTGCTTTCCCAGGCACTAGTCCAGGAGACCTGCATGTAAACCCTCATATACCCAGTTAAGTGATTGGCCTCAGGTGATACACAGAGATGAAACAAATCCTCCTACATAGGTTTTACTTGTTTATCTGCAGTCTTCTCTCCCTACACCGCTTCAAAATGGTAGAATCGTGGTAAAATCTTTCTCCATCTGCCAGTATCACAGAGGAGGGGGCGGAAAGCTGCAGTTATGCTGTGTGGAAGCTGATTGGAGGAAAGGCACACGCACCCCTCCACACAGCAAACAGGAGCGAAGGAAGGATGCAGAGCTGTGTTCAGAATAGACAAGCTCCGTGCTGAGCTCCCTCCCCCATTACAAATTTGTTTCTTATGTGTCGGGAAAGACTCATGCTGATAACAGAGGAACAAAGCACCAGAGAGAAATGACACTTAGAGCTTTGGAAAGAGATAAGTAAACACTACAGATATACAGTATATGTTGTGTTCAGATTTCGTGACTGAGGTATACAACTGCTTTAAAGGAAGATAAAGGTCTTTGCTATAATTGTAAAATAATTTTTCACCGTAATAACTACATAATTGATGTACACAATTCTCATGATTTAATGATGTATTATTATGTCTTGCAGATTTATCAGCTGATCCAGATGAGCTTAGAAATGTGGTCGCTTTGTATCCTGAGATTGTCCTGTCCATTGAGAAGAAGCTTCGGTCCATTATAGACTACAAGAAAATATCTTACAATGTTCATCAGTATAATAAGGAAGAGTTTATCAAATGGAGAGCGAGCCTTGGACAGAATTATACAAATGTCATCTCTAACCTGAGGTGGCATATCGATTGGAACAAGAGACCAAAAGCTTGGGAACTGGCCATTGATAAATGGCTAGAAAGTGGAAATATTAATCTATGATCAGATCACATAAAATCTTCCATTGTGCAGGGAAAGTATTCCTAGATCTAATTATATTAGCATTAACCATTGTATAAATTGCAGCAAAGACCATGTGTTGCTTCTTGAGTAAAGATGTAGTTGCCTATCATGCACCTACCATTTCTATGTGTATAAAGCACACAAAATCACTGCACAGAAAAGTGATGAGGAATGACCAAAATTGTAAAGCTCATAGATAATTGTATCACCTTCCTTTATTTATTTATTTTTTCATCCTTGATTTTCACAACAGCAGATTGATATACTGCTTTATCGTGGGGCTTGGTGTTCTTTTCAGAGGGGATAGCACTTAGGCCTCATACACATGGACGTTTTAACAGCGGCTTTTTTGAGCTTTTTTTGCTGCTTAAGAAGGCAACTCCATGTTATTCAATGGGCTCATACACACCATGACATTTTTGAGCTATAACAGGCATGGTTGTTTTTAAGCTCCAAAAAAAACCAAGGACCAGCGCCTTCAGAGGCTCCAGCGCTAGAGCTGTTTTGACGCTGACGCAGAAAAAAGCTCAAAAACGCTCAAAAAAGCGCATTAATGCTATACCGACGTTTTTTAGCGTCAGCATTTTTAAGCTGTAAAAATGTTTATGTGGGTAATTTGAGAGTGGAAAATAGCAGAGGGATGTTTTTTTTTAAAAAAACACGCCTTAGCGTTAACACTTAACCACTTCAGCCCCGCACCAATTGGCAGCCAAAGGACCAGGCCCCTTTTTGCGATTCGGCACTGCGTCGCTTTAACTGACAATTGCGCAGTCGTTGCGACATGGCTCCCAAACAAAATTGGCGTCCTTTTTTTTCCCACAAATAGAGCTTTCTTTTGGTGGTATTTGATCGCCCCTGCGGTTTTTATTTTTTGCGCTATAAACAAAAATAGAGCGACAATTTTGAAAACAATGCAATATTTTTTGATTTTTGCTATAATAAATATCCCCAAAAAATATATAAAAAAACATTTTTTTTCCTCAGTTTGGGCCGATACGGATTTTTCTACATATTTTTGGTAAAAAAAAATCGCAATAAGCGATTATTGACTGGTTTGCGCAAAAGTTTTAGCGTTTACAAAATGGGGGATAGTTTTATAGCATTTTTATTAATATTTTTTTTTTTACTAGTAATGGCGGCGATCAGCAATTTTTATTGTGACTGCGACATTATGGCGGACACATCGGACATTTTTGACACATTTTTGGGACCATTGTCATTTATACAGCAATCAATGCTATTTAAATGCATTGATTCCTGCATAAATGACAGTTGTAGTGAAAGAGTTAACCACTAGGGGAGGGGAGGGGTTATGGGCTGTGACGTGTGTGTGTTTTTTTACATTAGGGGGCGGGGCTGACGTCTGACGTCATTGATCGGCTTTCCCGATGACCGGGAACAGCCGATCAATGACAGGCAGAGTAGGAAGCGCGGGGAGAGGTTTGTTTGCACATACCTCTCCCCGTTCTTCAGCTCCGTGATCCGATCGCAGGACACCAGCGGCGATCGGGTCCGCTGGTCCCGCGGCCGTGGTCACGGAGCTCCCGACCGGGTTGCGAGCGCGCCGCCGGCGGCGCGCGCGAGACCCACAGGCAGGCATTTAAAGGGTCACATACAGGTACATGATTTTGCCTGACCGTGCCATTCTGCTGACGTATATATGCAGTGGGTGGTCGGGAAGCGGTTAAAAATGACGTTAAATGCGCATTGACGCGAAATCAAAACGCTAATAAAATCGCGTTTTTAACTAGTAAAGCTGTTGTTACTAGCTTTACAGCCCGATTTTTAAAACGTCTGTGTGTATGAGGCCTTAAAGTGTATGTCTAGGTGTTAGCCATATTTACCCCTTAAATCTACCTCTTACTCTCTAGAGCAGTTGTCACCGGATGATGCGGCTCTTTGCTTGCCTTTATCTGGCCCTTGAAGCATTATTCCTGCCACTGACACCAACAATGGGGCACTATGCCTTTCACTGACACCAATTATTTCTCCTTCTAATACTAAAGATCAGGCCTTGTTTACTCCCACTGGTCACAGTCCGGCCCCCCTAAAGGCTGAAGGAAAGTAACCTGGCCTTTTCTTTAGAAAGTTTGGAGACCCCTGCTCTAGAGCATGTCTCTAAAGCGGGGGTCTCCAAACTTTCTTAACCAAGGGCAAGTTTTTTGTCCTTCAAACTTTAAGGGGGCCTGACTGTGGGTAGTGGGAGTAGAAAATGTCCTGAAGTCACTGGGAGTAAAGAGTGTCCCATCTTTGGTTTTAGGGGGAGGAATAGTGCCCCATTATTAGTGTCAGTGGGGGAAATAGTGCCCCATTGTTTGTGTCAGTGGAAGAATAAGTGTCTCATCTCAGTGGAAGGAATAGTGCCGTAACGGCCAGATAAGGCAAGGCCCCTGGGCTGCAGTTTGGTGACCACTTCTCTAGGGCATTTTCCCTTGTTCCTGTAGCAAGAAGCAGTTTTTATTATCCCTGTGACATCATCATCAAACTTGTATAGTTTTTTACAGGCAGCTGCTGGGAGCTAATTTACAATTTATGTAGGCATGCCCCCAGAACTACACCAAAAGCCCTTTCCCTACACACAGAGAATGGCCAGCCTCTTGGGAAACAAGACAGCAAGTATTTTTCTGTGAAAGACAGGTGGAGTTCTGTAGTCCAGCAGGCAAAGCTGGTTGGGATTTCAGTGCAGAAAATGCATTGTGCTTTGATCTCACACATGATGTTAGGAGAAAACTTGTTTTTTGACAGAATCATTTATTTTGACGGTTTATGATCAGTAATTTAATGTAAACAGATATGTAAAGTCCAGTGTGATTAGCATGTCATAATGTTTTGGAAAGAGTGCACTATCCATTATGAGTGGCAGCAGGTTACCACGTTGAAAAGGGGAGAGTGATGAGATGCATATCTCCCAATTGTCCATCAGTTGGAACTAAATGTCTCTGTTCATCATTCTTCCTTAAAGTGGTAGTAAATCAGAATTGTCCAAATCCGCTAAGAGGCAGGCTTTTTATAACAGAAGAGACCCACCCTAGAGGTCTCTTCTGTCATACATGTTCCCCCCTCCCCCTGCCTGTGATCTGAGCCACACAAGTGCAGCTTAGACCTTATTTACAGCCTGCTCTGCCTCCCATAGCGATGTGACCCCAGTGCACAAATGCGTGGGAGTGACTTCACACCGGCACGGCCAATTAAGCGGCCGGAGATGCGAAACCCGGAACGAGGACTGAGTGAAGATGGAACATCGGAGACTGGGGAGAGCCCTGACAGCTCATCCCTATAGGGCTGCGTTTGTATTTAAGTCTGTCATAATGTACTACCATAGTATGCAGTACTATTTTATATTGTAAAAGAGACTTTACTACCGCTTTAGGTGTCCATATTGTAACACTGGTGTAGAGATATGTATGAATAAATATACTATTTAAGGTTGTTTATATTGCATTAACATATAATTAATTATTCCGATAACTGCATTGGTTATTTTGGCATGCTAATAAAAAAAAAAGCAGATGTAAAAAACACATACAATGGGGAAGTGGGCATAAGAATGCTGGTCAGAGCTCTGACTCTGATGCAGAAGCCACTTGCCTAATTAAGCACCTTTTGGGTTTTCTAGGGCATGCTGAAGGTTTACCACTTGGACATGAAGGAACCCTTGGGTGTCTCCTTCTGAAGCCTGTGTACAGTCTAAAGCAGGGGTAGGCAAACTTTGGCCCTCCAACTGTTGTTGAACTACAACTTCTACCATTCCTGAGCCTCTGGGAATCATGCTAGTGCCTGTCAGTCTTCCAATGCCTCATGGAGGGGGGGGGGGGGGGGGGGTGCGAGTACCTACACCTATTCTCTGAGAAAAGAAAGCACCTAGAATGAGAAAATACTAATGTTTATAGTGCTTATTATACCAGTTAAGCAACATGATGTTCTAAGAATTTATTATAAAATGTTGATAGTCAATACAATAAAAACAACATCTTTTATGGTTACATTTGGCCTCTCAAAAATGGTCCTTCATCAAATATTCACACATGTTATAAACCTACACAATATTACACAAACATAGATTATTGAGATGACTGGCACCACCTTATGTATACAGTAGCAAAAATAATTATTTGATCCCCTACGGGATTTGTAAGTTTGCCCACTTAGGCTGGATTCACACCTATGCATTTTTAGTGCTTTTTGCATTTTGCAGATTTGTACTACAGTCCGTTTAACATTGTTTCCTATGGAACACTGTAGTGCAAATCTGCAAAATGCAAAAAGCACTAAAAATGCGTATGTGTGAATCCAGCCTTACAAAGAAATAAAGGGTCTATAATTGTTATCATTCTGTAGGTGTATTTTAAATGATAGAGACAGAATATCAACCAAAAATCCAGAAAAAACACATGATAAAAATGTTATAAAATGAACAATCTACTTGCTTTTAGTAAATCAACTACAAAGTATCAAGTGGAATACCATAATACACAATACATAAAATATAATTCACATTTTATAACACATTGCATTTAAACACTGTGATGGTTATCAAAAGCAATACTTTGAATACTATTAGATCTTCTGTAGTGTTATTAAGGTAGTTTCTTATATTAATGCTGCGTGGTATATTCATATTGCATATTGTTATGATAAAACACAGGAGGAAAAGGAATATATTGTGCCACAAACAGTATTATTAGTGGTAAGTAGTAAGCTGGGTTTATGATTAATAATAAGATCCAGCCTACTAGTAACTAATGATAATATTTATGGCACAACATATCCCCTTTTCTCTTGTATTCCATTATAAAGATTTGCATACAATATGATTATACCATGCAGCATTACAATAAGACTTCACTCTAGTGACACTACAGAGACTCTAATATTATTGAAATTATTGCTTTTGATAACCTTCACATCGTTTGAATGCAATGTGTTATTTCATGAAAATTATATTTTATTTATTGTTTATTATAGTATTTCACCAAATACTTTATTTTTATTACATTCTACACTTTACTGGTTATTCAAATTCTCTAATATCTTGGATTGATAAAAAGCTACTCAACATTTTGTTTCCTTTTTTCTATTTTTTTCTTTTAAACCTTTTACCCGTTGTAGAATTTATGTCACACCTTGTATCTGAAGTGACTGCCTGTCACAAAATAATAACTTTCTGGGCTTTTCTTGCTAACATCCAGTAGTTTCAGTCATAGTATACTTTTCCATCTAGAGGCACCTCTGCTAAAACCACTACCCAGGGATTTTCTGCACTCTACCTAGCCTAATTTTCCAAAGGGGAACTAGGATTAGGCATTCCGAGGGAACACCTGAGAATATGTGTGGAGAGTTACATTTTTGCAAGTGCAGAGTAAGGGTTGTGTGTACCATTTCTTTATGGTAACCTGCAACCTCACCAGATGTTACGAATTCTACTTCTTTGACTTGTCTATAGAAAAATGTTTTTTTGTCATAAGCCTTACTAGACCATAAGCGTTCTCCTGGCTTCCCCCTTTTCTTCCTTTTTTTTTCTGCAGGCATTCCTTAAGGCTCCCTTTTGTGACCCTGGGAACAATGTTTGAGATGGAGATTCCTTGCCTTCTGATGATACATGTTTACATTCTTGTAATTATAGTGATATATGCTTTTTGAATGTCACCTACCCTGACCTTCCAGCAGGACTGCTTTTTTGCCATCTGCCATAATCTTTGAACTTCCCTCCCCATGGTGCCAGCCTCATAACTTGGTGCTCTTGTATTGTGAAACAAACGTCAATCTTACTAGCCAGGTAATCTGACTAGTAGTGAGTCCAGAAATTGTCCTACAGTCAGCTCTATATTGCATTGAAATTAATTCTATATTCTGCACTACGGTAAGAGTTTCCGCATTACACAGAGGGTTCATTTTATCACTGACAATATGCTAAGGTCATGAATCCAACTGATGTGCCTGACACTCTACAACATATTCTTCTAGTCAATGTACACAAGAGGTTAACTTGGACCACACTGTCCAGGGATTTCAAAATTGGCATAACTTAATCATCTGCCATTTATGCTGGGATCTGTTAGGGTTCTGCCTCCAGCTTTATTGGTGTCTCCTGCGCAGCTAAGGCATCAGTTTCTGCACCTTCTCTTCTATACATATATTATTTTGGGTGTATTATTTTGGGTTTTTGTATCAGTGCCATATCAATTATAACACCCAGCTCTGATACATCCCTTATAACTGTGCTAATGTAGTAAATGGTATATTTATGTTTATGACCAATGGTCTTATTTGGCCAGTGATGTCACCACTATCCTCGCGGCTGTCCCCTTCGCCAACGGTTTGGCAAGCACAGGCGGTTCATCGAACAGGGATGTGATGAGCAGTGGGCCAAGACATTTGTTGACTGAACATCAAAAGTCTACCGAAGGCCTGAAGGTGTGGGGGTCATAGATGCCATCTCCAGAGGTTTGCCTGCTGCAGAACGTTTCAAACGACTCTTCCAGAAGGAGACTTTCTGGATATACTCCCTCAGTTCATTCTCGCCAGGGGGACTCAATGAGGAGTTAGACGTATGCACCTTGTTATAACAGATCACACACCCATTTCTGGTTTCTTTCTCCCCCCTTCCTTCCCTCCTCCCCACAGAAAAAAAAAAAAAAAAAATATATATATATATATATATATATACATATTGCTGGATCCATCATAAGGTGCACCCCACTTGGTATCCACACCATGAGGGGACACACACACATATACATCCCTGGTATACCAATTAGGGGGAACGCAGCACCAATTTTATTATTACCATTCATTATTATTATTAATTCTTTACACTACAGCCTTTTCCCCCTCCCCCACCTCTTCATGTTTACATGCATACTAACCCCCCCTTTTTTTTCCATTTTACTTGCCTGGCTCTTCATACATCGTAAACCTCTTTGATAGGCTGCTATACATATAGAAGAGAATTATACTTCAAATATTACCATGGGTATCAGTTTACTTTTTTGAGCCAATCCGAGACTGTTAACCCCTGCTTCACCTGCCCCTTGCTATAATTTATTTTTTCCCTAAATTGTTTACTGATTGGCCTGCTGGTCGTTCCAGTTCCATGGCCACACCAACATGCTCTCCATTGTGTATATATAGTTGTCCTCCTCTAGAGGACAGCAGGCCAATAGAAGGAGCAGCCAGCTCCAAGCGTGTAGCATTCACCACTGTAGCCCTGATTGACAAGATTCCAGCCCTGCCTTGGTCCAATCAGACACTGGTGACGTCACTTCCGGGTCATCGTAAAGCTTTCTGGTTCCTGGAGAAACACTTTGATCCATTCCAGCCAGCTACCCTATCCTTTCCAGTTACCCGGAACAACGGTGGAACCTGCAGAGCCACGTGGAATGCCAGGACTGCACTTTATTTTGATGAGCATGCATCTTCTATCATCTTGTAAGTGTTTTTAATCTTATCCTATTAAAGTCATCATTTTAATACTACACTCAGGTCGGAAGCCTCCCCCTCCCTGTTTTTTCCCCCTGATATATGCCTTCTAACTGTGCTAATGTAGTAAATGGTATATTTATGCTTATGGCCAATGACCTTATTTGGCCAGTGATGTCAC
The DNA here is from genome assembly GCA_028564925.1 of Lithobates sylvaticus. Taxonomy (NCBI): domain Eukaryota; kingdom Metazoa; phylum Chordata; class Amphibia; order Anura; family Ranidae; genus Lithobates; species Lithobates sylvaticus. The sequence goes on from CM053026.1 coordinate 142,893,398, forward strand.
CACTATCCACGCTACAATCCCTACATGGCTGAGGATTCCTGGCCATATAAGTAAATTGTGCCTGTGAACTCAGAGGATGCTTAGGTGTTAGCAAGTGCGATTAATCTTAGGTTAGAGTGTCACTCTTACCCCAAATGCCGGTGGTCAGACACTACAACTGGCTTCTGTGTTCTTCACCTATAAGGCAAGCAGGCCAACCGGTACTTAGTTGCCCCCCGGACTTACACACAATGCTATTGTGCCTAGCTACCATGCCAGGGCAGGCACAAACTGAGTAAGGCAAACAGGTACTTGCGGTTGGCAGACAGGCAGAGTGGTTCAATGACAGTCCATTTAAAATGCAGGCAGAGTTCAGAGAATACTAGAAAAATTGGAGATACGGGACTGTCTAAGGTACAAAAATTCAGCAAAATGCTATTTATATATAAAAATAGATTTATTAGAAAGAGCATAAGTTAAAAACAAAAAAGAAAAGGGAAAAAATTAGTGAAAATTACAGTATTTCCTATAGTTCTAGGTCTATACATACAACCTATAATAAACACACAGGAAAATGCTACAATCAATTGCACGAGGAGTTTTCGTCCAAATATTTCAACATGTTTCGCCGGTGTGGCTTCCTCAGGAAAAGGACGTATAGCGTTTGTTTTGAATAAGAAAAGTATATTTCACTCTAGATGTATATACAGAGACAAAAAACATAAAATTAATATAGTGAATTTAACAAACAAATTTTGCAAATACGTGACCACACATCTCACACAGCAGGCAAACGATCCCTTATTGAGACCCCCATTGAAAAAAAGTCCCCCTACCTCCAAAAATAGAGGACATGAGAGTCAACAAGTTCCAATGAAAGAAATTCCCTAAAATAGCTTGTCAGATTCACGCCCAGAGATGGTCCACATATAGCCAGATAACCCGCAGAGAGGGATTGAATTCATGGACGTTTATCCCTAGATACATGTGGAAGACCTGCAGTGATATCAAACATTCATAAAAATATATAAGTTCTACTATATGCAATAAAGGCAGGATTGCAGTTCAAAACAGGTTTAAAAACGCATGAACTGCATCTACCTCATTGCTGAGACAGAGTTCTAATAGTTCAGGTAGCTCGGATGGACGTTTAAAGGAAGACACTGTGTCTACACATGGACAATGTTCACGATGGACAAAAGATAGAGTCTAAGAGAAAAATATCATATTCGATAAGCTCCAAAGCATCAATTATAATTCATAATAAATCAATTATTCTATAGGGAAAATTTATCAGGCTTTAAATAAAAAAACCTGACTTTCTCACCTTAAATTGCCACCTTAAATGGTGTATGGGAAGATCCCATGAATTTCCATGAAAAACTGGCCAAACGGCCACACTAGACAGCGGACCAATGTGCGCCAGTCAACAGGGTGGATTTAAAGGTTAAGGTCCTATTCCTGGTGAGTTAAAGTAACAAAAAAATTGGTATTGGGGTTCCATGTAGGATATAAGTTTAAATTGATGATGCAAAAGTCTTCTGCATCATCAATTTAATTTAAACTTTTGCATCATCAAATTAAACTTATATCCTACATAGAACCCCAATACCAATTCTTTTTTTATTTTAACTCACCAGGAATAGGACCTTAACCTTTAAATCCACCCTGTTGACTGGCGCACATTGGTCCGCTGTCTAGTGTGGCCGTTTGGCCAGTTTTTCATGGAAATTCATGGGATCTTCCCATACACCATTTAAGGTGGCAATTTAAGGTGAGAAAGTCGGGTTTTTTTATTTAAAGCCTGATAAATTTCCCCTATAGAATAATTGATTTATTATGAATTATAATTGATGCTTTGGAGCTTATCGAAAATGATATTTTTCTCTTAGACTCTATTTTTTGTCCATCATGAACATTGTCCATGTGTAGACACAGTGTCTTCCTTTAAACGTCCATCCGAGCTACCTGAACTATTAGAACTCCGAGGTAGGTGCAGTTCATGTGTTTTTAAACCTGTTTTGAACTGCAATCCTGCCTTTATTGCATATAGTAGAACTTATATATTTTTATGAATGTTTGATATCACTGCAGGTCTTCCACATGTATCTAGGGATAAACGTCCATGAATTCAATCCCTCTCTGCGGGTTATCTGGCTATATGTGGACCATCTCTGGGCGTGAATCTGACAAGCTATTTTAGGGAATTTCTTTCATTGGAACTTGTTGACTCTCATGTCCTCTATTTTTGGAGGTAGGGGGACTTTTTTCAATGGGGTTCTCAATAAGGGATCGTTTGCCTGCTGTGTGAGATGTGTGGTCACGTATTTGCAAAATTTGTTTGTCAAATTCACTATATTAATTTTATGTTTCTTGTCTCTATATATACATCTAGAGTGAAATATACTTTTCTTATCCGAAATAAACGCTATACGTCCTTTTCCTGAGGAAGCCACACCGGCGAAACATGTTGAAAAATTTGTATGCAAAACTGCTCGTGCAATTGATTGCAGCATTTTCCTGTGTGTTTATTATAGGTTGTATGTATAGACCTAGAACTATAGGAAATACTGTAATTTTCACAAATTTTTTCCCTTTTCTTTTTTGTTTCTAATAAATCTATTTTTATATATAAATAGCATTTTGCTGAATTTTTGTACCTTAGACAGTCCCGTATCTCCAAGCTTTCTAGTATTTTCAAATTCTGGGATGATGGTACTATATATGTATTGTTTGTTTTGGAACTAGTCTTTAACCAATAACTTTGAATTCAGAGAATAGTCGTTATTCAGTCCGAGGTCTCACACAAGGGAATCCAATCTAGCAGAGCAGGGCAGACAAACAGGCAGCTTGTTTAGGTATTACACACGTAATCACACTCTATCACAAGCATGAGACTGAAGGATTGGCTGGCTTATAACAGGTTTGGTTTGACCACATTCATCACCTTGCGGGTGGACATAGACAGGGAGAATGCCATAGCCAAAACCAGGTTGCTGGAATGAGGAGCAGGAGTGCTAGGCACTCCTGACATAGAGTTGGAAACTACACTTCATGGAGGGCTTAAAGGGTAACTCCACTTTTGTGGGGAACAAAAATTGCAAATAAAGAAAAACAATATAGTGTATACAATTGCGACAGAAATCATATTGTAATTGAATGTTATTAAAAATTACCTTTCCTTTTCAATCTGCAGCTCTGTAATTTTCTGAAAAATGCAATATGGCTACCTGGAGGTGTTCTCTACACAGAATGTGTACAGAACATCCCCAGAAACACAATGTCCTGCTTGTTTGATTACCTCACTGATTTTCCCAGGAGTCTGCACTAAGATACAAGTCATATTTCCGGCATCCCCTGGAACTAAAATTTCATTTTTGGCGAGATACTCCTGGAACACGTCTAAAGGGATGCAGGGCCAGTAGCTTTTCTCATTAGTGTCCTGCAGCTGCCACAGCTGATTGATAATTATGAAACCACTCCCATAAACTCACTTTCCCACATGGGCATAGAGAAACAAACAGTGATTTCTTCAGAATAACAAAAGGTAGGAATCTGCAACAAAGTTTGTTAAAATCCTTGCAATGTACATAGATCGGGGGGGGGGGGGGGTTCTCTACAAAAGTGGAGTTACTCTTTAAGTGAAACAATGTGGCTTCCACATATATTTGTCTATTTCCACATATGCGTGCACCTAAAACCATTTTTTTTGTGTACACTGTTAAAACTGTAACTTTTTTTTTCTTTGCCAGCTAATTAGTAAGTGTGCTGGGAATTGTTTGTATTGTGTGTTTTCTGTAGAGAGTGCTTTCTACTTGTCTGAAGTTGCATTTATTAAAGAAATTAGGACCTCCAGGTGCTTGTGCGTTTTACCAGCTTCCTAGTAGAGAATCCCAGGATCCCCAAAACACCAGATGCTGAGAAATGCAATTATCCAACATGCTTCCTGGCCATTGGTATAACACCTTCCCCCACCTTATGCACCTTACTAGATCCCCATCATTATAATAGGCTGCCCTACTAACCAATAATGAGGCAAAGGGTTCACTTCATATTACATGGTTTTGTTAAAAGTTAAAACTGACTAGGGACTTATACTGACTTCACAAGACAAGCAAGAAACATACAGAAAGACATGGGCACTATGGAACACTTTTATCCTCTCAGACGAAGGGAAAGCCCTCCTGGAGACATGAACCCAAACCTTGTCAGGTATATTAGATGTCATTGTGACCAGCCCGACACCAAGAGGCTGAGACGGACGGCCTCCCCCCCCTACCCCCCCTCTCCTCATTCCTCCTCTCTCTCTTTCCATACTGAACTTATTCCTCACTCTGATCTTTCAATCTATCTTTCTTATATCACAATCTTGCGGTTTATCAGAATAGCCTGCGGGCGAAACATGATGGGAAGGACCTTCCCCCAGTCAAGAAACTAATAATAACATATACATTCAGTTTATGTTGGAAGGGTTAAAAGGTTAACACAATGTGCTGTTGATAGATATGATTTGAAACCGGAAGGCTGCGACCTCCACTGAAATATTGTGATTGTGAGTTCTGTTGGGGCTTTGGCCTCACTTTCTGTTTTTCTTGAAAAATTTAAATAAAGCTTTATATTTGAAAAAAAAAAAAAAACTGACTAGGGAAATGAATTATGATCACCCAGAAGTACCCACCATTTCTTCAATTTCTTCAGGAGCATCCAAACAATTTTAGATTATTGTCCTGTGAGCTAGAAAAACTCTGTGCAGGGTGAGGGTGAGAGTGCCATTGTCACAATATGTATTTAAGTGTAAGGATCTGTCACTAAAAATGACCCTTTATTTTCATCAAAGGTCATATTTAACTATCAGACCACCTACAGTAAGCCCAAATGACCCAGTATATAACTGTATGGATGCTTGAGGACTTGTGTACGAAAAATATGCTAACAAGAAAATGACTTGTTGCCCATAGACAATCAGCTTCTATGCATCAATTCTGCAGGGCAAATTTGGAAATGAAACATTGATTCAGATTGGTTCATAAATCCATGATATGGTTATTTTAAAAGTATCTCCATACTGTTGCACTGACCTGCACAAGTCATGTCTAGTTTCCCTATATTGTAAATGTAGAGTATGTAACAAAGTGTTATGCAATTATTTACAATATGGAATTGTTTCTATTAACTTTACTAAATTAAGAACTGAATATACACATTTTACATTCGTACATTGATTGATACAAAGCAGATTTCCATGACAAAACAAACAAAACTGAATTGCACCGTTTGCTTTAAATCTAATACAAGATTTTGTTACACTTATACTATAAATGTGGACAGTCACATCATATTTATGTACAATGTCTTTATATCAGCTTCTGTATATTTACAAAGATTTGTTATTCATACACAGAACACACAATTTCCATACTGTACACACAATTAAAATACTTAATGAAATATGTGGAGGAGGGTGGGGGAATCCTCCAAGGGCTACTCCATCCATAAGTGATCTGTCCATTTTGGGTCAAACAAGTTGGGGGTTATCCTCCACTGGATCTTCACTATTGGTGTTTCACATTTGCCATTTCAGTGAGCTAAGTGTGTCACTGGCATGAGTTCTCCAAATATTCCTTTGCAGAACCCAACAGAGGATGCATAATACAGTATCTCTGCATTTTTTGTGTGAAATCTTATCAAAAAACATTTGGAGAATACTACTCATTAGGCAAATCCAGTAGAGGGCTGAACCCTGTCCCTCTACATTCACATCTTACAGAAACACTTTATAAGTAGTTACAGCAAACAGTTTTTGTTCCTTCTGGCATAAAGGTTTTTACACAAATGCATAAAATCGGATCATTGTAAGCACCTCTGTCAGTGTTAAGACCCCTTTCACACTGAGGCAGTTTTCATGCATTTTAGCGCTAGGAAAGCGCCCGTAAAGTGCCTGAAAACTGCCTCCCATGCCGCCTAGTACTTTAACACTGGGGCAGTGAGCTTATGGGGCGTTAGAAAAAGTCCTGAAAGCAGCATCTTTAGGGAAGTTTGGGAACGCTGTATACAGCACTCCCAAAACGCCCTGCCCATTGAAATGAATGGGCAGCGCTTCCGAAACGCAACGCCGCAACATGGGTGTTTTTAACCCCTTCTTTGGGGTTAAAAGCATCCCGCTAGTGGCTGAAAAGCACCACTTAAACAGCGGAAAAGCGCCGCTAAAATGAGCGCCGCTTTAAGGCTAACGCAAGGGCGGCCCCAGTGTGAAAGGGATATTAATGGTTTGTCTTAACCCTCTAACTGCTATGTCTGCAGAAAAGCTTGTTCTTTTGAAAATCAACAGACCCTCTGGCAGTCAATAAGTAAAAAGAAATGGAAAAAAGCCCTAAAAAGAAAGCAGCCACCACATCTAAGAATTGGAAAGCTGCAATAAAATAATTGTTTGCTTTTGGGTTTTATACCGCTTTAACCACTTCCCTACCCGCCCATGTACATATGACGCCCACAAGGTGGATCCCCCATCCTGGGTGGGCGTCATATGATGTCCTCTCATTCCCGGCCGCCTGGGGGGCGCGCGCTCGGGACCCGGTGCGAGTGCCCGGCGGCCGCGATGTCCGCCGGGCACCCGCAATTGCCCGTTAAAACAACGGGACCGTGCGGGACCGTGGAGCTGTGTGTGTAAACACACAGCTCCACGTCCTGTCAGCAGAGAGGAGACCGATCATGTGATCCCAGTACGGAGGATCACTGATCGGTCTCCTCCCCTTGTGAGTCCCTCCCCCCACAGTTAGAATCACTCCTATAGGGAACACATTAACCACTGCAGTCACATTTACACAGTAATCAATGCAATTTTATAGCAACGATCGCTGTGTAAATGTGAATGGTTCCAAAAATGTGTCAAAAGTGTCCGAAGTGTCCGCTGCAATGTCGCAGTCACGAAAAAAAAATCGCAGATCGCCGCCATTACTAGTAAAAAAAAAAAAAAAAAATGCAATAAATCTATCCCCTATTTTGTAGACGCTATATAACTTTTGCGCAAACCGATCAATATACGCTTATTGCGATTTTTTTTAAAAAAAATATGTAGAAGAATACATATCGGCCTAAACTGAGTAAAAAAATAGTTTTTTTTAAAAAAAATGGGATATTTATTATAGCAAAAAGTAAAAAATATTGTGTTTTTTTTTCAAAATGTCGCTCTTCTTTTGTTTATAGCGCTAAAAATAAAAACCGCAGGGGCGATCAAATACCACCAAAAGAAAGCTCTATTTGTGGGAAAAAAAGGACGTCAATTTTGTTTGGGTGTAACGTCGCACGACCACGCAATTGTTAGTTAAAGCGACGCAGTGCCGAATCGCAAAAAGTGCTCTGGTAAGGAAGGGTGTAAAATGGCCCGGTGCTGAAGTGGTTAATAAACTGTGTGCCCGGCTCTAGGAACTCAATGTAAGAATGCCAAATTATGTAAGACAAAAATATGTGCCTTTTATATAATTAGTGTACTTGAAGTTAGGCAAACCCCTAGGTGCCGCAGTTGGATTCCGTTTCTGAGTAACAGGTGACATGTGGAGCTGTTCCTTGTCACATACAGCTATCCCTGCTCAGAGCTGCCGTCGGCTGCCGATAGACGGATCGTTGGAGGACAGAAGAAGAGTCCACCTCAGTGGTGGTGGTAGTGGACAGTTCCCTGCGGGGTGTCCGGGCACAGGATGGGAAGAGCTCTCTGTGGAAGGCGATCTCTCTGTGCTCCTGTAAGCAGCAGGAAAAGCACACCTTCTTCTCCAGCCTCCTTAGGAAAACGTTGTTGGTCTTGAAGAAGAGGTACACATAGGGATTCACTGCGCTGTTGGTCACCACAAAGATACCCAACACAGCCATAACCTCCTCATCCAGACCAGTGATGGTGCCAAAGGCCACCTTCATCTCCACAACGAAGTAGGGGAGCCCACATACAATGAAGAGTATAATGATGACCAGGGTCATTTTTAGGGTCTTTACCTTGGCTCTAGGAATGCAGCTGTTGACAGCCTCAAGCTTGAGTGGTCTTTTGGTGACTTTGAGTTCACAAGCACCACCAAAGTCTTCAATGGTCTTGGGGTTCTTCCCCTTTCTCCAGATGATCCACAGAATGCGGCTGTAGGCTACAGCCAGGACACAGAAAGGTAAGAAGAAGACGGTGACAGAGCTGTATATGATATAGACCTGGAAATGCCACTTAGGTAACTGCCAGAAGACGTTGCGGCACCTGGCACCCTCCTGAGTGTGGGCTGCTCTGAAGACAAAAGCCTGAGGCACTGACAGCAGCAGGGAAAGCAACCACCCCATGGCAGCGAAGCATCGGGTGGGCAGAGGTGTGCTTAATGGGTTTGTAATGACATGGTGTCTTTCCAGGGCTAATATGGCTATTATATTAGAGGAGGCAATGAGTCCAGACACCTGAAACACTTTAAAGATCCGACAAGCCACATCCCCAGCCAGCCACTCATCCTCCAGTAATTCCCATACAATCTGTGAAAAAAGAGTTATAAGAGAGACATAGAGGTCGGCAAGTGCCAGGTGGGTGATCAGAAAGTTAATCTTCCTCTTCTTCTCCTTGCCACTGCAGATCATATACAGCACCACTGAATTGCCCACCAGTGACACAGTGAAGATGACAGTCATTGCGATGATCCGGATCTGCCTGTTGTATGGAGGGGACTTCACAACCTGGCTTTGGTTGGATAATGGGCTGTTTGTGGCTGCCTGGGCAGAAATAGAGAGGTTACCCAGGATAGAAAGGCTCCCATATGGGAATAATTCCTCCATGGCACTGGATCAATGAGGAGCCTGGCACAGAGGGCTCTGCTGTCCACTGGAAGCCTGGTGCTGAAATCTTTAGCACGGGAGCAACAAGCTGGCACCCAGCTAATCGCAACTCTGTATAGTGATTTGTTGCCAGGCACTTTTAGAATAGAGGTGAAACCTTTTCATATGTCTTTGTCATTTGACGCTCACAGGTGGGTGGTCTAGACAAGCCCCCATAAACACATTACTCATAAATTATGAATGTACTAGGGATACATCAATCGCTTTTCTACAGCTCTGCAGACTTTTGATGTAATTCACGATTTTGACTTTCCTGCTGATGTGTTGTCATTTCATTTTACTTATGTCTTTTTTAAAACAACACCATTGTGAAAATATAATGGCAGAGCATCTGTTGCGACAATGTTACCCTCAGATCAGTTGCATATATGCAACACAATTAATAAAGTCTCATGAGAAATTTAACCTTAACTTCTGATGAGAGCAAAGCTATTTAGCTCTCAACCAAAAGAACTGTGCTTGGTGCAAATACAAGTAATACAAATCTTATAACATAGAAAACTAATAAATACAGCAGCACTCAATAACACATCCTAATACAAATGTGATAACAGATATTGTTGCGCTGTACCTTTAAATAAAAAATGTACAAACATATATTTTATTACAGGTACTTATATAGCACTGTCAATTAATGCAGCGCTTATATTGTACATTGACATCAGTCCCTGCGGTCATGGAGATTACAATCTAAGTTCCCTAACTCATATTCATATGTACAAATGCTAGGGCCAATTTAGACAGGAGCCAAGTAATACAAATGAAAAAATATAATGGTGGGATTTTAACGATGTTCTGTCAAAAATAGTCTGGCTATCAAATAGTGTCCGGGGCGTACTGCGCAGGCGCATCGCTTGCACAGTACGGAGGACAAAGCGATTCGGAAAATCTCAGAAGATGAACGGCGCCTGTGCCGTGATGTGAGTTCAGGTTGAAGCCCCACCATCCAAGTGAACATAGGGCTACACAAAGTTAGAGGGCCCCTCGCGGGCTCGCTGCGCTCGCCACGCTTCAGGCACAGCCTCGCTGCGCTCGGCTCTTTTTTATTCTAACTCTATGTCCACTTGGATGGTGGGGCTTGAACCTGGACTCACAGTGCAGGCGCCGTTCATCTTCGGCTATTTTCGGAATCTGCTTGTCCTGTGTACTGCGCATGCGCTTGTGCAGTACATGGCGGACAGTATCCGATGAGGGACACAATCCGACAGGACAACGGCACCAAAAGTATTATACAGCCATAAAAAGGCAAAAAGTTTATTATACATAATGGTTAAAAACAGATGCAAAAGTTCAAACATGTACTACAACTGTATACATTGATCACATCCAGGGCCAAAACTAAGGGGGAGGCAGGGGGGCACATGCCCCGGGTGCCAACTTGAGGGGGGGTGCCAAACTGAGAGGGTTGGATGTCTTCAGTGCTGACACTAGCTGGAATATGGGAGTTTGGATCAGGCTGGACTGACCCATCTGAGCTGCTGAGCTGCATTTACAGGGAGCCAAGCTCACACACCCCTGGCTGCTCTGTAAACCCACGCCGCTGCTGGTCGCAGGGGAGCCAGGATCCGGACCCCGGAGATTTAGCCCTCTAACTTGCTGCCTTAAAGTCAGAACTGGATAGGAGGGGCGAGGGGGCAGGCATTTGCTAGAACCAACTGGCTGTATTTTCCGTCTGCTGCCGGTGAAAGACAGATTTAGCAGCTGCAAGAGGGAAATGCAGCCAATGGCTATTGGTTCTAGTAAATGCCTCCCTCTCCACCTCTCCTCTTTATGGTGCCTGGGTCCCCCCTGCCCCCCCCCCCATGTAGCGCTTAGGCTGCCCCTGCTCACCCCCCCCCCCTCCTGCGATGTGTCAGGATGGAGAGTGGGGGGAAGGGTCCGGTAAGTGTGTCATTTACTGGCCCCTTCATTTTCTGAATGAACAGTGTGAGTGATAGATACTGATCACTCACTCTGTTCACTAATAAACAAAGCATAGTAAACTGCAGTGCAGCTGAGGCTGCAGAGAAATGCCTGGGACAACACACAGATTTGTCTTCCTGCATTCCTCTATACACTTTTTTGGGAACCAGTGACATTATTACAGTGATCAGTGCTAAAAATATGCACTGACATTGTACTATTGTACTAGTGGCACTGGCAGGGAAGGGGTTAACATCAGGGGCGATCAAAGGGCTAAATATGTTCCCTCAGTGTGTTTCTAATGCCGCGTACACACGGTCGGATTTTCCAACTGGAAAAGTTTGATGTGAGCTTGTTGTCGGAAAGTCCGACCGTGTGTATGCTCCATCGAACATTTTCTGTTGGACTTTCCTCCAACAAATGTTTGATTGTAGGTTCTCAAATTTTCCGCCAACAAAACGTTGTTGTCGGAATTTCCAGTCGTGTGTACACAAGTCAGACGCACAAAAGTTCACGCATGCTCTGAATCAAGCAGAAGGAGCCGCACTGGCTATTGAACTTCCTTTTTCTCAGCTCGTCGTACGTCTTGTATGTCACCACGTTCCCACGTTCGTATTTGTTGGCCTAACATTTGTGTGACCGTGTGTATGCAAGACAAGTTTGAGCCAACATCCTTCGAACAAAAATCCACGGTTTTGTCGGCGGAAAGTTTGATCGTGTGTACGGGGCATAACTGTTTCTAACCTGGGACAACACACAGATCGGTCTTCCTGCATAGCAGGAAGACAAGATCTTGTGTCACCCCGTTAGAACGGAGATCTGCCTTGTTTACACAGGCAGATCCCTGTTCTGTCTAGATGTCCGCCGGCCGCCCACGATTGTTCCCTGTAGAGACAGAACGGGGATCTGCCTGTGTAAACAAGGCAGATCTCTGTTCTGACAGGGAATGACACAGGATCTTGTCTTTCTGCTATGCAAGAAGACGGATCTGTGTGTTATCCCACAGTTAGAAACACACTGAGGAAACACATTTAACCCTTTGATTACCCCTGATATTAACCCCTTCCCTGCCAGTACCATTAGTACAATGTCAGTGCATATTTTTAGCACTGATCACTGTAATAATATCACTGGTTCCCAAAAAAGTGCCAAAAATGTCAGCTAGGTGTCCGATCTGTCCGCTGCAATGTCGCAGCCCCGCTAAAAATCACTGATCACCGCCATTACTAGTAAAAAAAAAATAATAATAAAAATGCCGTAAATCTATCCCCTATTTTGTAGATGCTATAACTTTTGTGCAAACCAATCAATATATGCTTATTGGGGTTTTTATCACCAACAATATGTAGCAGAATACTTTGGGGGTCATTTACTACAGCGCCAATAAATGATCCTGCTGTCCCGGAAAATAACGCCCAATTAAGGTCAATTAGGACTTCAACTCTCAGAAACTGGGCACACATGCAAATGGAAAGTGCACTATTGTCTGCGAACATGCCTGTCAGATCGCATCTGTGGGAATAGTGGAGGTCAATGCGGTTCAAACCAGCAAAATCCAAAGGTCTCGCTGAAGGCTTATATGCAAGTTCTTTGCCATAAAAAGTGTTTGGGGACCTGGGTCCTGCCCCAGGGGACATGTATCAATGTAAATTTTGTTTATTTTAAATGGCTGTTTTTTCAGGAGCAGTGATTTTAGTAATGCTTAAAGTGAAACAATAAAAATTAAAAATTCCTTTAAATGTCGAGCCTGGGGAGTGTCTGCCTGTAAAGTAGTGCATCTGGCCGATGTGTAGAACATTGCTGCAGCAAAATGTAATTTCTAAAGGAAAAAATGTAATTTAAAACTGCTCACGGCTAGTAATGCATTGTCGGATCCCGGCAATATAGAATAAAAATCAAGGAAAAAAACAGCATGTGGTCCCCCCCCCCCCCCCCCAAGTCCATACCAGGCCCTTCGAGTCTGGTATGGACATTAAGGGGAACGTCAAGCCAAAATTAAAAAAAAATGGTGTAGCCCCCCCCCCCCCCAAAATCCATACCAGACCCTTATCTAAGCAAGCAGCCATGGCAGGTCAGAAAAGGGGGAGGGGGACGAGCGAGCACCCCTCCCTCCTAAACCATACCAGGCCGCTTGCCCTCAACATGGGGAGGGTGCTTTGGGGCCTCTTCCCCACAACCCTTGGCGGGTGGTTCTTGGGGTCTTCGGGTGGGGGGCTTATCGGAATCTGGAAGCCCCCTTTAACACGGTCGCCCCCAGATCCCCCCCCATACATTCACCAAAAAAAGCAGTGAAATATGACAAAACACAATAGCCGGTTTTTGACAATTCCTTTATTAAAAATGTCTTCATCTTCCCCCCGCTTCTTCTTCCATCTTCCTCCAGTCTTCTCCTTCTTCCCCCACTTCGTCCTCCGTTCTTCTTTCTTCACCGCTGCCACTCCCGCTGAAGATTAAAAAAACAAACCTCCTCCGATGGGGCGTATGATGTCATTCTGAGACCCCGCCCCTTGTGACTTCACCTACCGGGGCATGATGGGTCAGTAATGTCACACAGGGGCGGGGTCTCTGGCTGACGTCATCCGGTGGCCACGGCCCATAGTTATATAGGAACTGTGTGCTATGGAAGCGGCTGGCCGCAGCGTAGGAGGAGGGGTCTCTATTTTCATGTTCAGTGGGTGGGTGGCAGGAGCGGCGGTGGAGAAAGACCAGAGCGGGGGAAGAAGCCGAAGGAAGATGGAGGGAGAAGCGGGGGTAAAAAGAAGCCGGAGGAAGAAGCAGGGGTAAAAAGAAGCCGGAGGAAGATGGAGAAGACCCGAGGAAGAAACGTAGGAAGAAGAAGCTGAAGGAAGAAGGAGAAGCCTGAAGCAAGACCGGAGGAAGAAGCGTGGGAAAGAAGAAGACATTTTTAATAAAGGAAAGGAGAGATGGCAGCAGGAGACAATAATGACAGATTTGGGGCCATTCACAAAGCGCTGCACGACTCGCGCATGCGCAGTAGGAAACGAGCAGTGAAGCCGCCCTGTAAAAAATCCATGGGAGCTAAAATTACAGTAGTTTGCAGGTCTGAGCATGCTCAGTTGTGTTGGCACCTAGTTGAGTCGGGGAATTTTTCTCTTCTCAGACTTTTAAAGCTATTTAAGTGTAGAAATAATTTTTTTCACACAGTTTAAAAGCAGATTATCTTTAAACAACATACCGCATATTTCAGTACCATTTAGGCAATTATATCATGCGCTAAACATTATTTCCATGTGCACTACTCCAGGTTTTAGCAGAGTAATGCCGTGTACACATGACCGTTTTTTCCGGCGGAATAAACTCTGACAGTTTTTCTGACGGAGTTCCGACGGAATTCCATTCAAGCGGTCTTGCCTACACACGATCACACCATAGGCCGATTGTTTAGAACGCGTGACGTACAACACGTACGACGGGACTAGAAAAAGGAAGTTCAATAGCCAGTAGCCAATAGCTGCCCTTGCATCTGTCTGTCGGAACAGCATACAGGTGAACGGTTTTCCTGATAGGAATTGATTCCGTCGGAAAGATTTAAAACATGTTCTATTTCTAGGTCCGTCAGAATTTTCGAAAAAAAAAAAGTCTGCTGAAGCCCACACATGATCGGAATATCCGATGAAATTATTCTGTCTGTCTTTTTCTGCCGTATAGTCCGACCGTGTGTACATGGCATAAGGGTTTGGCCACTATTTGTTTTCAGGGAACTATAGTAAATTAGATTTTGGGATTATTTTTTTACCAGCGCTTTAGTGAATACAGTTTTAGTGCTAATTTGCGTTAATTAGCGTTAATTATCGCCATGGCGCTATAGTAAATGACCCCCATATTGGCCTAAATTTATGAAGAAATTCGATTTTTTTAATTTTTTTATTGGGTATGAATTTTTTTGGGGTATACATTTTTTTATTGGGTATAGCAATAAGTAAAAAATATAGTTTTTTTTTTTTTTTTTTTTTCAAAATTGTCAGTCTTTTTTTTGTTTATAGCAAAAAAAAAGAAAAAAAACGCAAAGGTGATCAAATACCACCAAAAGAAAGCTCTATTTGTGAGAAAAAAAGGACATAAATTTTATTTAGGTACAGCGTTGTACGACCACGCAATTGTCCATTAAAGTAACGCAGTGCCATATCGCAAAAAATGGCCTGGTCAGGAAGCGGGTTAACCCTTCCGGGGCTGAAGTGGGTTAAGCCTTATTATAGGCTTATCTGTAGGTATACATTACAAAAAAGCATTTACCACCACTTTAAGAAAGTTTTCATTAAAGTGGTAGTAAACTCTTTTTTGAACATGTACCTACAGGCAGGGCTCGAGTCTTGCGGGAACGCATGGGAACGTCGTTCCTGTTCTTTTTGCACAGCAGGAACTACGTTTCCGTTAGTAGCAGGGCCCAGTCCGGCACGCAGAGTCCAGCCTGGCCATGGCCAGTATAAGGTGTGCGGCGGCTCCTCCTCCTCTCTCAGCACCCGGTCCAACTGCATGTGCAGCTCCGCAATACTTCTGGGTTTACTCACACCTGGGTCGGCTAGGTATGGCAGTGGAGCAGGAGGCGGTGGGGAGAAAGCTGCTGGCGGCAGTACTGCCAGACCTGGCTGCTCCGGAGGGATGCATGTTATGAGAGAACAGGAGGCTGAACCGTGAGGAGGCAGATGGTGAACTGTGTGAGGCATTGCTGCTGGGGTGAAAGTGAGGCTGGTGCACAGAGAGCTGTGTGTGTGATGTGGGTGAGCTGGGTGCTGCTGTGCACAGTGTGTGCTGTGTATTACATTTAGTTTTTTTTTTTTGTTGAACAAAATGAGGTTTCGCCTAGGGTGTCAAAAAATGAAAGATGAAAGATGGGTTTCAAATGTTTTGACAGGGGCGCAGTGCTCCCCCCTCCCTAGTCACACTGCTCCTCCCCTCCCTGTCTCACTGCTCCCCCCGGCCCGTCACACTCCAACCCTTCTTCTCCCTCCCTGTCACACTGCTGCCCCCCTGTCACACTGCTCCTCCCCCCCTGTCGGCATGCTGCTGGCCTCCCTACCCATGTCACACTGCTCCACCCCCCCTCCGCAGCGGTCACACCTCTTCTCGCTCCTCCCTCCCCTGTAGGTGAGGACTCTGAAGAACATGGAGTCTGGAGACCAGAGAAGAGAGAGACACTAGAGGAAAGAAAAACCCCCCCCCCAAGCAGCAGCCCTACTAGTCACACTGATCCTCACTGTGTACCAGTCCCTGTCACAATTTGTATTAAATAAATATGCTTGCTATAGATATCATAAAGTGTAATAAAGTGATTTGTGCAAGTAGTACCCCACAAATCACTTTATTTATAATATCTCCCTGATCTTTGATTGGCACTGCCTGCTTGGGCCCACACCCTGATAACCTCTTTAACACTGAGCCGCATGCTCACCCGTCACAACGCTGCTCCCCACCCACAAAATCCGCTGTCACACTGCTTTGCCCCCTCCCCATGTCACAGGAGCTGCTCCCCCGCTGCAAAGTGTCACATTGACGCCCTCCTGAAAGCCCTTTCCCTGGGTTTGCACAGGCTTTTTTCAGCTCCGCCCGCTGTAGCGCCTGAAAAACCCTGTCACAGTGCTCCCCCCGACGGGAAAAACGACTCTAAAGTCATCATGTGCGATTCTGCGTGTGTGCCAAGCAGATAGGCCGACGCTACCTAGGCAACCTAGGGAACCCAGCTGTACTGTGTCAGAGATGCTGGCGCAGCATTTATGGTGCTGATGTTACCGTATTTATGGGGGCTGATGTTACCGTATTTATGGGTGCTGATGTTACCGCATTTATGGGGGCTGATGTTACCGTATTTATGGGTGCTGATGTTACCGCATTTATGGGGCTGATGTTACTGTATTTATAGGGGCTGATGTTACCGCATTTATGGCTGCTGATGTTACCGTATTTATGGATGATGATGTTACCGTATTTATGGATGATGATGTTACTGTATTTATAGGGCTGATGTTACCGCATTTATGGCTGCTGATGTTACCGCATTTATGGCTGCTGATGTTACTGTATTTATGGCTGCTGATGTTACCGCATTTATGGGTGCTGATGTTACTGTATTTATGGGTGCTGATGTTACCGTATTTATGGGGGCTGATGTTACCGTATTTATGGGGGCTGATGTTACCGTATTTATGGGGGCTGATGTTACCGTATTTATGGGGGCTGATGTTACCGTATTTATGGGGGCTGATGTTACTGCATTTTTGGGTGCTGGTAAGGCCGCACTTATGGGGGCTGATGTTACCGCATTTATGGGCGCTGATGTTACCGTATTTATGCATGATGATGTCACTGTATTTATAGGGGCTGATGTTATCGTATTTATGGGTGCTGATGTTACCGCATTTATGGGGGCTGATGTTATTGCATTTATGGGTGCTGATGTTACCGCATTTATGGGGGCTGATGTTATTGCATTTATGGGTGCTGATGTTGCTTCATTTATGGGTGCTGATGTTATTGCATTTATGGGTGCTGATGTTATTGCATTTATGGATGATGATGTTACTGTATTTTTGGGTGCTGGTGAGGCCGCATTTATGGGTGGAGCCAGGGGGGGTGAGACAAAATGAGGTTTCGCCTAGGGTGTCAAAAATCCTCTGTCCTTGTCGCACTGCGTCCCTCTCTGTCTGTCCCCAGTGTCCTCTCTGTCTGTTTTTTTTTTTGTTAAGGTTATCTGAAAGATGGGTTTCAAATGTTTTGACAGGGGCGCAGTTTCAGTTCTTGCCATAGGCGCCATTTTCACTAGATACGCCTCTGCCTACAGGCAGGGCTCGAGTCTTGCGGGAACGCATGGGAACATCGTTCCTGTTCTTTTTGCACAGCAGGAACTACGTTTCCCCTCCTCCCTGCCTGTCACAGTGCCCCCTCCCCCTCCCCCTCCCTCTCACACTGCTCCCCCCTCCCTGTCACACTGCCCCCCCCTCCCTCCACTGTCCCAACTGCTCCTCCCTCCCTGTCACACACTGCTCCCCCCTCCCTGTCACACTGCCCCCCTCCTGTCACACTGCTCCCCTCCCTGTCACACTGCTCCCCCCGCCCTGTCACACTGCTCCCCCTCCCTGTCACTGCTCCCCCTGTCACACTGCTCCTCCCTCCCCCCTCCCTCACACTGCTCCCCCCTCCCCCCTGTCACACTGCTCCCCCCCTCCCTGTCACAGTGCTCCCCCCTCCCTGTCACAGTGCTCCCCCCTCCCTGTCACACTGCTCCCCCCTCCCTGTCACACTGCTCCCCCCC
The DNA here is from genome assembly GCA_028564925.1 of Lithobates sylvaticus. Classification (NCBI taxonomy): domain Eukaryota; kingdom Metazoa; phylum Chordata; class Amphibia; order Anura; family Ranidae; genus Lithobates; species Lithobates sylvaticus. The sequence goes on from CM053026.1 coordinate 142,911,396, forward strand.
CCTGTCACACTGCTCCCCCCTCCCTGTCACACTGCTCCCCCCTGTCACACTGCTTCTCCCTCCCTGTCACACTGCTCCCCCTGTCACACTGCTCCCCCTCCCTGTCACACTGCTCCCCCCTCCCTGTCACACTGCTCCCCCCTCCCTGTCACACTGCTCCCCCTCCCTGTCACACTGCTCCCCCTGTCACACTGCTCCCCCCTCCCTGTCACACTGCTCCCCCCTCCCTGTCACACCGCTCCCCCCTCCCTGTCACACTGCTCCCCCCTGTCACACTGCTCCTCCCTCCCTGTCACACTGCTCCCCCCTCCCTGTCACACTGCTCCTCCCTCCCTGTCACACTGCTCCCCCCTCCCTGTCACACTGCTCCCCCTCCCTGTCACACTGCTCCCCCCTGTCACACTGCTCCTCCCTCCCTGTCACACTGCTCCCCCCTCCCTGTCACACTGCTCCCCCCTGTCACACTGCTCCCCCCCCTGTCACACTGCTCCCCCCTGTCACACTGCTCCTCCCTCCCTGTCACACTGCTCCCCCCTCCCTGTCACACTGCTCCCCCCTCCCTGTCACACTGCTCCCCCCCCTGTCACACTGCTCCTCCCTCCCTGTCACACTGCTCCCCCCTCCCTGTCACACTGCTCCCCCTCCCTGTCACACTGCTCCCCCCCTGTCACACTGCTCCCCCCTCCCTGTCACACTGCTCCCCCCTCCCTGTCACACTGCTCCCCCTCCCTGTCACACTGCTCCTCCCTCCCTGTCACACTGCTCCCCCTCCCTGTCACACTGCTCCCCCCCTGTCACACTGCTCCTCCCTCCCTGTCACACTGCTCCCCCCTCCCTGTCACACTGCTCCCCCTCCCTGTCACACTGCTCCCCCCCTGTCACACTGCTCCTCCCTCCCTGTCACACTGCTCCCCCTCCCTGTCACACTGCTCCCCCCTCCCTGTCACACTGCTCCCCCTCCCTGTCACACTGCTCCCCCCTCCCTGTCACACTGCTCCCCCCTCCCTGTCACACTGCTCCCCCCTCCCTGTCACACTGCTCCCCCCCCCTGTCACACTGCTCCTCCCTCCCTGTCACACTGCTCCCCCCTCCCTGTCACACTGCTCCCCCTCCCTGTCACACTGCTCCCCCCTGTCACACTGCTCCTCCCTCCCTGTCACACTGCTCCCCCTCCCTGTCACACTGCTCCTCCCTCCCTGTCACACTGCTCCCCCTCCCTGTCACACTGCTCCCCCTCCCTGTCACACTGCTCCCCCCTCCCTGTCACACTGCTCCTCCCTCCCTGTCACACTGCTCCCCCCTCCCTGTCACACTGCTCTCCCTCCCTGTCACACTGCTCCCCCCTGTCACACTGCTCCCCCTCCCTGTCACACTGCTCCCCCCTCCCTGTCACACTGCTCCTCCCTCCCTGTCACACTGCTCCCCCCTGTCACACTGCTCCTCCCTCCCTGTCACACTGCTCCCCCCTCCCTGTCACACTGCTCCTCCCTCCCTGTCACACTGCTCCCCCTCCCTGTCACACTGCTCCCCCTCCCTGTCACACTGCTCCCCCCTGTCACACTGCTCCTCCCTCCCTGTCACACTGCTCCTCCCTCCCTGTCACACTGCTCCCCCCTCCCTGTCACACTGCTCCCCCTCCCTGTCACACTGCTCCCCCTCCCTGTCACACTGCTCCCCCCTCCCTGTCACACTGCTCCCCCTCCCTGTCACACTGCTCCCCCCTGTCACACTGCTCCTCCCTGTAACACTGCTCCCCCTCCCTGTCACACTGCTCCCCCCTCCTTGTCACACTGCTCCCCCTCCCTGTCACACTGCTCCTCCCTGTAACACTGCTCCCCCCTCCCTGTCACACTGCTCCCCCCTCCTTGTCACACTGCTCCCCCCTCCTTGTCACACTGCTCCCCCCTCCTTGTCACACTGCTCCCCCTCCCTGTCACACTGCTCCTCCCTGTAACACTGCTCCCCCCTGTAACACTGCTCCCCCCTTCCTGTCACACTGCTCCCCTGTCACACTGCTCCTCCCTGTAACACTGCTCCCCCCTCCCTGTAACACTGCCCCCCCTCCCTGTAACACTGCTCCCCTGTCACGCTGCTCCCCCCTCCTTGTCACGCTGCTCCCCCTCCCTTTCATGCTGCTCTCCCCTCCCTGTCACGCTACTCCCTGGGGGGGATCTTGAGTGAGTTCCTAGACTTCTTTTCCCAGGACTTGACCCTTGCCTACAGGTAAGTCTAAAATAAGGCTTACCTGTAGGTACAGTGAATATCTCCTAAACTTGCATTGTTTAGGAGATATTCACTCTGCAACCAGTGATGTCACAGGCACATGTGCTCTGAAGGGACAGCATTCCCGTGCCCTCCTTTTAGAGCTCCATGCCGTGGAGTGTGACTCCTGCGTGCATGCATGGGAATGACGTCATTGCAGCTCGGCCAATTAGACGGCCGAGGAACTAGAAAGGAAGACCGGGTGAAGATGAAAGCTCTGTCAGCAGTGACATTGTGCCGCTGAAGGGCTTCGTTCTAAGGTAAGTATTTTATAATGTGCTAAGCGATGCATACTAGCACATACTAGCACATTATGCCATTACCTTGCAGGGTTTAAAAAAAATAAAAAAACTATCTGCTGCAGACCATGCTGGGATCTTGTTTGTGAGTCACACTGAATATGAAAGCGCTGTGGCTGCATGTCTTGATCAGACAAATACAAGAGAGGTGTAACTACAATCTAAAGGCTTGTACAAACGATAGGATAATCGTAAGTAAAATTTTGTGCGATCGGCCGATTATATGATCATTAGTATTGTGCTTTCAACAGCTGATTGCGACTTTTCGTACGACAGAAACTGAAGGTGCATGCTATAATTTTTTTATCGTACATGAACAAAACGTCAGATTTTTGTTTATTTAGTACAGTTTTCACCCGAAAAAAATCGTAAGAGCAAAACTACGCATGCTCGAAAAGAATAGATTACAAAACAATTCAACACATTACATCACTTCCGAAGATGTATTCTGTCATACAAGAAGTTGAGTAACCTCTTCACTTTTGATATGAGACTACATGCTGCAAAAAACAGACGATTATTCATCCGATAATCTCATCGTGTGTACCAGGCTTCAGTGTGGGATACAGATATTTCTACAGGATCTGATCTGTGAGGTGGACAGAGCAAAAATCTTCCCTGTTGCAAGCAACATAAACATTTATCTATTCAACAGTATTACTTGTTTGATTTAGAAGTCTCTCCTTAGGCGTTTTTCAGGCGGTACAGCGCTAAAAATAGTGCCTGTACACCGGCCTGAAAAAAACGGCCCCATTCACTTCAGTGTGAAAGCCGGCGTGCTTTCACACTGAAGCGGTGCGCTAGCAGGACGGTAAAAAAAGTCCTGCTAGCAGCATCTTTGGAGCGGTATAGGAGCGGTGTATTCACCGCTCCTATACCGCTTCTTCCCATTGATTTCAATGGGACACCGCGGTAATACCGCGGCAATACTGCCGCAAAGCGCCGCTAAGGCGACGCTTTGCGGGGGATTTTAACCCTTTTTCGGCCGTAAAACCGCCCTGCTCTGCCTTGTGCACATAGGCAGAGCTCTGTTCTGTGTCTCTCCTCGCTGATCAGCGGGTACCGGCAGACATCCATTGGCCGGCACCCGCTCATTGGATTGTGCTGTGTCAAATCACAGCCCAGCCACAGGGCTAGTGACATAGCATGCATCCCCATCCAGAAGTGTACAGCTGTAAGTTGTTGTGAAGAGGAGCTTGGTATATGTATTTTCTTTTTGTTTTTTGTTTTGTTCAATACTTTTTTTTGTTTTAATAGGTAAGGGTTCTTGCAGCTCCAGCTATATGTGGTTTGGTAAGACAGGCAGCACTCATATGAAAGGAAATCTTCCAAATAGGCTTATATTGGATTGTCAAATATAACTATTGTTTGTATTAACAACGTTGATATTATGAAATGAATGTGACCATAAAAAAAAAAACAGCAAAAAAAAAAAAAAGAAAAAAGCATCTGAAATGCATCTGGAAACGCTTTAAAAACGCACTGGAACGTGTCAAAAATGCATTAAAAACGCACATGCAGAAATGCATCAGGAACAGTTCTGGAGTGTGTTTTTGTGGTGTGAACCAGCCCTCAAAGTATAACTAGAGGCAAAAAATGTTTTTAGTTTTGATAGCATGTAGAGGGATTAAAGCACCTATTAGGTTTTTATTGCTGTCTGTGCCCCCATTAAAGAGATCCCCCCTCTCTATGTGTCCTGTTTACCATTATCACTGAAAGTGAAAATAAAATAAAATCCCAAATTTTGGGTTGTCCCCAAAAAAGAAATGGAGGGCAAACCTTCCAATGGGGACACTAGTTTTGGTGACCTGGGGGCCCACAAGGAATTCCCTTAACCACTTCAATACAGGGCATTTATACACCCTTCCTTCCCAGACTACACTTTTTTTTTTGTTTCTATGATAACATTTTGCAAATAAGTAATTTTTGTTCATAAATTTGGGCCAAAATTTATACTGCTACATCTCTTTGGTAAAAATAACCCAAATTAGTGGATATTATTTAGTCTCTTTGAAAGTTATAGAGTCTACAAGCTATGGTGCAAATCATTGAAAATTGATCACATCTGATCACACCTGGTGCACTGACGCCCTATCTCATTTCTTGAGGCTCTGAAATTTCAGGAAAGTACAAATACCCACTTTTTGAAAAGTAGACAGTCCAAGGTATTTAGTAAGAGGCATGGTGAGTTTTTTGAGGTTATAATTTTTTCCCACAATTCTTGGGAACAAGAAGAATGTTTTTTTTTGTTATTTTTTTACATCATTGTCATAATAAGTTATTTCCCACACAGCATATGCATACTTCCAATTACACCCCAAAATACATTCTGCAACTCCTCCCGAGTATGGTGATACCACATGTGTGACTTTTACACAGCCTGCCACACAGAGAGGTCCAAAATGCAGGGAGCACCGTCAGGGATTCTAGCATAAATTACACCTCTAATTTCCTAACAACCTATTACATTTGTGAAGGCCCTGGAGCACCAGGACAGTGGAATTACCCACAAAATGACCACATTTTGGAAAGCAAACACCCCAACATCTATTCTACGAGGCATAATGAGTCTTTTGAACAGTTCATTTTTTTCCACAAGTTCTCGGAAAACATGAAAAGAAAATAAAAACATATTTTTTTTTACACAAAGTGGTCAGTTTATAAGATATTTCTAACTTAAAGCATGTACATAGCAAAAATGACACCCCAAAATACATTCTGCTACTCATCCTGAGTATGGCAATACCACATGTGTGTGACTTTTACACAGCCTGGCCACATACAAAGGCCCAACATGCAGGAAGCACCGTCAGGGGTTCTAGGAGCATAAATTACACCTCTAATTTCCTAACAACCTTTTACACTTTTGAAAGCCCTGGAGCATCAGGACAATGGAATTACCCACAAAATGTCCCCATTTTGGAAAACAAACACACCAAAGTATATTCTATGAAGCATTATGAGTCTTTTGAACGGTTAATTTTTTTACACAAGTCTTCAGAAAACGTGGAAAGAAAATGAAAATCTTTTTTTTTTTACACAAAGTTGTCCATTTAAGATATTTTTAAGACATAGCATGTACCTAGCAAAAATTACACCCCAAAACACATTCTGCTCCTCCTCCTGAGTATGGCGATAATGACCCAATATTGTAAAGCAAACACCCCAACGTGTATTCTTTGAGGCATGGGCTGCAAATAGGTACTCAGGTACTCTGATGGGCTGGATACAGGTACTCGGTTACTCTAATGGGCTGGTGACAGGTACTCGGGTAATCCGATGGGCTGGTGACAGGTACTCGGGTACTCTGATGGGCTGGTGACAGGTACTCGGGTACTCTGATGGGCTGGTGACAGGTACTTGGGTAATCCGATGGGCTGGTGACAGGTACTCGTGTACTCAGATGGACTGTGACAGGTACTCAGATAGACTGTGACAGGTACTCGGGTACTCAGATGGGCTTGGACAGGTACTCGGGTACTCAGATGGGCTTGGACAGGTACTCGGGTACTCAGATGAACTGTGACGGGTACTCAGGTATTCAGATGGACTGTGACAGGTACTCAGATGGGCTGTGACAGGTACTCAGGTACTCGGGTACTCAGATGGCCTGTGACAGGTACTCAGATGGACTGTGACAGGTACTCAGGTATTCGGGTACTCAGATGGGCTGTGCCAGGTACTCGGGGACTCAGATGGGCTGGGACAGGTACTCGGGTACTCAGATGGGCTGTGACAGGTACTCAGATGGGCTGTGACAGGTACTCGGATACTCAGATGGACTGTGACAGATACTCAGGTACTCGGATACTCAGATGGACTGTGACAGGTACTCAGGTACTCGGGTACTCAGATGCGCTGTGACAGGTACTCAGGTACTCGGAGACTCAGATGGACTGTGACAGGTACTCGGGTGCTCAGATGGACTGTGACAGGTACGGTTTGTTGACATTCTGTGACCGGCTGGGATTGGACACAGCCGGTCACGTGGTAAAGAGCCATTTTCATTGGCTCTTTACTGTGATCGGGGTTGGGCTGTGTCAGGGTGACAAGCCTCGTCCCGATCTCCGATCTGCACGCGCCCTAGGGGCGTGCACGAGCGCCGTGCACGTAGCCAGTACATGTGACCAGCTGTGATTGGACACAGCCGGTCACGTGGATCGAGGGGGGAGCGGAGAGGCGGATCACATGGCTCGCGGATGGGCTGTGTCCGAGGGACACATCTCATCCACGATCGCCCCGCAAGAGCGGCGAGATACCGAGGACGTCATATGAAGCCCACCCAGGATGGGAGATCCCACCTGTGGGTGTCATTTGACTATGGCCCGGTATTGAAGTGGTTAATTTTCAGGGATTTCCCCTCACTTCCTGTTTGGCTATGGGACAGGAAGTGAAGGGAAATCTCTGCAATGGGACACAGATTGCGAAAAAAATATCTGACAGGGGTTATACCCGCCCTTACTCTATTCAAAATGAAAAAAAAAGTTTGGTCTATAGTTCTACTAGAAGTTATCATTCTAAACTAAAATTCTGTGTTTAAAGCCTAAAGCAAACCTGACAGACACTTTAAACTTTTTAGAGGTAAAATGTTTTGCCTAAGGGAAAATACAAGAAATTGCCAGCTATTACCTTTATTACCCAGAAGAGCCTTTTTTGTGTGCCTCCATGATCCCATTTTTTTTATTTTTTACTAAGGGCTTGTGTTCTATTTCTTTTGAAAAACATTTTGTGGTACATTTTTATTTCTGTAATAATTTTGGATTTTCCAAAGCAAGACTTTTAGTGTCACATCAATTTATTTTTAAAACAGCATCTAGAGGGTTCAAATAGTTTTGCTCCCTGATAGAACACAGTGTTCATTTGCTGGGTCAAGTGTCACCCACTTCTTTGATTATCTACAGGAAATGACAGATCAGTTGTTATTATTGTACTTACGTTGCAAGGATATACTGTGTATTGCTCTCATTATATTCAATTTTCAGTACTTACTCCTCTGATGCACTCGATTATGTAGGTTTCATTGTAAGGTCCACAAAAGCTCATTACAAAGACGACAGATTTGATATCCATTACCAATGTTACTCCATGGAAGGTTTCATAAAAAGAGACCGAGGATAGGTTGGTTTTTATTTGCTATGTTTTATACATATATGTTTCACAGGGAATACCATGATCATATAGAAGAACAAAGAAGTCATCAGATACGTGACCTGATCTAGAAGATACATTATCCTGATTCATGATCCAAAGGCTGCATTATTAGCCTGTTCAAGTCAGGACCGTCTTAATGCATCATGGGCCCCTGGGCAAAGTAATGATCTGGGGCCCCTACAATGAAGAAAGTGCAGGTAAACAGACCAAGTAGGTAGGAGGTAGACAAGCGGAGCTTCCCCTTTTGGGTGGAGCTCCGCATTAACTACAACAATCATTCTGTACAGCAAAGAAACTGTGGGAAAATACTACATACATAAAGTAACAAAGTTGTCCTGTGCATACAATTTATCTGCTAGATTGATGCCTCCCCAGATATCCCCCAGCACTCTGACCCCTCTACACCACAGATATCCCCCCAGCACTCTGACCCCTCTACACCACAGATATCCCCCAGCACTCTGACCCCTCTACATCCCAGATATCCCCCAGCACTCTGACCCCTCTACACCCCAGATATCCCCCAGCACTCTGACCCCTCTACACCCCAGATATCCCCCAGCACTCTGACCCCTCTACACCACAGATATCCCCCAAGCACTCTGACCCCTCTACACCATACATATCTCCCAAGCACTCTGACCCCTCTACACCCTAGATATCCCCCCAGCACTCTGACCCCTCTACACCCCAGATATCCCCCCAGCACTCTGACCTCTCTACACCCCAGATATCCCCCAGCACTCTGACCCCTCTACACCACAGATATCCCCCCAGCACTCTGACCCCTCTACACCAGATATATCCCCCAAGCACTCTGACCCCTCTACACCACAGATATCCCCCCAGCACTCTGACCCCTCTACACCCTAGATATCCCCCCAGCACTCTGACCCCTCTACACCCAAGATATCCCCCCAGCACTCTGACCCCTCTACACCCCAGATATCCCCCCAGCACTCTGACCCCTCTACACCCCAGATATCCCCCCAGCACTCTGACCCTTCTACATCCCAGATATCCCCCCAGCATTCTGACCTCTCTACACCCCAGATATCCCCCAGCACTCTGACCCATCTACACCACAGATATCCCCCCAGCACTCTGACCCTCTACACCCCAGATATCCAACCAGCACTCTGATCCCTCTACACCACAGATATCCCCCCCAGCACTCTGACCCCTCTACACCCCAGATATCCCCCAGCACTCTGACCCCTCTACACCCCAGATATCCCCCCAGCACTCTGATCCCTCTACACCCCAGATATCCCCCAGCACTCTGACACATCTACACCCCAGATATCCCCCCAGCACCCTGACCCCTGTACACCACAGATATCCCCCCAGCACTCTGACCTCTCTACACCCCAGATATTCAACCAGCACTCTGATCCCTCTACACCCCAGATATCCCCCCAGCACTCTGATCCCTCTACACCCCAGATATCCCCCCCAGAACTCTGACTCCTCTACATCCCAGATATCCCCCAGCACTCTAACCCCTCTGCACCCTAGATACCCCCCCAACACTCTGACCCCTCTACACCCTAAATATCCCCCCAGCACTCTGACCCCTCTACACCCTAGATATTCCCCCAGCACTGTTACCATATACCATAAGATACCCCTTGTATTGTGACCCCACTACATCCCTGATACCCCCTACACTGTGGCCTCTCTACATCCCTGATACCTCTAGCACTATAGCCACCCAAGCTCCCCCAAGCATTGCTACCCCCTATACACCCCAGATCCCCCTCAGCATTGTTTTCCCCCACACACCCTTGATATCTCACAGCACTATTATTCCATCCATGTAGTACCCCCTTTTCCAGTTGAGATACAGTGTATGTAAACTTCTGGCTATGTGCCCACCTCCAGCACTGGACTCACCTATACCAATCAAGCAGGCAGAAGGAGGGGCGGAGGGGAAGGTATCCCTCTGGGCATTCCAAGCCCTTTGGTGCAAACAGTGCTGGACAGCTGGGCTCACCATCCACAATGCTTCTTCCGCAGACGGGCTCTCAGTGCTGCCGACTCAGCAGCAGAGCTTACTCAAGCTCCTACACCGCAGCCTTCAAGTCCCGAGCATTCAAGCTGCATGGGGCGGGGTCAGAGGATCACTGGCGCTCCGGCCCTGCCCCTCCCTGCTGGCTGTGAAATAATAGGTGAAAAAAGAAATGAGTAGCGCTAGACCAAAAATTGTGATGCACCCAACAGTATTGTGATGGTGACTAAGTGATCAAATTAATTATACCTTAATTAATAAGCATAAAAAATACAATTAAATACGGTTGTGAATGTGAAAACCAAAAAGTTGAGTACAGATCAAAAATTAGATCCTAAATGCAAATTAATGAGAACTCGCACAAATCAAATGAATAAAACAGTGATAAATAAAAATTCTGAACCTAGATGGCACAGAAATGTATAATGTGAATCAAAAATGAGTCCAAAGTGCATACGCATCTGGGTGCGTTTCTCAACGCATCCGAATGCGTTTTGCTGAAATGTTACACCCGTGCAGAAAATGAAATAATCAGTTCAATTTTCAAATCAAGAATTCTTCAAAAAAAGCCAGAAGTGATCCACCACCAAGATTGTTGAGATTTCCTCCTTACCAGCTGACCATGACACCCGTGTCAAAGTATGCCTGTATATGGGTAGCCTTCCTTGGGACCCTCAAGGGATAAGGTGGACACCAGCAGCCTCGATAGATCACTCCACAAGCCAATGGACCGGATCAGATCTTGCTCCGCTTGCCAAGGGGTGCAAAACTTTAAACTTTAGAAAACTTCCAAAGACTATCTCCTTCCCATGAGGTGCTGCTGCTTGCCTGGATGCTGGGAAATAATAGGTATTGTGCTGCACAGCATGGTGCACCGCTGCCAGCCTGCCTCCCCTGTGTATCCATCACTCTGAGTGCCATCATGGGCCCCCCAATTTTGTGGCAGCATGGTCTCAAGGACCAGCTGCTTTGGGGAAAGTGCAAGGGCCCCCCATGCAGCTGGGGCCCCTGGGCAGTGCCCAGGTGTGCCCACTCATTAAGATAGCCCTGGTTCATGTCAGCTTTTCATTGCCATGGTGTTTTATAGACACTAGAAAGTACAGCTTCAGAGGGAGAAGGAATGTGATTGGCCCTGGGTGCAAGTTTCTTTCCTTCAAATAAGTGTTACTAAACCCACCATAGTAAAATTTGTCTGTATATGCAGTAAAGCATGCTTGTTATACTCACTGTGGAACCTAAGGGGTTAATCCTCTGCATTGTGTAAAAAGGCTATTTGATCCTGCCTTCTCTGATCCTCCACTTCTTCCACTGTCACCATACCATCTCCTGATAGAAGAGAGCCTTGGGGGCACTCTGCACATGCTCGGTTTGGTGTTTATTGTTAGAGAGGGTTTTTTTCTTGGGAGAGTGCATGTGATCAGCACAGGGCCAATCAGCAATGTCCAGACAGAGGGTGATGGGTCCTGCAGTCTCATAGGACAGTTAGAGTAGAATGAAAACCAGTGGCGGCTCGTTGCCCCCACATCCATGCGCCTGGCCCCCTAATCTAATGAATATTTGCTATTCTCACACTGATCTTCCTCCCGGTCAACCAGGAAGCTGATCGTGAGAACCGTTACCTGATTGGTTGAAAGGACAGGCAATCCTATTGGACACCTAGGAGCAGGAGGGAGGAGACGCACGATGGAAGCCACCGTGATGCAGAGGAGGAAGAGACGCCTGCCTGTCGCAGCACTGCCCACTTCATCTCCTGCAATAAGCTGCGCACACCTATGTCTCCTAGGCAAAGTGAACAGATAACCCTTGTAGTGGGGAACGCGACCCATTGCAAGGGTACATTTTTTCCTTGGAGTTCAGCTTTAAAGTGTTACTAAACCCAGGACCCTGCACTGTATGTGGTCTCCCTCAGTATACAGAACATGAAAATACAATTATTTTAGTAAATATAAACTGCTAAATACCTTTTCTCATCAGCAGTATATAGTGACATATATGTCACTATGATTTCTCTGAGCGTCTGGTTAAAGCTTGTAGGAGGAGTTTTCATTCTACTCTGACTGTCCTATAAGGCTGCAGGACCCCCGACCCTCTGTCTGGACAGTGCTGATTGGCCCTGTGTTAATCACATGCACCCTCCCAAGAAAGAAAAAACTCTCTAGCAATACAAACCAAACTGAGCATGTGCAGAGTGCCTCCAAGGCTCTGTTCTATCAGAAGATTAATTGGGGACAGTGGCAGAAGGGGAGGATCAGAGAAGACAGGATAAAACATGCAGAGGATTAACCCCTTAGGTTTCACAGTGAGTAACTAACATGCTTTACTGCATATATACATATAGGCTGATTTTACTGTTGTGGGTTTAGTAACACTTTAAGGGTACTTTTTTGCCCACAAATGCTTCAAGATCCCTTTTTAAAGCATGCACTATGCTCCACTGGATTTCCTATTGTTGGTCAAGTTACAAATGTGTGAATACTTATCCATGTGCCCTAACAGCTACCACTTTTTCTAAATATATCTATATACTTGGGCGATAGGACCTCTCTGGTGAGGCATAAACACTTTGATTTCTGGCTGCTAAATGCTTTATACTTACATGAACCTAAATGAAGTTGTTAAAAAAATATATATTTTTAAAGGCAGACACAGAAAACATAGTATAAAGAAAATTGCCATATTTCAAACTCTCTCAGTGTGTCTTTATCCATAGTGCTGCTATTAACTAGCTTGATAATGTTAAGTAGCAGACATGAACTTTCATGGTCCAGACTCAGAGAAACTTATTATTTTATCACAGTCTGATATGAACCCATGTATGCAGATAAATATACTGTCTGTTCATGGCCATCCGTAGGTAGGGGCAAGGAGGGTCAAGTGCCCCCCCCCCCCCTGGAATCAGGGATCAGATTTAAAATTTAGCACTGTTGCGTCACTATCGGGGTGCCCACACCTGCATGCCACCCGCCAGTGGAATGACACCATCAAGGTGCTGTCAAGCCCCCCATCAGTGTAGTGTGACTTCGGCTCTTTTCCCTGCTCAGTCCAGCAGAGAACTTGGCGGTGCTGTGATAGGAGAAAGGCGAGCTGCGGGCTATCAGAGGTTTCCCCCGCTCGCCCCCATTTCTCCTGTCAGGGAGAAGAGACGGCGGCTCTCACCAGGTTCCCCGACCAGCTTCCTGCCCGCTCCGTTCCTTCCCTATTGGCCATAACTGAGGGCCAATCAAAGGAGACTAGGAGAGGAGAGCATCATGGGACAAGTAGTTCCAAAGATTGGCGGCCCCATTTTTCACAGGGAGGAGGCTACAGCTCAATCAAGAGAGAGATTGAGAGACTGCAGCCTTGAAAAAAGCTGAGGGAGAGAGTGCTACAGGACAAAGAACGAGTAGTGTGCTGGGCGGAAGCCAGAGAGAGAGCCACGCTGCCCAGCACCACCAGAGAGAGCCACGCTGCCCAGTGCCACCAGAGAGAGCCACGCTACCCAGCGCCACCAGGGAGAGAAAGACTGAACCACTACCAGGGTACAGACATGCTACACTACTGACCAGAGTCGCCCCCGGGGAACCCAGAGTGAGCGATCATCCAGCCGGAGGGATCACAGCTGTAGTTTTGCTGGGTCTGGTAAGAGGGCCTGTTGGCCATTATCCATTACTTATCCTAGGGACTATACTACGTCTTCAGTCTCCGACCATGACAATGTGATAATGACATTGTCGAAAAGGGGCGGTGCATGGGTGACCCTAAAATGATGCTCCCCCTGAAAAAAAGTTCTGCGGACGCCCATGTGTCTGTTCCAGTCTTATGGGTATATTTATGAAGTCGTGAATCAATCATGGTCATTTCAAAACACAGGCACCAACAGGGAAGGTTATATACTGTATAATAACATGGTTGCCCCCCCCCCCAATCTTCTGCAAAATATAATATTTTCCTTTTAGGCTGGGTTCACACTATTGCGATGTCCGACATTGCATGTGATTCGCACTGCTGTGAAGATCACATGCAATGTCTGTGCAATGCGTATTCAGCCATACAGATTGCATGGCTGAATTTGCTGTGCATTCTGACCAAAATGATGCAGAGCCCTTTTTTTGGGTCCACACTGGAATCGGATCGCATGGGTGTTCCCACTATGTGTTGCCACTGCTAGCTATCATCCAATTTAAATGAACACATGGAATGGTTTATCAATTTATCTAAAAACAGAAAAAATTTAAGTTAACATTTTTGAAATTACACAAACATGTGCAACAACATATGTGGTTCGTTGTTAATGTTTAGATACATTTTCATATCAGTACCTGAAAGAGTGCAGAGAGAGAGAGAGTGGGTAATGAGAAGAAGAGGAGATTGCCAGTTTATATTTGGGCACCGTTCACACTTGGCGATTTGGAATCTCAGACAGAATCCCTGCAATTCTGTCTACGATTCCAAATCACAATAAAAACGCACAACGAGTTTACCATTAATTCCTAATAGCACTTCAAACGTGGTGTGATTTTGCTGCAATTGTAGCAAAACACTGGTTAAAAAATGTGCCTGACTCAGTGAAAAAATTTAAATCATGAGCTTCTTTGGCGTGTTTTTGGAGTAGAGGGAGACCCATTCAAAATAAACGGTGGCGATACAAAAATGCGTGGAAAACATGATGCAGCGGCATTGCTCAGGTGTGAACGGGGCCTTAGGGTAATGCGGCGTACACACTTTCAGAATTTCCGATGGGAGCTTTTCAATGGATTTTCCGACCGTGTGTATGCCCTATGTATTTTTCTGTCGGAATTTCCAACGGACTTTGGATTGAGAACCTGTTCTCAATTTTTCCGACGGAAAACCTTTCTATCGGATTTTCCGTTCGTGTGTAGGCAATTCCGACACGCAAAATTCCGACGCATGCTCGGAAACAATTCGACGCATACTCGGAAACATTAAACTTCCCTCTTATAGTGCTGTCGAACGTGTTTTATGCTGCTGTGTTACAGACCGTCGGAATTTGGTGTGACCGTGTGTAGGCAAGACAGTTTGAGCAAAATTCCGTTGGAATTCCGATGGGAAAACCATCAGAACTTTTTCCGACGAGAATTCCGACCGTGTGTACGCGGCATTAGGGTTTGATTTAGTAAACTGCATTCACGTACAACAACATAGAGCTGTAAAAGTTGGGCTTCAGCTATGACAGTCCATTATTAGCAATCATCATACTAATATTTTGTGATGAGAGTTCAAGGGTTACCAAAGCCAAACACTTATATATGAATGAGTGCTAAATGCACAGTTTGGTTGTGTAACTTATCTCTGCCAAGATCCAGCATTTTGTGAAAGCTGTCCAGCAAGCAAAAAAAAAATGCAGATTTCAGAGCCCTGCCCATGTTATCAGATGGGAGGAGTGAAAAGTAGCAAGACACACACTGTGCTGCTTCTAACGCTTTCTTTTTGCACCAAGGGTCAGGACTCAGGAGCAGGCATCAGGACTTTAGTAAGTTATGGCACTCAGACTGCACGTTTGTTTATATAAGTTCATTTTCAATGTATATAATAAGGCAATGGATGCAGTATTTAAAAGGAATGCAGTTATTTAAATATTGATTTTTGATTATATTGTAAATCTATAACTTATTCTAGGAATATAGTTTTGATACTTCTGAAATAAGAAATGTCTGTATCGCTCTGAAGTGGCCAATTAAGCTACATTTTTTAAATATTCCAGTCGTTATTCGCAGGTTTAACTTTTTGCTGTCATTTTTTTTATTTTGCGCACACTTATTAAAATGCATTTTTTACATGGAAATGCAGAATTCAATGTATTCCATGTAGAATACAATGGTGGTAAAATAACAGTTATGATCTCTAATCAACTAAATATGTGATACCTGCACCTGTGAAAAACTGGTACCCCAAATTGTCTAAGTGTGCCTTTAAAGTTCATCAGTTTAGAGTTAACTATGAATGATGACCATAGAACTATTACTTTCACTTTGACATGTGTGGCTATACCTAATATTTGTGTGCATGCACACCCAAAATAAATTAAAATTAATATATTTCTAAAAGCGTCCTGCCTCCATATACACTATATTATCAAATGTATTGGGACGCCTGCCTTTATACGCACATGAACTGTAATGGCATCCCAGTCTTAGTCTGTAGGGTTCAAAATTGAGTTGGCCCACCCTTTGCAGGTATAACAGCTTCAACTCTTCTGGGAAGGCTGTCCACAAGGTTTAGGAGTGTCTATGGGAATGTTTGACCATTCTTCCAGAAGTGCATTTGTGAGGTCAGGCACTGATGTTGGACGAGAATGCCTGGCTCGCAGTCTCTGCTCAAATTCATCCCAAAGGTGCTCTATCAGGTTGAGGTTAGGACTCAAGTTCCTCCACCCCAATGTCTTTATGGACCTTGTGCACTGGTGCGCAGTCATGTTGGAACAGGAAGGGGCCATCCCCAAACTGTTTCTATGAAATTGGGAGTATGAAATTGTCCAAAATGTCTTGGTATGCTAACGTCTTAAGAGCTCCCTTTACTGGAACTACGGGGCCAAGCCCGACCCCTGAAAAACAACCCCACACCCTAATCCCCCCTCCACCAAATGATTTGGAGGGGGTGGCCCAATACTTTTGTCAATATAGCGTGGATGAGCGAGTTTGGGGTGGAGGAACTTGACTGGTCTACACAGAGTCCTGACCTCAACCTGATAGAACACCTTTGGGATGAATTAGAGGGGAGACTGTGAGCCAAGCATTCTTTTCCAACATCAGTGCCTGACTTCACAAATGTACTTCTGGAAGAATGGTCAAATTCCCATAGATACACTCCTAAACCTTGTGGACAGCCTTCCCAGAAGAGTTGAAGCTAGAATAGCCGCAAAGGGTGGGCCAACTCAATATTGAACCCTACGACTAAGACTGGGATGCCATTAAAGTTCATGTGCATGTAAAGGCAGGCGTCCCAATACTTTTCATAGTATAGTGTATATGGAGGCAGGATGCTTTTAGAAATATATTTATTAATTTATTTTAATTTATTTGATTATACTTTATTTTTTACTTTACTTTATTACTATTACAAAGATAGTGACAAGCTGTCCCTCTTGCCCAGGAAAGGAAAGGGGTGGTCATATGGGGGGGAGGTGACACTTTTCCATACATGTAGGAGTGATTACCTTCACAAGAAAGCTGACGGCCTGCAGAAAAAGGTATACAAACACCTTGATAATAGTTGTGGAAGCAAAAAGGTTAAAACCTGCTGGTGGCCCAGGATGTTAGGGAGGTCTCATATTGTCAACACTTTCATGATTAAAAAAAAATACCAAAATATTCACCAGTTCATGGCAGTGCACCAAATACCATAGAATAAATAATCACACCCAAACCTATTTGTCCATGTGCTTCATGGACTGGATGAAATAGGTAGATATTACATTGATATAGAGTTACACATGGGAATCCCTCCTAAAAAACATTCATGCTAATTGCTAAAGTTTTACAATCACATCAAGGCCAGTTTGACTTAAAATAGCTTTAGGTGTATTTTTTCTTGTTCTTTGTAGGATCAAGGAAATAAGTCTCTCTTCTCTATTCTACTTCGCAAATTGCTGCCCATATTTCACCTGTAAATATAAGAGACATTTTTGGCTCTTTTAATATGAAATAAGTGCAGCCTCTGATTCTTTGTGGCTGACAGCCAGGACAGATGTAAATTAAAGGAAGACTTCAGGCTGTCTGGTGGCAGCTGATAAAACTGAACTGCGTAATTTGATGTCCAGCCAGCAATGTGCTACATTGCAACATATGTAAAAAAGTATCTTGATGGATATCTTGCCTTTGTAAGGTCAATGTTATTCATATTATAAAAAGTACATTTATTGCTTTTCTATTAAATAATATAAAAAAAGATCTGTGCTAGGGTGCAATCTATAAGGTGAACGGTAGCTTACACATACAGGCAGTATACATAACCCACATAGATAAATAAATAAAAATGTGTACCGCCACTATAATTCAGAAGTATGGTGCAACAAAAAAAGCAAAAGCAAATGTTCATCAGCAATGAAAAACAATCGTGTAAAGAAGAAAAGAAGAAAAAAATCCCAATCAAAAGATGAAATCTTGTGCAGAGATCATGAAGGGAAGATATGACACCTTCACACATGTAAATAATCCTCAAATTGTGTTCAGAGGCCCGCCATCACCTCCCTGTGGGGTCAACTCTCACCAGAACCAATGGCTGTCATTAAAACAGCATCTGCGCCGGTGACTTTAAGTCAGACATCCACAGCGTGTTTGAAAGCATCGGCCAATTGCTGCATCAGAAGGCACCTGTCGATGGAGTAAGGCTGGGATAAATAAATTTCACCAGGAGCCAGAAATGATTTCTAATAGTGTAGTATTTCAATGTGAATCCATTACATCTTTAAAAACATGTAAAAAATAGCAAATATCTTACCTAGAAAGCTGCTGTGTGACGTCAGCACCAGCAACTCCGTCCTGATGCGTTTTGTCCAATAGGCCATTATCAAGGAGTCCAATAGTGTTGATGTCCACCATCTTTTTGTAGCCTCTCAAAATGTCTATGTCGCTGACATTTTTCTTGGTACAGCCTACAGGAAATGGGACAGCAGCAATCAGCAAATGTAGAGCCAGAAGAGATCGATGAGGGTGCTGTATTGGTGGCAAAAGTAGAAGACTTCAAGACATCTAAGAAACTTAGAACCACTGTGAACGATAGAGAAATTGTGGTATTTCATCACTTGGGGAAACACCATGCCTTAGATCTCCGCTGTTACCGTAAGCAATTTTAACATGTAAAGACTGTGTGTGTATATATATATATATAACTGTATATACATATATACATAAACTCCCTCTCAATGAAGATGAAGTATAACGTAATATGTTTTGTGTTTTGCAGATTCAGGAGGGCCATTACATCTTGGAGAGATTGAGGTATGCTCTTTCCATCTAAGCTATACACAAAGATAGCCATCTTTGTTTCCAGCCATATGACTGACATTTTTTTTATATCTCATTTGATTCAGTTAAAAATAGCTCTTATTTTTTGAATATAATTATCTTTAAAGCAGAACTAAAGGTATTAATACTCACCTATCCAATAGCCCCTCGTTGACATTGGCATCTTCTTCTGAGTGCTGGTCTTAGGACCACTTCGTTGACTGGCACCGGATAATGCTACTCCTGTGCATGCGCAAGAGCCAGTCATCCCAACACTCAGAGACCAGCATGGCACTGTAAGCTGAGCTGCGCATGCACAGCTCAGTTTACAGTGGCAGAGAAGGCAGCGAGCAGGCAGGCCTGGCCATTTTATTGCAGAAGAGACATTGTGTGTCTCTTCTGCAATAAAAGCCTACCTGCCCACTGTTTTTTACAGCGAAGCTTCAGTTCAGCTTTAACTTGGCATTTTAGCTCTGTGAAATGTACCTTATTAGTTTCTTTAATTCACTTCTAAGTTTGCCACCAACTTTAAATGGCACAGCTGCACCAGACAATGAGTGCTCCAGTTTTAGTAAATCTCTCCCACTGACACTAACTTACACTGATATAACTTTTTTTTTTTTTTTTAATCCTATCTAAAATGCACCAACAGGAACCTTTAACCCAAACTATAACTCTAACCCTGACACTGACCTAGATCAAACCCAGATCTTGTTATTTTTCTTCATTATTTTTTCCCCTTTAGCAAGGAAGAAAAGATTCAATGGGATTGATTTAATTAAAGGCAAAGCGACTGTGCACTTTGCAAGTACAGTTGCTCCAGGGCTTAGTAAATGAAATTCCATCATCCAATTATGAGCAAAGAAAAATGCATTTTTTAAATTTTCCTTGCAAGTGATTAGGTATTTTTTGCAAAGTGAAGTTTTACCTCATTTACTAAGCTTTGCAGCAACCACACTTGCAAAGTGCACAGTCGATTTGCCTTTAGTAAATCAACCCCAATATATCTTTCTCTCCATTCAGAGAAAGCACACACAGGGGTAGGAGTCGCATAGTGGCTGATCACTTTGATAGCTAATCAAAGACTATCACAGCAATCAGGTCATCATGAACCATGCTTTCTGATTCCAAATTGCTAGTAGGAGACCTGGGGCTCTCCGTGAGCACAGCGCGCTTCTAGCACAAACACGCATACGCATATATGCGGTCACTGAGAGCTGTAGAAACTTCACAAAAAAAGTCCCCTTTAATTGGTGGGCTAGCGGGCAAAATTGTCGCTCTTTTTTTGTTTATAGCGCAAAAAATAAAAACCCCAGAGGTGATCAAATACCATCAAAAGAAAGCTCTATTTGTGGGAAAAAAAGGACGTCAATTTTGTTTGGGTGCAACGTCGCAAGACCGCGCAATTATCAGTTAAAGCAACGCAGTGCCGAATCACAAAAAGTGCTCTGGTCAGGAAGGGGGTAAATTCTTCCGGGCTTGAAAAAACAAAAACATAAAAAAACCTGCAAGACATAGGCATAATGAGCTAGTATGCATCGCATACGATCTCATTATGAAATACTTACCTTAGAACGATGCCCTGGATCGGCATCGGCCCTCCGAGTACAGCACGGACATCTTCCATCGGAGTTACTTCCGGGTTTGCGGCTCCGGTGCTGTGATTGGCTGGAGCCGTGATGACGTCACTCCTGCGCATGCGTGCGGGAGCCGCTGGTCACGGCACAACTCCTGAAAAAACGGCACCAGCGGCCCGTTTCTTCAGTGCGCATGCGCCAATGACGTCGGAGGCAGCGCATATACTGAATATCTTCTAAACTGTGCAGGTTTAGGAGATATTCAAGGTACCTACAAGTAAGCTTTGTTATAGGCTTTCCTGTAGGTAAAAGTGGTGTAACAGGGTTTAAAACGCTATTTGCCTATGACCTTGTTTTCATGCTTTCTGTAAACAAAAAGCACTTGCAACCCTTTATGACTGCCCAAAACATATGTGCGGCGGTAGAAGGGTGGGCTTTAATGCACAAACATCGCAAATATGCATGTGTGCTCCCTGCACAAAAACAGCTATTTGTCTGGACTAAAGATCGCTAGCCAGCGGGACCGACTTCCAATCATGTGAGTGCTGTGACTGTCACCAATTCTTCCCCCCTCCCTGGGCATTCCGTGGGCATTCAGAACTGTTTAACCACTAGCTGCCCGCCCACTGTCATATGACGGCTGGACGAGGCAGCGCTCGTTCTGGGCTGACTTCATATGACGTGATCGATTTCCAGGCCATTAGGGGGCGTGCGTGCGCAGCCACGTCACTGGGGAGCCGATGCGCGTGCCCAGAGGCCGCGATGTCTGCAGGGCACCCGCAATTGCCCAGTAACTGAGCAGGACCATGGATCCGTGTGTGTAAACACACAGATCCACATCCTGTCAGAGGAGAGGAGACCGATGGTGTGTCTCTTGTACATAGGAAAAAAAACAATCGGTCACCTCCCCCAGTCAGCCCCCTCCCCCCACAGTTAGAATCACTCCCAGGATACACATTTAAGCCCTCGATCGCCCCCTAGTGTTAACCCCTTCCATGCCAATCACATTTACACAGTAATTAATGCTTTTTTATAGCACGGATCGCTGTAAAAATGTAAATGGTCCCAAAAATGTGTCAAAAGTGTCCGATATGTCCGCCACAATATCGCAGTCACGATAAAAATCGCAGATTGCCGCCATTTCTAGTAAAAAAATAAAAAATCAATAATAAAAATGCTATAAATCTATCACTATTTTGTAGATGCTATAACTTTTGCGCAAACCAATCAATATACGCATATTGCGATTTTTTTTTTACAAAAAATATGCAGAAGAATACGTATCGGCCTAAACTGAGGAAAAAAAAAAAATAAAAAAAAAAAAAATTGGATATTTATTATAGAAAAAAGTAAACAATATTGTGTTTTGTCAAACTTGTCACTATTCTTTTGTTTATAGCAAGAAATAAAAACCACAGAGGTGATCAAATACCACCAAAAGAAAGCTCTATTTGTGGGGAAAAAAATGTAATTATAAATTTAATTTGGGTACAGCGTTGCATGACCGCGCAATTGTCATTCAAAGTGCGACAGCGCTGAGAGACGAAAAATGGCTTGGGCAGGAAGGGAGTGAAAGTGCCCAATATTGAGGTGGTTAAACAAATATAGTTTCTGCATTCCGGGCACTTTGGATATTATATATGACGATTTAAATGTAGCCTATCTGAACAAATGTAAGATTTAAAAAAAAAAAATGTTTTTAATTTAGTTGAGCTTTAATAATTTAGACCAAAACCCAATGACCAAGAAAACAGGTACCCATAGCCATTCATAGGTTGTAGGTCAGAGGGAAGACAAATAAAGTTTATGTATGACTTTCATGAAATATCCTACAATGATCCTAGTATATTGATTGATCTCTGGGTGAGAGATTGGACACTTTTAAGGAGTGATTGCATAACCTCAAACATTTGTGAGATATCACTTAGGAAATGCAATGTGTTAGGGGTGGTGTTGTGATAGAGAACTTAGCAGGAAGAACACACCATGTTATCTCCCTTTGCAGGCTCCATAGATGTTGATATCTTGTGTATTATCAATAACAGCATTCGTAGAATGACCTTACCCTGCCAAATACATGGGGGCAATACTAGAACAGCATGACATTTACTGCTAATGACATGTGCATGTCAGATTTAAATAGCATCAGAGTAAGATTTGTCTTAGGTTACTTTGTATTTAACTTTACAATATATTCACCACTATAGTGATTTCCTGTAAGAGCCAGCTACAACATTGAAAAAGAGGGAAAATTATTATTTTTTATAGGGCACCCTTTTAGAACAAAGTAGTTGTGTTTAGAGAACGTAACAGAACATGTATATAATACAATCTGGAGCAGCGTTTCTCAACCTTTTCAACACAGAGGAACACTTGAAAAAAATGTCTCAGGGAACCCCTGCTAAAAATTACTATATCTACAACTCATGATACAGTAGTGGGATGGTGAGTGAGAAGAATGCTCCTTATACTCGTGGTCGTTGGGACAAATTACCCCCTTACAGATAGGTAAAAAGATCAATTACAGTGGAACGTGGTTAACGAGCGTTTCGCAATACGAGCACTGTTTTTTTAAACATCGTAACTCGGTTTGCGAGTGTTGTCTCGCAAAACTAGCACAATTCAGACCACGTCTGGCCTGAGATGGGGGGGGGGGGGGGGCGCCGGAGCTCTGCTGACCTCGGCAAATCTCAGGAACTAAGTCTTTCCGTTGTTTGCCGAGGTCAGCCGAGGTGTCCTCGGGCCTCTTCGGCCGTTTCCGAGGCTCTTCAGCGCCCCCCCCACAACTCTGGCCACATGTGGTATTGCATGCCATTGAAGTCAATGCGGAACAAATTATTTTCGTTTCTATTGACTTCAATGGGGAAACTCGCTTTGATATGCGAGTACTTTGGATTACGAGCATTCTCCTGGAACGGATTATGCTCGTAATCCGAGGTTCCGCTGTATTTCAGTGGGAACTTATCTGAGAGGCAGATATTGCTCATTGCTCAATTGCCCCAAGAAACCTCTCTAGGGGAACTCTGGGATTCCATGGAGCCCTGGTTGAAAAACCCTGCTCTGCATATACACTGCAATCTAAAGAAATGCAAGGTCATCAGTTTCAGATAACATCTCCAATGATGCTTACTAGTAATGTATGCTAAACTCTACAAAACTTAAAGACCTTCAGCCAATCTATTTTTTTTTTTTTTTTTTACTGTGGATTGAATGCAGAAGCGTTAAAACCCTGGTTTGATTTTATTGCTGTCTGTGACCCTATTAGGGACATTCTCGTTTATTTTTTGTCCTGGTGATCCCTATCGACACAGAAGTGAGGGAGAATATTTTATTGAAATGAAATCTTCCAATGAAGACACCCATTTCAATGATAACAGTTAACGGTAGAGCTGTCCTTTACTTTGGGTTGCCTTCTGCTAAAATCCTGTTGTTTCCAATAAAGGTGAGAAGCGAGAAAAATAATCCCCAGTGAAAAAAAAATTGTCAGCAACTTTAACTCTTCCCCATGTTATCCAAATTTACAATAAAAGGTTTATGCCCTAGTTCCACTTTTGGTTACTCTACTGAGTAACAACCTTTTCTCTTTTGCAACCTAAACATACACTGAAGGAAACTGCATCTAAATTAGTCATTTCAGAGTATATTTTTCATTTGTGAATTATTACAGTAAATATCTGTTTTTGCTTATGAATGACTAAAATTAATTATTTGTCACATGGAAAATGCTTCTTCCTTCATTCAATCCCCATACACACTACTAGCCCCCCCCCCCCCCCCCCCCAAAAAAAAACTGACAGCTCAGATGAGAGCCGTGCTACTAACAATCTCCCCTGCTGAGCTTTTGTGTTCTGACAGGGGGATGGCCTCCCCACCAGAACACTCCGATCACTGCTCTCTGCCATTGGCTGAGAGCGCTAATTGGGATCCAGTCGGCTGCTGGTTTTCCAGCATGCTCGTCTGACAGAAGACGGCCGGCTTCTGTCGGACCGGCTGCCATACACACAGGCCGAATGTCTGCCGTTTTTTAATAAACTGGCCGATGTTGTCTGACTTTCGGACTGAGTGTACTAAGCCTTACACTCCAGTGCTCTGCGCTGGCAGAGCTGAGTAGCAGCCACCCTTCCCCCAGCACAAGTGCCCTTCCATAGACTTGTATAGCAGAGGGAGAAAGAGGAATGTCTGACTAGGTCTGTTACTGAGTGCTGATTACGGAGTACACATGGTCAGTGTTCTAATTGGACAGCACACTCATATTTAGACTTCTTGCAGAATCTTGTAAAAGGAATTTGGAAGTAATACTCTGAAAATGGGCAGCAACCACACAAATGAATTAGATCATATAATGACCAATGGTTAAAAGGACATAGAGAAAATGCTACAAAGGTATACAAAAGGTATTACAAAGGTATACAAAAGGTATTACAAAGGTATACAAAAGGTATACAAAAAAGTATAAACAAGACAAAAAGTTACATGGTATGTATGACAAAAAAGTAGTTGTTACTCTCCGGTACCCAGTACTGGAGATCATTATATACCGGAGCGCAACAACTACTTTTTTGTGATACATACCATGTAACTTGTTGTGTTTTTTGTCTTGTTTATATTTTTTTGTATATCTGTGTAGCATTTTCTCTATGTCCTTTTAACCATCGGTCATTGTATGATCGAATGGTTTTATGAATATTTAATAAATTACATTTTTCTAATTCATTTGTGTGGTTGCTGCCTATAAAGTCCCAACGAAGGGGGGAATCTTTTTTCTTGATAGACAATAAGGCCCCTTTCACACTGAGGCGCTTTGCAGGTGCTAAAGTGCTAAAAATAGCGCCTGCAAAGCGCCCTAAAAGAGCCGCTCAGTGCACTCCAATGTGAAAGCCCTGAGGGCTTTCACACTGGAGCGGTGCGCTTGCAGGACGCTGAAAAAAATCCTGCAAGCCGCATCTTTGGAGCGCTGTAGGAGCGGTGTATTTACCGCTCCTAAAGCGCCCCTTCCCATTGAAAACAATGGGGCAAATACTTATTTCACTCATTAAAATGCAAATCAATTTATAACTTTTTTTAAATGCCTTTTTCTGGATATTTTTGTTGTTATTCTGTCTCTAACTATGAAAATAAACCTACCATTAAAATTATAGACTGATTATTTCTTTGTCAGTGGGCAAAGGTACAAAATCAGCAGGGGATCAAATACTTTTTTTTCCCTCACTGTATACGTGATCTGGCTCTTCTGAGTAGGGAGCATGCATGCGTGCCACCGGCGGTTTTCACCCACTTTGATCCTGAGAAGAGGCAGAACGTCAGTCTGCCTATGTAAACAAGGCAGATCGCTGTTCTGTCAGTAGGGAAGGCATGCATCCTTAGTTTCTGCAAAACAGGGACATGGATCATACCTTCCCTTAGTAAAAGCACCTCCTACACTGTAGAAAAACACAGGCTAGGCACACAGTTAACCCTTTGATCACCCCTGATGTCTACCCCTTCCCAGCTAGTGTCATTAGTACAGTGGCAGGGCATATTTTTTAGCACTGATCACTGTATTAGTGTCACTGGTCCCCAAAAAGTGTCATAAGTGTCAGTTTGTGTCCGAATGTCCACTGCAATATTGCAGTCCCTCTATAAGTCACTGATCACCACCATTACTAGTAAAATAAATAAAAATAAATAAAAGTATCCCATAGTTTGTAGACGCTACAACTTTTGAGCAAACCAATCAATATAAGCTTATTAGGATTTTTTTTACCAAAACTATGTAGCAGAGTACATATTTTTTAAATTTTTTACATTTTGTTATTGGATATGGTTTATAGCAGAAAGTAAAAAAAAATTGTTTTTTCAAAATTGTCAGTCTTTTTTAGTTTATAGCGCAAAAAATAAAAAGCGCAGAGATGATCAAAATACCACTAAAAGAAAGATTTATTTGTAGGAAAAAAAATGATTTTATTTGGGGGCATCGTTGCATGATCGTGCAATTGTCAGTTAAAATAATACAGTGCCGTTATCGCAAGAAATGGCTTGGTCATAAAAGGGGGTAAATCTTCCGGAGGTCAAGTGGTAATAAATGAAAATATTTTTTAAGGATTGACACCCTGTCTCTGTTTGTTTTCAGGATATCGATGGGCGGGCTTGTGTTATTTGTCCTTGGCACAAATTTAAAATAGTTTTGGAAAGCGGTGAAGGCCTTTATCAAGGAGTTGACCCCCGTGAGGCCAAAAAGACCAAAAAATGGTTCTCTAAAGGAGTGAAGCAGCGGACTCACAAAGTGACTGTCAGAAATGGTGGTGTCTATGTTACTCTATCAGATACTAGCACTATGTGGTGTGACTCTGATTGCTATGCAAAAGAGAAGTTTATTGACCAGCCTTGCCCAGATCCAGTAACATAAGCTTGTATTTACAATTGCCATTGTCATTTTTCTTGTATTTATTCTGTTTGTGATCCTTTATATTTAGAGGTTCTAACCCAGTATATGTGCTGATATTCAGAGGTTCACATGCATCGTTCTAAATATATAAAAAAGCATAATACAATTTATTCCAGTTTTGTTATTTTATCCTGATGTGTGCTGCTCACCTATGACTTGCCCAGTTTCTAGTCTCACTCTCCTGGTCTCTTGGTTTGCACTTGTGCGATACCTGTGAATCCACTGTGGGATCCCGCATCGTACCTGACTCGCACGGCAGTTCACACAGCCATATGCGAACTGCGGGGAGTGTGAATACACGCATATCTCAGTGCGAACTGTCAGTTCAGACATCAATCGGATCTCATGGGTGTGAACACCCATGAGATCCGATTCTGGTGCGGACCAAAAAAAGGGTCCTGGACGAGTTTGGTCCGAATGCGATATCAGCCATACTATCTGTATGGCTGAAATCGCATTGCACAGACATCGTATGTGATTTGCACTGCAGTGCGGTGCGAATCACATGCGATCTCGCAGAGCGCAGTAGTGTGAACCGGCAAAGCTGTCTTCTGACTGTCATGTGGAACTTTATCTTCAAGATTGAGTCACTGACACAAGAAATATATGCAGAAGATATTTAATGTTTACCAATCGTGCTGCTTGTGCCGCTGATGCCTCTGTAATTGAAGTATCTTAAAAAGGCAACGTTTCCAGGGGTGTCAAATTCCTGGTCCCCTTCCACGGCATGTTGTTGCTTCTCTTGCTACCCCTACATCACTTCTGTGTCCAGTACTATGGTAAGGGTTGGTGGGGGAAGAACAACAACATGTGGTGGGGGCCTAGATACTGACACCCCCAGAAGATTCTGCAAACAATGGTTTCTCAGCACTGTGGGAAGAGGTAAGTATTGAATATATTTTTTGCATGGACTTATTATTTTAGCAACAGACTGGCTTTAAGGTGTATCTAAACCCAAAAAGTAGTAGTGTACCATCTCTTAGGTGTAGTAGTGACTGCTTCTGGGATGGATCAGAGCGATTCACTGTGCAGGTGCTGACCAATCAGAATCACTGATCCATCCTGGAGTCACTGCACAGTGAAGAGGCAGAAGAGCAGGGATTTAAATTCCAGACTGCTGGACCTGCTGCATGGGCCTTGAAAGCTAAGCATCCTCGGAGGCAAGTACAGTGTTGACCGGGAGTTGTGAAGAAGGTGTATGATGTTAGTTCACCATTCAGTTTTTATTTTTTTTATGAAAAGGTGAATTAACACTTAAAGAGATATTTAACCCAAAAGTGAACATGTATTATATTACAGCTTACCGATTCTTTCCTTCCTAATTCCTTTTTTTGGCTTTCTTTCTTCTATTTTCAGTCTGTTTTTCAAAAGAACATGCTCTCCAGCAGAATGTATGTTTCAGAGATGAGGCAAACAATTTAAAAGTGGCAGGGGTGCTTAGAATGATCAGCTTTTATTTAGTAATGAAAAACTTTATCCCGGGTACTACACAGCAGTGTCTCTACATGGAGCTTTCCCAGGTACCACGGAGCTCTGCTTGAGAGGATGCGGGGCCGCGACACGTATGCACACATATGGTGGCTATGTCCCCTCATTCGCCCATTCTGGTCAATCTGTGCTGCACTGGATTAACATAATACAAGGTTTTCATGTCTCCAATGACCCTTGGGTTGTGTTGTTCCACTGTACAGGTGAACCAGTTGGCCAATATAAAAAATCCATCACCCCCACATTTACTGAACGCTCATTCAGTTACATAGTTGGTCAGGTTGAAAAAAGACACAAGTCCATCTAGTTTAACCATAAAAATAAATAAATAAATAAAATAAAAAATATCATACAATCCCATATACCCATATACCCATATACCCAATCCTATACCCACAATTGATCCAGAGGAAGGTGGAAAAAAAAAAAACAGAAAAGCAAGATCCAATTTGCTACAGGAGGGGAAAAAAATTCCTTCCTGATCCCAGAGAGGCAATCGGATTTTCCCTGGATCAACTTTAAGTTCTGGAAACAATCTAACATCCCCACAATATGACAATGGCTTCAAGTCGCAGACCATATTTACTACATGGAAGACCTTACATATGATCTCAGAAACCAATCCGCCATCTCTAATGAATAATGGGTCTGCAGGTTCGCCTTTAAGTTCTCTGCTGCCTTTTCAGAAATGATGTCTAAACCAAACTAAAAAACACTCAACATATGATATATATTTACTGTTATAGATTTTGTTTATACGAATATGATTGGTGGAGAAGGTTCTCCTCTCTCCACAGAGAAATGCTGGAGCTCTGTCAGAGTGACCATCAGGTTCTTGGTCACCTCCCTGACTTAGGCTGGGTTCACACTATTGCGAATTGGATGCCGTGTACGGCATCCAATTCGCATGTCAGGAAATTGTGACCGGCTCTCTATGGAGCCGGTTCATACATCTCTATAGTGGCTCCAGTGCGAATTGCACAGGACTCCTGTGTGTCTTCTGGTCCATTTCAGGTCTAGTTTCAGCCAAAAGTTTGTGTGTGCTGAAATTGGACCTGAAACGGTGAATGGCGATGCACCGGACCCCTGCTGTGAGCTGCTCCGTGCTGCCGTGTGAACCCAGCCTTAGGCCCTTCTCCCCCGAAAGCTCAGTTTAGCCAGGTGGCCTGCTCTAGGAAGAGTCCTGGTTGTTCCAAACTTCTTCCATTTATGGATGATGGAGGCCACTGTGCTCATTGGGACCTTCAATGCTTCAGAAAATTTTCTGTACCCATCCCCAGATCTGTGCCATACAATCCTGTCTTGGTGGTCTACAGACAATTCCTTGGACTTCATGGCTTGGTTTGTTGTCTGACATGCACTGTTAACTGTAGGACCTTGTATAGACAGGTGTGTGCCTTTCCAAATCATGTCCAATCAAGTAAATTTACCACAGATGGACTCCAAACAAGTTGTAGAAACATCTCAAGGATGATCAGTGGAAAACGGATGCACATGAGCTAAATTTTGAGTGTCATGGCAAAGGCTGTAGATACTTATGTATATGTGATTTTTTTTTGTTTTGTATTTTTAATAAATTTTCATAGATTGCAAACAAACTTCTTTCACATTGTCATTATTAGGTATTGTTTGTAGAATTTTGAGGAAAATAATGAAGTTATTCCATTTTGGAATAAGGCTGGAATATATGGTTGCCACCTCATCCCTTTAAACCCGAACACTTATTAATTACACAGGTTCTGTGTTTGATTAAGGTGGTAATTAAACTCATTTGGTGCCTTATCTGCATTTAATTAGCCTCAGAACCTGTGTAATTCAAAGGTGTTCGGGTTTAAAGGGATGAGGTGGCAACTCTACTGGAATAAGGAATTTTTGGAATAAGGCTGTAACATAACATAAATGTGGAAAAAGTGAAGCGCTGTGAATACTTTCCGGATGCACTGTAAATCTACTAGTACACCTAAAGCCCCATACACACGGTCGGACGTGGACCAACTTTCCCTTGGACTTTTGTCCAAAGGGCGTTGGCCCTCAAGTTGGTACTGCATACACACGGTCGGACTTTTGAGACAACCAACACGAACGTAGTGACGTTTCAACGTACTGACGACACTTCAAAAGAGGACGTTCGAATACTCCAGCGCCACCTTTGGTCAACTTCTATATTGTTGTCTGATCTTTTGCATTGGTTCTGAGCATGCGTGTTTGTACTGTGGACAAAAGTCAGTTGGTACTGCATACACACGTTCGGACTTTTGTCCTTCGGACTTTTGTTGGCAGAAAGTTGGTCCGTTCGCACAGCCAACAAAAGTCCGATGCAACCTGGAAAAAGTTGGTCCGATGGAGCGTACACACGGTCGGATGTTGGTCCAAACCACCTAATTTGCATGTTGGTTGTCAAAAAGTCCGACCGTGTGTACGGGCCTTTACACTCACCTCCCCCCAGACTGACAAGGCTGCTGTCCAAATGTGCCCCTGTGTTTCTTCATCCAAAGTGGGGGCACTCTAAAGCCCCATACACACGGTCGGACTTTTTCATGGATTCTGTCCGATCGGACAATGTTGTGGAAAAATCAGACCGTGTGTATGCACCATCGGACAGTGTACGTCGGTTTGTCCGACGGACAAAGTCTTATCTCCTGCTGGAAAGTTTTGCCGTCAACACGGTCCGATCACACCAAATCCGATCGTGTGTACGGTTGTCCGACGGACAAAGTGCTACGCATGCTCAGAGGAAATTCTGTGACGGAAGCGCTCGGTCAGGTAAAACTACCTTTCCTAATCGACACAGCACATTCGTCACGCTGCAATGTTAAAATGTCTTTAATGCAGCGCATTCTCTTTTTCTTTACAATGCAACAAGAATGACATGTTTTAGCTGCTCCTATTCACCCGCACTTCTCACAAACTTAGTTCTTTATTACTTTGCAGCATTTATACACTACATGTTTATTTTTACTCAGATCGTAAAAGAATCTTTGTTATATTTTTACCCTGATTTGTTTTATTTTTTTTATTTTTTTGGGAATACATATTTGAAGGTTTTTTTTTTTTTTTTTTTTTTTTGGAGGGGGGTTGTGTGTCTCAACTTATCAAAACCACATTATTAACATTTGTATTTCTTGCTTAAATTTACTAGGAGTTTGTTGGTTGTTGGTGCCCCTTGTTAATTCTACTTTAGGATTAGTGAAATGTACCAGCCTACTCAAAGAAAAACTGTCATTGTAGAAAAGTAAAACACAATAGTCAATGATTATTTCCAATCCAAAAACATTTATTTAGGTCTCAGCAACAAACCAAAGAGGAACGCAGCCATGGTGAAACTTGGGGAATTTGCAAAGCCTTGGACACCCATGGCAACCATCATTTTTCAGGCTTTAACAATTGGGGGCATGAAGAGTACCTATCTAAATCATAAGGGAGCGCAATCTGGTCCTGAAGTCCAAAACATCCGGAACTGCAGCAGATGCCATCTAGGTCCCCAGGCTCTGGTCCTACGAGAGGCTCCATCTTCTCTCAGACCAGACTTAATCAAGGTCATCACTCTCTTGTCTTCCTTGTACGCTTCCTTCCACGCCGTGGTGCTGGTGCTGGTGGGGTGGCAGAAGGAGGAGGAGGAGGCGGAGCAAGATCACTCTCGCAAACATGTGTGAGGGGAGTCATCTCCCAGCCATCCCCTCATTTAGTATTTTGAGGATGACATCCTCACACATGCTGCGTTGCCCCGCCTCCATACCCGTCATTTTACTGCCAACCAAGGAGGCAAAGGCCTCCTCGTAGGTGGGTGTGGCATATAGGGAGGCTGAGGCATCTCGGATCAGCTGGAGCGCTGACTCTCCCACCTCCCCCATGTTTTTTCGCCCTTCTGTAGGGAAGGCGGAGGGGAGGGACTTGGGAGACAGTCAGGCTCCTACGCCTACCCCCCTGTTGGCTGCCACTACCCCCTGCCTCCTCCTGACTGCCACCTTCCACAGCCACCTCCTGGCTGAGGTCTTCCTGTGTATGAAAAAGGGACATAGTTTCAGTTATTTGTTCATCAAACACACACAATTCTCATCTAGTGACTGTTGCAAAATGTTTACAAATAGAAAACCATACAATTCTCAGCCCTGCAGTTTAGACTCTTCCCAAAAATGTCTCCAACACTACTGTCTGTTGATATGTCAATCACGTTAGGAACTAAGCAATTGGGGATCCAGAATTAACTGAACATCATTCATTATTCCCCAAAATGGTTACAAAACTACTATACCTGGAACAAGCTGGGCTCCTGCACATATTCCATACTGGAAGGCCCAGGTTGGTCCTCGGAAGCCTCATCAGGGGTGGCGTGCGCGGAAGGACGCGTGCAAGGAAGAGTCGAGAGTGACTTCCTGACAGTAGCCTGGTCTTTGAGAAAGTGGAGCCTCTCATAGTACCAGAGCGTGGGGGCATAGACATCATCTGCTGCAGCTCCAGATGCTAGGGACTTCCGGACCTTATTGCACTCCCGGAAATAGGTACTCTTCATGTTGTTAATCTTCACTTTTAAGTTTGCCACGGTTGCCATGGGCAGGTTAGGCTTTACAAATGCCACAAGTTTCAGCAGGGCTGCGTACCTCTTTGGTCTGTTGCTATAGTCACGATGTTTAGGTTGCCATAAGAGGGGAAATTCCCGGTATTTATCAATGAAGAGGGGGAGAAAACTCACGTCATAGAAGGCCTCCATCACCTCTGCAAGACACAACACCACACCAAACAATATAAATAATGTCAGCCTAAACTCTCCTAATCTTCTCCATAAAGAAGCCTCAAGTTCTAATCAGTCTAGGCTAGTTATGTACCAACGTCAAATTGTACCTTCGTTTCTAGCGATCGTCTCGTGCGTGAGCTTTCTCTCCCCCCTCGTCTCCCAGATCGTGGCTACGACACAGGCGTGTGACGTTTTATATACAGTGCGCATGCGTCAAACTCCGCCCGCCCCTGACGATCTTTCTCGTCTATTCCCCACCCCTTCTCTTTACGGCGCAGTGGGGAGAGCACATGGCGGGGACACAGCAGGTGCGCCCCAAATATCCCACCAACGAGGAGGAGGACGAGGAAAGTCCGGAGGCACAAACGTCCCGATCCCGGAGCCAGAAATTCAAGGCCTCCAATATGTCATTTGGAGAAATGTTGGAGATGGTGGACATATTAAAGAGGAGCGACTATGATGGGAAGTATGGCCCTTACCTCAACCCCAATGTCCGCAAGGCCAAGATCATGTCTAAAGTTGTGAGGAGGCTGTACAATCATTTTGGGGTACAACGATCCAAGGAACAACTCAGGAAACGCTGGTCAGACCTGAAACTGAGGGAGGCCGATCAGTACAGAAAGATCAAGCGAATTCTTCAAAAAAGTAAGTAGTTGTGTTTTGTGTTTGATTTCTTGCTTGCATACTGCTCCATGTGGTTTGATTTTTACAAAGTTGTACATTCCAAAATGGCCACTTTCATGTTCGTCTGTGCATTCGATCGTACTCAGCCTCGATCTTTCTGCCACTGTCATGGTCGTGTGTGTCTGTCCATTCGATCGTACACAACCTCGATCGTTCGACCACTTATAATACGATGTTTGTTTGTTTTTTTGGGGAAAGGAAGTTTGTTCTCACTAGAAATGTCATCAAGAATGTAAAGCCAATGTATTCAATGTAAAGGAGAGGTCACCCAGTAGCTGTTTACCCATCTGGACTCTAGAGCACTAGTGCTGGGACACCCAAACCCCCTTTTTATTAGGCTTTTCCACACATGTGCTCCAGTGGATACTAGAGGGGTGTCTCCATCACACAAACTTCTACCAAAAAGCTAGTCAGTTTAGCACCTTTACAAAGTGACTACATTCATGTAGTTGGCATTTGTAACTGGCCAAACAAAATAGTGTCCGTCACTTTCAAGCAATGTTTGTCATTTCCTATTTCTGCCCTCAATAGATTGTGTTGCTAAATCTTCCTTTTGTACATTCTCATAGGGGAGCGAAAACTTGGGCCGTCTGAGGAAACCCCAAAACCAACACCTCCCAAAAAAGGGGAAAGAGCAGAAGCAGAGGAGGAGGAGGAGGAGGAAGGAGAGATCATCGAGCTTGGAGAAATTGTCACCACAACAGGTGAGTGTGGGAGAACACAGCTACTGGTAAGCTAATCAATGTATGGCTGCCTCATTTCCAACACCCCATTTTTGTTTGTTTGTGGTTTTTAGGTGACGTGGATGTTGTGGAAGAAAAATCGCAC
This sequence comes from Lithobates sylvaticus, assembly GCA_028564925.1. Taxonomy (NCBI): domain Eukaryota; kingdom Metazoa; phylum Chordata; class Amphibia; order Anura; family Ranidae; genus Lithobates; species Lithobates sylvaticus. Next base: position 142,945,794 of record CM053026.1, read on the forward strand.
TTTACCACAGAGAGTGCCCACGTACTCATCGGGGAGATAATGGTCTGCAATAGAGATCTAGATTACATAAAGCAAAACATCAATGATGTTCAACAAAAATTGAAGAACATCATTGATGTTTTAGGAAAAATATGAAAACGCACCAAGTAATTAACACACATTTGTGCCAGCTTCTGAACACATTTGCAACTTAAGAACTGTGTGAAATTTGGAACATGCACACATTGTGTCCACATGTGCTAGCTCCCCATCATGGTGGATGAATGCCAACGTTTTTTTGGGGGTGCAAACACTTTACGAACTACGAAAGTGGTTGTGGTGAAGGGGTTGCACCCCCAAAAAACGTCCATTCATCCCCATGATGGAAAATGGCACTTTTGAAGCTTCTAGCCATGTGTTTTACCATCTAATGACCATTTTCAGACCCAAATTGTGTGCATGTTCTAAATTTCCACTTTCCAGGGGTGACCCCCCCATGTGATGAAGGCAAGATCAAACACACTTTGAACATATAGTCATGTCTGATCTTGTCTTCACTTTACAAAGTTGAACTTTCCAAGTTCATAGGTTCTGTTTTGCTCCATGCCTGGTTTTACCAATTGCGGAATGTTTGTAAACAATGTTGTAAATAACCAAGATGTTGTCAGTTTGGGCGTGAAGATTGTAAACGCACTTGTGAATGTTTTCCAAGTAAACTTTTTTATTTTTCTAAATGTGTGGCTTCCTTATTTAAAAAACACAATGCATTATGTATGTCAAATGTAAAGGATATGGGGGGCAATTGGTGTTATTTACTAAAGGCAAGTCCACTTTGCACTGCAAGTTTCTTTTCCAGGGCACTTTTTCACTGCACTTGTAGAGCATAGTGGATTTGACTTATGTAAATGACACCCACAGTGCTTTGTACGAAAACACGGAGCACAGCATTTTTGAGAATACACACATGTCTGACCTGGTGATGAAAAGGAGTATTTTGGGTGTCAGTTATGCAGTACAAACCTTATCTAGACCAAAGATTAGGTAGCAAACACACAACATGAGACTAATCTTTTTGGGAAGAAGAGACTGTTACCTCCTTTTGCCCAGAAAGTGCATTCCCACTGTCGAAGGCAAAGGGCAAAAATTTCAAGGTAAAATAAGCTAAAAAGAATACTGAAATGACAAGAAATCATAGGTTGGTTGAAATATCAGATTTATTAAAAAATGCCTCTCACACATCGTCAGGCAGAGCAATGGCCCCCCTACCCACAAAGTACTCCATATATTGCTCGCGGACCGCGCGGGCATTTAGAGGGGGCAAGCCTGGATGTGCCACTTGAAGGGCTGTGAGGTCCGCATTTGGAGGGCCCTCCACATCTGGCCCAACGGGCACCACATAGTTCCTGTTATGTCTTTTGAGGAAGTTGTGCAATATGAAACAGGCAAGAACTATGTGGTTCAGTTTGTATTCCGCCAAGTTAAAAGCCGTCAAGAACAGGCGGAAGCGGCTGGCCAGGATGCCAAAAGTGTTCTCCACCACTCTTCTGGCTCTGGACAGCCTGTAGTTGAAGACCCTCTGGTCTGGGGTGAGGGTCCTCATCGGGAACAGCCTCATCACATGGGGAGTCAACGCAAACGCTTCATCTGCGACAAAGACGAAGGGGAGTCCTTCTGCATTCTCCTCTGGAGGTGGCAAGCACAGACTGCCACTTTGGAGACGCCAGTAGAACTCCGTGTGCGTAATGGCACCACCATCCGAGATCCGGCCGTTCATCCCCACGTCCACATACATAAACTCGTATGTTGCCGACACCACCGCCAACATCACTACACTATTAAACCCTTTATAATTATAATAGTAGGACCCCGAGTTGGGCGGTGGGACGATGCGGACGTGTTTCCCATCAATTGCCCCTCCGCAGTTAGGAAAGTCCCAACGGCTGGCAAAGTGGGAGGCCACAGTCTGCCATTCCTGTGGCGTGGAAGGGAACTGTGGAGTGAAACAAGAAAAAATAATTAGTCACTTTGCACCTAAACATTGCAAGCAGATTAGACAATCAACATCTTGGAACAAGAGCATTGTATAAAATTGGAGGCTGGAAAGTATTTGCAGAGAAAAGTAGAGGCTCCCCTTCACAGATTACTCACCCCCCATCAATCCCCCACACTTCTGATGGGCCATTGGCACTAACTAGGGTTTTGGGGGGGGGGGGTGGTGGACAGGTAACCCTCTGCACTTCATTGATTGGCAAATGGCTCAATAATGTGTGCTAGTTTGGGCAGACCCTCTGTACTTAACACTATTGGCAGCCCCCAGGACAGATAAAATAACATTTCAACCCCCCCCCCCCCCCCCAAAAAAAGGCAAGCACATTGTGACATTATGAAATTACCAAGCAAGCTAATAGGAGGGAAAGAACACCAAAAATTAGGAAATGGAAAGTATGGAGCCAGCCCCTTGCACTACATGCTTTGCTGAATTCATCCCTAAAGATGCCCACTATAAAGAGGTAGGTATATAGTGTGTATGGACCTTGGGAAAGCCAGCAGATAAAGGATTGGTACCATCTGACAGAGCAGTTGGGGGAGGGGGTTCCTAATGAGTTTGCCCCCCCCCCACCACAAACAATAAAAAAAAGGGGCTCTACATGAAGTAAAACACACAGCAAACATTTGTGCATATTTTAGGGGGTGTTTGAGGGCAAAAAATCCGATGCAGCAGACAAAATACATTGCTTAAGTGACTAGGCCATAGGTGTCTATTGGGGCAGAAGAGCATGCTGGGGAGGTAAGTGAAGGGAAAAATGCATGAAGGAGAAAAGGGGCACAGCATTTTAGAGCATATTGCAAACATGGTAATTAGGGAAGGAGGTCAAAAATACAAGACATTAGCAAACAGAGCATACATAGAAGGGAATAGTAAAGGAGAAATGTTACCTTAATATAGTCCTCCTGCAGGACCTGGATGATGGCAGAACAGGTCTCTGGAATAATGATTCCCAGGGCCTGGGGAGAGATACCTGAAGAGAACTTCAAATCCTGAAGACTTCTCCCTGTCGCCAAGTACCTCAACGTAGCAACAAGCCTCTGCTCCGGAGTAATGGCTTGTCTCATGCAGGTATCCTGCCGGCTGATAAAGGGGGTCAGCAAAGCCAAAAGACGGTGAAAATCGGGGTCCGTCATCCTGAGAAAGTTCCTGAAATCATCAGGATTATTCTCCCGGATCTCACGAAGCAAAGGCATGTGCGAGAATTGGTCACGCTGAAGCAACCAATTCTTGGTCCACATCCTCCTCGTCACTCTGTTCATGGACGGGTCTTGGCTCAAAGCTAAAAGCCCGACACCAATTCCGCGTACAGCACGAACTCGGCGACGAGTACGCACGGGAAACATCGCTCACAAGGTCACAAAAGGTCGGCTGGTCAGAACGGACAAACAGAAAGCACCGATAAACAGCAAGGCCTGAAAGAACGAAATGAATACCAGAAACGAGCAGACAATAAGCAGTGCAAATCAAAGCGTCCTATATCAAGATATAGGCCGCAATGACCAACAAATGCGAACTGACTACACGCACTAATAAACAGATACGCACGACAAGCACAAACTGAAGAGCAGTAACGATCTGAGTCAGAAAACTGAGAAGCGCGAATCTTAAGTCACCAAACTTCGACTAAATCTCGATAAACACGGGATCAGCAGAAGGAGCCCAACGGGTGCCTGACGTGGTGCTGAACTTCCTTTTCTAATCTCGTGGACGACGACTTACGTCACGACGTTCTTGCAGACCGGATATTCCGACAACGTTGTCCGACCGTGTGTACGCAACACCAACATCGGACAAAGTACGACGGACAGAATCCGACCGACCTGGTCCGCGGATTGTCCGACCGTGTGTATGGGGCTTAATACAGGTGTGTTACTGGCCAGATCACCAGGTGAAAACAGAGGGGAAAAAAAAAGCCTAAAAAAAGAAAACTGCTGCAGCCACAAAGTCTAATGATTGGTAAGCTGCAAGATATCACATTTTTGGTTTTGGGTTTTAATACTGCTTTAAATGCTCGTTTAGGTCTAGGGCACAGGAAAAGTGCTCTAGCAGTGGACTGTCCCTCGGCTCTTGTATCCAGTGCAGGGCTATGGGCCCCACATCAATCTTGATGATGTTAGGAAGCATGTGGGAACTGGCCTTTAAGATCAGAGGAGATTTTTGCATTTTTGGCGTGTTTTTGGCGCATTTTTGCACGTTTGTATGCCTCTTTTTTGAGCTTTAGCGTTTTTTATTAGCCAATAGAGAAAACTATTACCTAGCAACAAATGATGCAACAGATATTTCAGCTTTTTTAGCTTTTCCATTAGCTTTTATTTCTTCTTTTATTATTATTCATTTATTATAATTAGTTTTTTCGTTAGGGTAAGGGGTTCGAGTTCAGTTTAGGTTAGGATTAGGAGTTGGGGTTAGGGTTATTTTGTTATTATATTTATTTTATTTATTATTATTATTATTATTATTATTATTATTATACGAATAAGACCCCTTTCACACCACACCGCCCATTAGCGGCGTTTTACCGTCGGATTTTCGGCACATTTTGGCCACTAGCGGGGCGCTTTTACCCCCGCTAGTGGCAGAGAAAGGGTTAAAACCCCTAGCAAAATGCTGCCATAGTGGCATTTTGCCGGCGGTATTATAGCGCTGCCCCATTGAATTCAATGGGGAGCAGCGGGGGGAGGAGCGGTGGAGGAGCGGTGAGTTCACCGGTCCTTCACCGCTCCAAAGAAGCTGCTGGCAGGACTTTTTGTGACGCCCTGCCAGCGCACCCCTGCAGTGTGAAAGCCCTCGGGCTTTCACACTGCAGACAATGGAGCAGCAGTTTGAGGGCGGATTGCAGGCGCTATTTCTAACGCTATAGCGCCTGCAAAACGCCCTCGGTGTGAAAGGGGTCTTATAATAAATGAATAAATAAATGTAAAATAAATACACAAATAAATACAAATCATAAATAAAAAATAAATACATTTAATAAATGAATACTAAGTAACAATAAATAATTAATTAACCCTTAACTTTAACCCTTACCCCTTAAAAAATAGTAAATAACTAAACACCCTAACACAATAAAAATGATTATTATTATTATTATTATTAATAATGTATTTTTTTGATCAAGGTTGGGTGTTGTTATTTTATTATTATTGTTATTATTATTATTATTATTATTAATAATAATAATAATGTATTTAATATTTTTTAAGGTTAATTATTATTTATTAATGTATTATTACATATTATATATTTATTTATGATGATTTTCAGTTTTTTGTGTATTTATTTTACATTTATTTATTCATATATTATTACTAATTTATTTTTTACTTTTTTTATTTGAGCAGAAAATCGCGCAAAAACACGCGAATGACGCTTTTTATTTATTTCTATGGGAATACAAATGCGCCAAAAATGCCCAAATCTGCCCGATTCGAGCGACAAAAAAGACTCCAGAACTTGTTTGAGCTTCAGGCGACTTGGAGCGGAGATGTTAACCATCTCCCTAGAGAATAATAGATTTTTTCTCCTCCAGCGTTTTTGAGGTTCAAGCAGATAATCGCTCAGGTGTGAATGGGGCCCAAGTCTCATGTATACATGCAGAAGTTATACAGTGGCTTGCGAAAGTATTCGGCCCCCTTGAACTTTTCAAACTTTTGTCACATTTCAGGCTTCAAACATAAAGATAAGTGGGACACAATTGTGAAGTGGAACGAAATCTATTGGATATTTTAAACTTTTTTAGCAAATAAAAAACTGAAAAGTGGTGCGTGCAAAATTATTCGGCCCCTTTACTTTCAGTGCAGCAAACTCACTCCAGAAGTTCAGCGAGGATCTCTGAATGATCCAATGTTGTCCTAAATGACTGATGGATTTGGATACAAAAAGAATTCCCAAGCTTTAAACATCCCAAGGAGCACTGTGCAAGTGATCATTTTGAAATGGAAGGAGTATCAGACCACTGCAAATCTACCAAGACCTGGCTGTCCCTCTAAACTTTCAGCTCAGACAAGGAGAAGACTGATCAGAGATGCAGCCAAGAGGCCCATGATCACTCTGGATGAACTGCAGAGAACTACAGCTGAGGTGGGAGAGTCTGTCCATATGACAACAATCAGTCGTACACTGCACAAATCTGGCCTTTATGTCAAGAAGAAAGCCATTTCTCAAAGATATCCATAAAAAGTCTCGTCTAAAGTTTGCCCCAAGCCACCTGGGAGACACACCAAACATGTGGAAGAAGGTGCTCTGGTCCGATGAAACCAAAATCAAACTTTTTGGCCACAATGCAAAACGATATGTTCGGCGTAAAAGCAACACAGCTCATCACCCTCAACACACCATCCCCACTTGGTGGTGGCAGCATCATGGTTTGGGCCTGCTTTTCTTCAGCAGGGACAGGGAAGATGGTTAAAATTGAGGGGAAGATGGATGCAGCCAAATACAGGACCATTCTGGATGAAAACCTGTTGGAGTCTGCAAAAGACCTGAAACTGGGACGGAGATTTATCTTCCAACAAGACAATGATCCCAAACATACAGTAAAATCTACAAAGGACTGGTTCACAAATAAACGTATCCAGGTGTTAGAATGGCCAAGTCAAAGTCCAGACCTGAATCCAATCGAGAATCTGTGGAAAGAGCTGAAAACTGCTGTTCACAAACGCTCTCCATCCAACCTCACTGAGCTCGATCTGTTTTGCAAGGAAGAATGGGCAAGAATTTCAGTCTCTCGATGTGCAAAACTGATAGAGACATACCCCAAGCAACTTGCAGCTGTAATCGCAGCAAAAGGTGGCTCTACAAAGTATTAACGCAAGGGGGCCGAATAATTTTGCACGCCCCACTTTTCATTTTTTTATTAGTTAAAAAAGATTCAAAAATCCAAAAGATTTCGTTCCACTTCACAATTGTGTCCCACTTGTTGGTGATTCTTCACAAAAAATAAAAATTTTATATCTTTATGTTTGAAGCCTGAAATGTGGCAAAAGGTTGAAAAGTTCAAGGGGGCCGAATACTTTCGCAAGCCACTGTATCACCATGATGGCCAAAGATCCAAGACCCGAAAGAAACTGGTTAGAAGACGTGGGAGGTCACGGATGTCGCATTACTGGAGCAGAAATCAGTATAGTTCTGCTTTAAAAACAATAATTTGATTTGAAATAAAAAATGTTTAAAAGTTTTGTGCATTGCTAAACTTCTCTACTGATAATGTCAGTGCTACAAAAAGAAAGTATTCAGTGCATATTTTAAATGGATTGTTGAAATGAAAAATGTTCTTTGTGGTAATATCAGCATCAGCCCCAGGTCTTGACAGTCTGAGATGTCCTTTCATGAAGTCTGGCTGTTGCTGATTATGGCTTTTCGTGCCAGATTATTGTGCTATTAGTATTTCCTTGAGCAGGTCACAGCTGTATTGTCACACAGCAGGCTGTGGCATTTAGCATCTTGTATGTGCTGGTTTTAATGGCCTTTAATAGCCTGGACTAAACCCTAAGGTAACAGTCTGTTTTTTCTCTGAAATTAATAAGCAGAAAAGGAAAAAAATATACAGTCCTGCCTGCTGCATGGGAACACAAAAGAACAAGGAAGCCATCAAGGACTAGGGAGAATAGACAGTCTATAACAGTGATGGCAAACCTTGGCACCCCAGATGTTTTGGAACTATATTTCCCATGATGCTAAACTACACTGCAGAGTCCATGAGCATCATGGGAAATGTAGTTACAAAACATCTGGAGTGCCAAGGTTCACCATCACTGTTATAGACTGTCTATTCTCCCTAGTCCTTGATGGGTTCCTTGTTCTTTTGTGTTCCCATGCAGCAGTCCCAATTCATCCCCCTGCAGAAGTCAAAACTTGCTAGGGGCTATACACCCAAATCTTACAACTTTGGAGCAGCTTGCCATGGCAAACAGTGGGCATGACTACATTACGTTTAATACTAGGTGTAGCCTCAAGGGGCATGAATAAATCAAAAGGGGCATGAGTCAGGGCTTATTTGTTGTATATAGTACACTGCAGACTTATGCTGCAGTGCTCATAGGGTACCCACAAAATAGTCACTGTGCACAAAGGATCATTTACAAAAAAATGTAATTCTGAAATTTACATGGCACTGATGAAGCCTAATCAGCTCTTTTTAAAACCAAGAGTATGCATTACTCCCTAACATTAAAATACAACCTACCACCAATCACAAGCAAATCGCAGCAAATTTTCCAGCCAATCAGAACACAGCAGAGATATGGACCTAATGGGGGGAACTGAACTTTCTCATGTCATCTTTAAGGTTAGCCATAGTTGGATTTTTTTTTTTTCATCGGCCAGCAGGCTGTTAAAAAAAAAAATTGAGCGGATTCCCCCAGCCACACAAGCGAGGTGGATGGGGGATTTCTTCCCGCTATGCTATTTTATTCTGACAGCAGTGGGGAATTGACTCCTCCGCTGTTCGAATACACTGATCACCGCTGCAGCCAATTGGCTGAAGTGCTGATTAAAGGATTCGAAAATTCTTGTACAAGGAAGCTGATTGTTAGATCGACCTCTCTCCAGTAGGAATGGCCACAGATGGATCGAAACTCAGCCTTGCCGAACTTAGGCCCCTTTCACACATGCACACTGTTTGTCCGTTTTTCATCCATCCATTGATGGATGAAAAATGGACATTAATGCATCTCTATGAAAAAATGGATGTAAACGAATGATCAGCCATTTACATCAGTTTACATCCGCATCCGTCAACATCCGTTTTTTGGAACGGATCAAAGCCCACCAAAAGTGGATGTAAACGGACAAACGGTCCGTTTTTGCATCAGTTTTTGCATTGGAAGTGGATTTTAAAAAACTGATGAGAAACAAATGAGATACTGGTTAAAAAAAAAAGATCTAAAACGGATGAAAAAATGTAAAATTCATTAAACCATTTTTTTCTAAAATGAATGGTCTGCATCTGTGAAAGGGGCCTAATGATCCATCTATGGCCATCTTAACACAAATGTTGCTTGATTACAGTGGCGGTTGGTGCTCTAGCCCGGGGGGGCGGCAAGCAAACCACTCAAACAACCCCCCCCCCCCGGAGCGGCAATCAGGCCACCCACCCCTGCTCTAAAGCGCCAAAGATGGCGGCCATCTTCCCTTCCGGATATCCTCCCCAGCCCCCGGTACTGGCCGATAAGATTGCTTCTCCTCTCGGGCCAATTGTGCACCTCCCGATTCCTAATTGGCCGGGAGGAGAATCAGTGTGACAATAGCAAACTGAGTGCGCCTTGAGCCCACCCTTTTTTGAAGCCAATTCGAGCCTCGGGCTCTAATCACGTGCGTTAAAAAAAAAAAAAAAACATTGGAATTCATGCTCCCGGCGCCCCGCATGTAGATTAATGGGGTGGCGCCCATGCGCCCCTTATAGATGGGCTGCCACTGCTTGATTAGCAGCTTGTGTACTCTCATTTCTCTAGAATAAGGATTAGGCCCCTTTTACACATACGGACCATTCGTTTTTTTTTTTTTTTTTTCAATAACAGTTTTATTTAGTATTATTCCAGATACAGTTTAAATGCAATGCTTGTTCAACTTATACAATAAAAGCTTATTTTCTTAACTTACACGGCTGTATTATTTCCTGAGTGCATAGTTACTCTCTGTCTAATATCCGTGTTCTTCACTGTATGTGTCAGCTTATTTTGACAATTACTCAAGTTTCTATAAACCAAACATTTTAACTTGTGAAGTAAGTAGGAGTGTGAGTACTCCTGATAGGGGAGGGATAAAAGAGAGAGAGGAGAATAAAAAGGGGGGGGGGTAGAATAAAAAGGGGGGGGGTAGGTTGTCGTCAGCTTGTGCCAGAGTCCAGATCTCTTTGTTCCTCCCGGCGGTGCCACAACTCCCAGACCATGTTGTGTGCGTCCAGGCGATTCTGAATCCTCGCTGTCATCTTAGTCACTTTAAAGAAGTTTGTCATCAGTTTTTCATCCATTTTTCTTCCCTTTTTATATCATTTTTTTACATCCTCCAGCTAGAGTCCTTAACCACTATAATCCCAGAGTCCTTCTTGCATCCAAAAATGGACCGTTTGTCCATTTACATCCATTTTTCACCCAAAGCCCAATTTTTCCTCACCTGTTACTTCTACCCAAAGCCTGCAAAATAGACACAAGAATGTATTTAAAAAATCTCTAATCAGCAAGTGGACATAGAGTTAGAATACAAATTTGCCGGGCGAAGCGAGGCCGTGCCCAAAGCGCGGCGAGCGAAGCGAGGGGCCCTGTTACTAAGTGTTGTTTTACATCATCTACCGTTTGTCCACTTGCATGGTGGGGCTTTAACCTGCCCTAAACATTTTTTATCTTAATGCAAAGAATGGATTAAGGTAAAAAATGTTTAGGCTTTACAACCACTTTAAGCTTTTATTGTAGTAGCTCTGCCAGCTAGTGACAGCAAATCTACCAATCACCTAATCTCTAATAATTGCATTGATTGCAGGCATATACAAAATTGTCTAAATGACTGTATGTGTATAGGAAAAAATCCATTTACCCCTGCATTTTATACTAAGGTATTAATCAATTGTACTGATTATGGCTCCTTTCTAGCATTTATTTTGTTGGTGTTTTTCAGGGACATCTGTACTAGTTTTATATTTTTATATTACTTATAGTGCATTATACTGTATATACTTTGTTTAGTACAAATTATGTGGAACATTGTGAACTCTCTGTTAGAACATTACATTTAATTGGTATAATCCATGAATAAGATGACCTAACTAAACTGACTCATAAAGCTTTAACCTGTTTTATTTACTTTAAAGTTTAAGTTAACCTTCAGCAACATTTAAAAAAAAAATCTTCTATACAATTTCATATCTTTTGAATAGCACATACAAGCTCTCCTCCTTTTTCAGTTGCTGCACCTCCTCCCATTACACATGCAGCTGTGGGGGCAGGGGGCTTCTTCACAAAACCTGCTGGAAAGTACCCCCTAGCAGTTGCTCCATGACATTTAAACTGTGCGTGTGTGCAGTTTGCTCCAGGAATAGCCGGTCCATTAGGGGCGCAGGGGCACTGCCCCCCTAGTTTTTTTTTGTTCTAAGCACATGATTAGAGCCGGAGACTTGAAAAACCCACCCACTTGTGACAATAGCGAATCAATATTCGCTATTGTCTTCCGGCTTCTCCTCCCGGCCAAACAGGACAGGAGATGGATTGAGTTGGCCCGGAGGAGAAGCAAAGGAAGCTGCGGAGGGACCGTGTCGTGGATCGGTGAGTGTGGGGACCGTGGAACGGTGAGTGCGGGGACCGTGGGGCCAGGAGTGGCCAGGACCATGAGGCGGTGAACGCGGGGACCGTGGAGCCAGGAGTGGCCAGGACCATGAGGTGGTGAATGCGGGGACCATGGAGCCAGAAGTGGCTGGGACCATGAGGCGGTGAGTGCGGGAATCGTGGAGCCAGCAGCAGCCAGAACCGTGCAGCGGTGAGTTGCCGGGACCGTGGAGCCAGGAGCGGACGGGACTGTGAATCGGTGAGTGCCAGGACCGTGGAGCAGTGAGTGCCGGGTACGGTAAGTGCCTGGACCGTAGAGCCAGGCGTGGCCGGGACCATGGAGCAGTGAGTGTGGGGACCGTGGAGCCAGCAGCAGTCAGAACCGTGAAGTGGTGAGTGGAGTGGCCGGGACCATGGATCGGGGAGTGCCAGGACCGTGGAGCAGTGATTCTGTGGATTTTTTTGGCTTTGTAAGTACTATGTCATGATGATATTATTATATATACACTACACCGTATATCTATGTGGGGGCTTATTTTCATTTTGTCCTCCTCATAGAATGGGACATTGGATGTTATTGGTCGTCTTGATCTAGGGATTATCTCGCTGATCTGGCTGCCTCCGGGCGGCACATGGCATGCCGCACATGGGAGTGTTCTCTCTGCTATGTGAGTGGCATACGCTATATACACTGCCCCCATACTATTTATGGGGTTTATATTGATCTATGTGATCTGTCTGCATTGGCTATCCGTCCAATGAAGTTTTGATACTTTTTCTTTCCCATACAGAATCCCTTTGCCTGCAGTCAATGGAAATAGGTCCTGAAGAAGCGATATCGAAACGTTGACCTTTCTTTGACTCATTAGTAATAGGGAATCTACTATTTTCATATACACCTGTGGTTATACCAATGAGAGCTCTATTTTCTCTTGTTTTTAATTTGTACATATTTTTATCCATTTTGTAACATTAAACAAACAATTATTTTTGTAAAACTATATAGTGTTCCTTTCTGGTACCGGTAAAGTCTGCTTAAATGTCCAAAAACTATTTTCTAACAGTTTTCATTGGATGTGGTACCCCCTTAGCTATTTCTTCCTAAACACGGCGTACGGGTACGTCGGTTAGCGCAGGAGAGCCGACCTGCCACAGTATATCTGCATGAGCTGGTCGGCAATTGGTTAATTGGGCAACTATGTGGCAAATGAGGTTTAATGTTGATAAATGTAACTTTATGCGCTTGGATGCATGCATCATACATACTAGGGTTGTTCAACTGGGGGAATCCATAGTTGAGAAGGATCTAGGTGTTTTGGTAGATCATAAGCTTAATAATAGCATGCAATGCTAAGCTGCGGTTTCCAAAGCGAGCAAAGTCCTTTCTTGTATTAGGAAGGTATGGACTTCAGAGAGAGAGATATAATTTTGCCCCTGTACAAATCATTAGTAAGACCTCATCTGCAATATGCAATTCAGTTTTGAGCACCAGTTCTCAAAAGGATATCGGGGAACTGGAGAAAGTGCAAAGAAGGGCAACCAAACTGATGAGAGGCATGGAGGAGCTCAGCTATGAGGAAAGATTAGAGGAACTGAATTTATTCTCTCTTGAGAAAAGGAGATTAAGGGGGGATATGATCAACATGTACAAATACATAAGTGGTTCATATAGTGAACTTGGTGTTGAGTTATTCACTTTAAAGCGGTTCTGCACTGCTTTTTTTTTGGGCTATATGCCAAGGCCATATAGCTAAATTGGGGGACTTACCTGTTCCATCTTCCATCTTCCATCTTGATCGCAGCCGGTTTTCCTCCGATAACATTCTTGATATTCTTCTTGTCTGCTGGGGGCCATCTTGCCTGTGGGCATGTGAAACCCCACAGGCACTTTAGATGGCCCAGCATGCACCGCCGTTACTGCGCCGAGCTCGCGCGTGCGCAGTAACGGGAAAGTGCAGCTCACGTTCTCCGAAATCTTGCGAGATGTCGGCACATCTGCCGACATCTTGCGAGATTTCGGAAAATGTGTCCGAAATCTCGCGAGATTTCGGAAAATGTGTCCGAAATCTCGCGAGATTTCGGAAGATGTGTCCGAAATCTCGCGAGATTTCGGAAGATGCCCGCACTGACTCCTGGGATCAATGACACCAGATCCCAGGAGACAGTGCGGCGTGACGAGGATCCCCGCACAGACCCCGCCCACCCCCGAAGAGACAGAAGACAGGAAGTCATCGATTACAAGGTAAGTAAAAAAAAAAAAAAAAAAAACACATTTCATTTAGTACTCTTTGCCTGATTTGGAAGGCAAAGAGATTTACTAAATGAAATGTGTGCAGAACCGCTTTAAGGTCATCACAGAGGACAAAGGGGTACTCAATACCTCTAAAGGATCCAAATACGGAAAGATTTCTTCACAGTAAAGCTGTGAAAATGTTGAATAGACTCCCTCCAGAGGTGGCCCTGGCCAGTTCAGTAGATTGCTTTAAACTGATTGTAAACCCATGAAAAAAAAAAAAAGACAAAGGCATAATGAGCTAGTATACAAAAAACTTAGATCGAAGCCCCTGCAGCAGTCCCGGCATGCCACTGTGGCTGGTCACCCGGAGTTATTTCAGGGTATCGCGGGCTCCAGCGATGTGATTGGCTGGGGGAGCCATCGGTAATGGCACAGCAGCTGAAGAAACGTCACGAGCGAGCCGTTTGTTCAGTGTGCATGTGCTGATGACGTTGGCACATGCTGATACAATGAATATCACCTAAACTGTGCAAGTTTAGGTGATATTCCCGATACCTACAGGTATGACTTATTATAGATTTACTTGTAGGTAAAAGTGTGTAAGGGTTTACAACCCATTTAAAAAAGGCCTGGATTCTTTCCTAAATGTATATTAAAGTGGTTCTGCACTCATTTCATTTAGTAAATCTCTTTGCCTTCCAAATCAGGCAAAGAGTACTAAATGAAATGTTTTTTTTTTTTTTTTTTTTTTACTTACCTTGTAATTGAAGACTTCCGGTCTTCTCCCTCTGCGGCGGCGGGCGGGGTCTTGCGTCGATCGTCGTCACGCCGCACTGTCTCCTGGGATCTGGTGTCATTGATCCCAGGAGTCAGTGCGGGCATCTTCCATTTCGGCCACATCTTCCGAAATCTCCCGAGATTTCGGCCGCATCTGCCGAAATCTCGTGAGTAACGGCGGTGCATGCTGGGCCATCAACAGTGCCTGTGGGGTTTCACATGCCCACAGGCAAGATGGCCCCCAGCACTAAAGAAGAAGACGAGGAACTTCAGCGGACGAAAACCGGCGGCGATCGAGATGGAAGATGGAACAGGTGAGTCCCCTAATAAAGGTAAGCATACTTTATATTACGTCCTTAAAAAAAAATTTTTTTTACAGAGTGCAGAACCGCTTTAACTGTAACTGGGTACTAACATTTATAGGTAAAGTTGATCCAGGGGAAATCCAATTGCCTCTTGGGGGATCAGGAACGATTTTTTCCCCTGCTGTAGCAAATTGGATAATGCTTTGCTGGGGTTTTTCGCCTTCTTCTGCATCAACTGTGGTTATAGGATTGTGTATATGGGATTGTATGATTTTTTTTTTTTTTTTTTTTTTAGTTTAAACTAGATGGACTTGTGTCTTTTTTCAAACTGAATAACTATGTAACGATGTAGCTTCCAGGTAATGGGGGAGCATCTAACTCTTTCCATGGTTCAGTGCTGACACCTAGTATTTTGACAGTGACAGAGGAAGGAATGGTGGGAGAATGATGTGAAGGCAAGTATAACTGAGTCAGGGGATGTGCTTTAAAGAGACCATGTCACTGCCTTGAATGGGTAAGGTGATGGGTTCTTCTTTAAGACACTAGCATTGCAGATAGATCAATGAAATTAGCTGCAACTCAACTAAAAAATATCTCACTAGATTTAATGATGTTATACATTTGTCTCAGATGTCTACTTTCACCTTTGGATTAAATTTGCAACAGTTTCATTATAAAGTACTATTATTAAGGAAGATTAGCTCATCTTCAGTAAATTAGTCTATCAGCAATAATGAGCCCTCCTGACAGTCACAATGAGATCTTGTTACCATAAGATCAGTATATAATCATCTCCAAATTATGAAGACTAGTCAGATGAAATGGAGTTTCCCTTTTCTGTAAAAAAATACAAAGCAGACATTTTATCCAACTAGTTCAAGAGTGAAGAAGCAAAAAAGTGTATAGAACTTGTAGCTTCATAACACCAAAATCCCTTTGGTATGTAGAAATTAAACTCTTCCCTATGTGAAATAATATCTATGCCACTTCAAACTTGCCTCTTTCCTTGGACCTTTAGCTCTTATCAGGTGCATGCCCAGGAGCGCATTCCCGCTAAGCTTTTCCGCATGTCAAGTAGAAATGAACCGTTTAATGAAGCCACCACCAATGTAAAACCAACTTTTATATAATAGGTAGAGAATTCACAACATGTAGTCTCCTCTGTCCACCTCCCACCCCAACATGCTTCACCCCACAAAGGCCTAATCATGGAGACCTTCCCTATGAGAATTTCATGTACAAATGCATTTGGTATACACAATTAGGATTTTACTTTCTTGAGCAATATTAATTACATGTGCTTCAGTAGATGAAAAGGCTATTTATGATAATGTAAATGGGCACTTGGCCAGGCATATTTTTATTTATTCAAAAATTCCTTAGGTTGGTTCATGTTTTATACTTTTGTTGTAACATCTTTGCTACCTTACCAACCGCTTAGTGTCTGCCAACCCTCTCCTCCAATCCCTACACTGGCTCCCAATCACCCAGCGAATTAAATTCAAAATACTAACCACAACATACAAAGCCATTCACAACTCTGCCCCGAGCTACATCACCAATCTTGTCTCCAAATATCACCCAAATCGTCCCCTCCGCTCTTCTCAAGACCTCCTACTCTCAAGCACTCTCGTCTCCTCCTCTCATGCTCGTCTCCAGGATTTCTCCAGAGCCTCTCCCATCCTCTGGAACTCACTACCTCCACTGGTCCGGCTATCCCCTACTCTTGTTACCTTCAGGCGATCCCTGAAAACTCATCTCTTCATGGAAGCCTATCATGTCTTAAACTAATCTCCTACCACTTCTATCAGCTCATTCCCCACAGTTACAACCTTTTGTACCACCTGCCCCACCCTACTAGATTGTAAGCTCTTATGAGCAGGGCCCTCTTAATCCTCTTGTATCACCAATCTTGTCTCCAAATATCACCTAAATCGTCCCCTCCGCTCTTCTCAAGACCTCCTACTCTCAAGTACTCTCGTCTCCTCCTCTCATGCTCCTCTCCAGGATTTCTCCAGAGCCTCTCCCATCCTTTGGAACTCGCTACCTCCACTGGTCTGGCTATCCCCTACTCTTGCTACCTTCAGGCGATCCCTGAAAACTCATCTCCTCATGGAAGCCTATCATGTCTCAAACTAATCTCCTACCACTTCCATCAGCTCATTCCCCACAGTTACAACCTTTTGTACCACCTGCTCCACCCTACTAGATTGTAATCTCTTCTGAGCAGGGCCCTCCTAATCCTCTTGTATTTTATTGTATTGTAACTATTGTCTCCTTTAATATTGTAAAGCGCTGCATAAACTGTTGGCGCTATATAAATCCTGTATAATAATAATAATACCTTATGGACTGAACTGGGACCGTACTAAGAATTTTATCATAGCCTGGCCGGGTAGGACTAAGGTCAGTGTAATGATCCTGTTCATCAGCTATCAGTGATGTGATCATGCAACATATGATTGTACCATGGCTTCTTCGCTGCTCACTGCGACAGCCTCAACATCATCAAAATCCCCAACAGTGAGAGGACAGGCCAAAGAACATAGCAGGCTTATGGTTGGAAAGATAAAGAACTGTGTTTGTGGATAGACTCATGGCCACCACCCCTTCTAAGCCTGTTACATTAGACATATCTGACAACATTCAACAAATATCAGAAAATTTGTACTTTTTGATGCATGAACATTTTTTATTAAGATTTCATCCTAAGTTCCATACATAGCACTAGTCTTTAGTAACTCTTTATCTGTTTTTGTTTGTCATGCCATACTTTGTATAACAGTAGTATGTTAGAATTTAAATTATAACTTCTATATTTATTCTTTTTTTCTGTTTTAAAAAAAGATGCTTAGGTTTTCCTTTTTTTTTTATACTGACATATTTTTCAATCACATTTCAAACTCCTATTAAAATAGCAGGGAACATTTCTTTTATTCCAACAGTAAGTACCTTTCTTGAGAAGTGTCCTTTTATAATGCTAGCTTGGAGCAGCCTGACCTTGTAAGATGTTCAAGTATTTCTGTAAAGATCATCAGAAAATCAGAAGTTTCTAAATCTATAACTGTATTTTTAAGTTGTGCAATGGCTAAGAGCAAGCAATAACAAAGTTAAGGGAAAAAGTGGGCAATATATTCTTTTAACTTCTGATATTGATATATCTAAAGATGACAAAATATGTGCAAATATCTCACTGTGAATGATGGCAAATTATTTATTTCTCATCCTCAACCCTGTTTTCAGAGTGTCAGGAGCCACTGCAATTCTCACCAGACAATAATAGTAACATACCTGTTCTTTTTACACTATACACTATATTACCAA